>JAAWXA010000002.1:25222839-25273458 GCA_038090715.1 Florisuga fusca
GCGGTGATGGCCCTACGGGGGCCGCCCCCCACACACACACCCCGGGAAGCGGAGAGGGGGAGCGCAATAAAGACATGAAAGGGAATCCACGGGGTTTACCCGGGGTGGCAGGCAGGGTGCTGGCGATTCTCCCGCCCTTTTCTCCCGGGGGCCGGAGGGCGCGGGGCAGCGCCTCACCTGAGCGCTCAGGTGGAAGAGCGCAGCGCGGCCCAGCGCGCAGAGGGCCGCGGCGGATTGCGGGGCTGCCCGGGTCGGGGCCGGCTACTGCCATCACCGCGCAGAGGTGCGGGGGTCTTCACCCCCCAGCTCCCGTCCGCACCCACCGCCCCGGCTGCCGGGATGCGCCGCAGCGCTGTCCCAGCTCCCGCCCGCACCTCACGCTGTCCCCAGCATCAGGGAGCTGGTTACGCAAGGAAACCAGCGGCGCTCTCCGGGAGAGGAAATATGTTCGAAGACAGACGAGTTTCCCTCCTTGCCCCCTGCCCCTTCAAAACGAGTAATCACGCAATTTTTATTTCCCGTTTCTTCGTTGCTGTCGCTTAAGAGGGACAACCTCGAGACTCTGGCCTTGGCTTTCTTTTTTTGTAACATGCATGCAGTGGAACTGTAACAGTAGCCACGAAGTCGGCTGTTAACTGGGTTAAATCAGTATAACACATTTATTGATCACTGACCAAAGAGGCGCCCACCGCGGAAACGTTTTGTTTCTCAGTCCTCCTCCTCGCCCTGTCTTCCTCATCCTTGCTGAAATCAAAAATTTTAAAAGAAAATAAAAGGAAAACCTATGGGGTCCTGCAATTAAGTCTAAATTCTTGGTCCATGTGCGAAAGATAAAATGAATTTCAATTGCCATTGGAAAAAATCATGAATTGTATGAGATTTGTAAGACCTAGTTTCTTAAACGGAAATTGAGTCCTATTTTGTGGGAAATTAGTTTTGCAGACTTTCTAAAAAAAAAAAAATCTAAAACTTTTGTTCAGCAGCTGCTCCACTTTTCCCTGCAGTTTCAGGCTGAGCTGGAACCTGCAGCAGTCTTTCGACGGTAAGATTTTCCCCCCTTTTCTGACATCTAATGCTTTTAAAAAAATTGTCTTTAGATTTAACTATAACAATGCGGTCTTTAAAAAGAGAGTGGTGTCCAAAGCAGAAGTTGCTGCCTCCGTGCACTGTTCAAAACTTGATATTTCTTCAGAATAAAGGAAATATACAGTTACAACACTGATGAAATATTTTGTGCTTTTCATTGTGTTTATCGTTTCAATATGTGCTCTAATATTAAAAGAGAGGAGTACAAAGAAAACTCAATGGCTGAACCCCTCTTGGGGTTGCTAACCCGCCGGGCTGAGAGCACAGGGCTTCTGGGGTCCCTCAGAAACAGACAGTGCCACGAAACGGGACAGTACCCGCCGCGATGCCCTGCTCCCTCTCTCCCCGCCACCGAGGGCTGCGGGGGCGGGCGGCGGGCCCGGGCGCAGCGGCCCCAGGTGGGATCACGGGGAGCGTCGGGGAGGCCCCCCCGGCGGCAGCTCCGCTCCCTTCCCTCTCCCCTCCGCTACGCTCNCACTGCACCGCTCCCCTCCGCGGCTCTCCAACCTGCCGCCCGCCCCGGCCGTGGGGGCGAGACGCCGTCGGGGAGGCCAGGACCGGGGTCTAGGGGGGCCGGAATGCCAGGACCCCTCCTGCAAGGGCCGCCGCCGTTGAAGCACTGACACCGCCACAGATGCGAAGGGGCCCAAGTGAAGTGAAGTGAAGTGCCAAAGCCAAGCCAGTGTGAAAATGCCTTTTTTTTTTTTTCCCCTTTTTATTTTTTTTATTTTTTTATTTTTTTTTTTTTAAATTCTAGGAATGATCGCACAGGATTGCTCGCATAGAATTAAAAAAAAAAAAAAAAAATTAAAAAAAGAAGTGAAGCACAATGAAGAAAGTGAGAGGGTGCGAGGGGGAGGGAGAAAGATTAGGTTTCCAAGAGAAATAGAGACAGAGCCAAATAGCACTTTTTAGGGAGACTTAGGAGAGGCTCCAAAAAGTGAAGAAGAAAAAAAAGAACACAATAGCAAAATTACAATGGCATGGTGAAGTATTTGCCATCAGCTTTGTAATCAAATCTGAACATTAGGGGCTGTGCTTCCTTGGGCTCTTGAGTCCCCTAGTAAGCACACAATACCTACATCAAATGTTCTTATTACTCTTTAATAAGAGGCTTTAAGCACACAAGAACTGGATATAGAAAACTTGAAAAAGCTTTATGCTTTCATTTTAAAATATATAAGAATGCAAATGCAGGCAACTAACGTTAAGGCAAATAACTTCAGATGCTTGCTGAAATGATTCAGAAAGTTTGTGAGGAGTTATCAATTCACTAGGGCTATATGAGACCATCCTTTGTAAAAGTCTAACTTTTCTGTTAAGGAAAGCTTCAGTGCAAAGTTCCTCAGTGAAATAATTAATGAAGAAAGAGTAAGCAGTTTCTACCTTTCAATATTAGTGATTGAATTATTGTCCATATTATATCTTTTCAGAATGTGTGTTTGACCTGCATGTGGTACAAAAGCATTACTTAAATCAATGCCAGCAAGTTTGCCCAAAGCTTATAACAGCAAGGGAAAAAAATAGAATGTTTTAAATATATGAAAACAGTAAACCATTTAACTCATAAAAACATCTGGAATCAACACAGTTTGGAAGGAAGATCATTTATATTTTCATGTATAGGCTAATATTTGCATTCACTTTGTGGTGTTTTTTTGGGTTGTTTTTGGGTTTTGGGGGGATTTTTTGTTTGTTTTGTTGTTATTGTTGTTCTTTGGGGTTTTTTTAACTTACAATTTATGGGGAAAGCGATCATATAAAATTGACCTGACTGAATCAGTGTACAATTCCTCCTCTTCAGGACTTAAGAAGTCTTGCTTTTTTTTTTTTTGCATTGGAGGCTGAAAGAACCATCACCCTGAATATTTACCGGGATGTAAGTAGGATTGTTGAACAGTTCTTACTGGTGTATGTTTTTCATATTTGGAATATTAGAGTAAAAACAGATAGTCATACTTGGGGACCACCATTTGAGTGGTATAAATTGGCAAAACTTCACTGAAGTCAGCAAAAAGATGGCAATTTATGCCATTTGAGAATATTCTCCTATCTTTCAAAGAGAAAGCTTACAAATATGAATTCAGTTTATTTTAGTCAAAGATTTTATTGTACTCAAGAGCCTACCAAAGCAAGAAGATGAGGTTTTATTGTACTGTAATTATGATCAGTTTGTATTTTTCCATGGCATTTTGGTGAAGGCAGGCATCATTATTTAACCTTAGAGTCAATTCAGATTCACAACAGATGTATGTTTATTTTCAGTCTTTTATTTTTTCCCTAATTTTTGCCTGGTTAACTCCCATAGAAACAATATAATTCGTTTCTCTTGATATGTGTGCTGCAATGGAAACCTACAGATATAAGCAATAATCAAGCCTGGGGTTTATGCATCATTTCGGAGTATGCTTGAATGCCTTAGCTGAAAATCCTTGCACAGAAAATGAAGAATTTGTTGGCTGACCTGTCAAAAATACTGAATCCCTGACTAGTTAAGAATAATGATAATACCATTTACCATTCATAAACCTAGCGTATACCAATAGCTTCACTATACTTCACCATAAAAACATTTTTACTGAGAAATTACACTACCACAACGCATACCACATAACTTTAACATTGCATTTCTGTGGTGTACTTCCATTTCACCCTTTTTAACGTTTGCATGTGCCATGGTTTAACACTTATCAGACACAATTTTTTCTCTAAATTTTATCTCTAAATATAGCATACCTATAAAAACTATAAGCCTGAACCCATATTGTCAGCTACTTCTCCCGTGTATATATGTGGATTCTGTTCTAATTTTCATGGTCTCCAGCTCTTATGAATTTTAAAGCTATGCCAGTAATTTAGTATGTTACATAAAAGTTGTGCTGAACTATGAGGTCTTCACTGAAAATGATTTACCAGTTTGCATTACATCATTATAGGTTATTTGAATTGCCAGCCCACTCTAAGCAGCAACATATCTTATGCTTCCTATGTAATTTAAATAAAGCAATGAAATACTAAAATGATTAATGTACCTGGGGCTTCACACCTGAGCTATGATGTCTCAGGAATGCTTTTAGAGTTTAAATTATGGGAAACTTGCATTCCACATTAGATGCTCAAAAGCTCCAGAACAACTTTTCTTCAAAACTTTAGTGTGTGTTTGCTTTAAATAGATAATTTATTTGAAAACTGAAGCATCTTGCACAATACTATTTGTTTACCAGTCTGCATGTTATAGTGCAATTAGCAATTTTTAGTCTTTCTAGTATTATCTGCACTTAAGAAAGCTGAACTAAAATAAAAATTATGAAAACCCTTGTAGGGTACGTCAATAATATATATCTTTAATTTGTATTTAAAAAGTTATTCAAATTGCATGTGTAGACAAGTCCATGGTGCCTGAAAAGTATGTTTTCCATTTTGTTTTCTCCAGATCTTGAGTTAGACACTACACTCAGCCTATTCCCCTATTCGAATTACTAGTCACAAAGAAAAAAAGAGGCTTGCATTTCTGCATATGTTTTTTTTTCATTTTGCATAATATTAATATTATTATTTTATAAAATTTCCATTATGGATTTGATCTGTATATGTGTTCAAAAGACATTGTACCAGAGCCCTCATTGAAAACGCAGACGTAGTAGTGCAAGGAAGAAAGGTGAAGTGTATTTTCAACACTGCATTTTTAACAATGCTTTGCTCCTTACCATGCTTCACAGTTAATATTTTGCTGATTAAACTTCAGATTTTATTTGCCAAGAATAAAAATAACACAGATGAGTCAAATCTTTATGCATCGGATGATTTATGCTATGAGTTATACCTATTCACTGGGCAAATGTGCAGTATGCTTACATTGCAAACACCAAACTGGAGAAAAAACGCTACCATTACCTGGAATATTTATTGTCCCCTGGCTGACACTTCTAGGCCTTTTTGGGACCAGCAGCAGGGGGCATATTTCATAATTCTGCCTCCATCAGGGGACATCAGGAGAGTGATAAGTCACTAATCTTCATCACGTCTTTCACACATTAATGAGTAAAGTACGATGCACAGTGTGTATTCCCAGTCATGTCTGATTTTCTCTGGTCTGGAAGAGAAAAAAGACACATATGCATCTATCTGTGCACCAAGAATAAATAACTACAAAATATCTTGGTTTTAATAGCTGCTGGGATTATGTCACTTAGTTTGCAGGTGTGTTTGCTTGTGATTTATAATGTGATGAGCTCTAGACTTGGAGCAGAAACCCCTGACTAGCTAATTTTTGGAACAGAAAGATACTCAGTGCCCCGAAGACAGCAGGCTCTATTAATTTCACCAGTTTCACGTGGGAGTACTCCTGTGTTTTTACAGCGTCCTGTTTGCCTTCATGGCAATTTGCTTGAGTAGAATTTGCATTTGCAGGACTGGAACCTTAATTAATAATAGGTGTAGGGGGAAAAAAAAGCTAAAAATTGTATATACTTTTCATATGCATAGCTGCACCATGCTCCTCAGAGCCTAATACCAGTTAATGCTAGCAGCAGATACTGGATATGAGAAATTAAATACAAACAAACAATTCTTTGAAATAGTCATTTTAGATTAAGCTGATTTTTTTCAGATGCAGATATTACGGCTTATGAAAGAATGAGAAAAGAAAAAAAAAAGAAAAAAAAAAAAAAGAGGCAAGCTATATTTTCTTAAAAAAGTACGTTATGAAGAGCATAGTTTGCAGAAACATCACCAAAAGAGAAAGCCATATAACTGTCCCAAAGATTCTATTTTGAGAAACTATCTTAAGTTTGCTAGCATCAATTATACTACTGATGTTAAAAAAATTATCTGAAAGTTCCTTGCTCTCTTGAAGAAAGGTCCAAGTGGTACTTTTTAAAGAGAGTGAAACCTTCCAAAAAGACTTTGTTTCATTTCCCCCAGACAGAAGGTAGCCTTACTGATGAGCTGCAAACGTATTATACTGCTTCTTGAAATGAAACTTTCTAAGGTATTTGCATTTGTTATGCTTCATTAGGCATCACACGTGCATGTCCTGTGATAAAACACAGATAGGTGGGTTTAATAAACTATTCTCAGTAAGGGACTGTCTTTGGATGCTTTCAGATTATCTGAGTGTACATATTGGATTTTGGTACACTGAGTCACTCTCAGGAGGCACCTTTCTCTCTTTCTCAATGCCTATTGTGTATATTTCATTTAAATTAGATGCCTACAATAAAAGTGTGAAGCCCATTTATTCTTACCCTTCTTTTCTAAAAAAGGAAAATACCTAGCACTGTGCGCTTGGTGAAGTCCAGCTGCAGAGCAAGGAAGAGGCATATTATTTGGCATACTTTTCAGCTGACTGAGACAAAAATGCAAAATGCAGCACATGGGGACACTGTTTGTATTTGTGCAATTCCCTCCTAGCCATTTTGTCCATGAACTTTACACATTTATGTGTTCGAGCTGTAGAACATATCACTTAGGGATTTAGATTTTATTTAATAATCCAAGTAAATTTCAATACAAGATGGTAAACTAAAAATATTTTCCATTTAAGTGTTTCAAAATGCCATGTGCAAGAGAACACAACAAAATGGGATTAACTCGTAACATATGCAACTCTTATTTGTGCAAGAGCAGTATATGCCCCTAAATCCAGACTGCAGCATCTGGAGGCATAGCATGACTCTAATGGAAGAGAAAGGCACGAGACATGTCAGCTTCTTGGCTTTGTTACACTCAAAGCCGTGCCTTTTCCTTTGTGTTACCCAATACAACTCTGATTAAAACTAATAAAATAGACACTGTCCAGGTAAACTGCCTCAGAAGCATTTTTGATTTTTCATCTCACTAGTGGGAGGCAGTAGCATTAATCAGAGATAGATATTCACAATTAAAATAAAATAAAATCTTATCTAAAACTCTTTCATGTGAAACAACAAGGTTTGAATGGAAACTAGTAGCCCATGGTATGAATCATTCATTCATAGTGCATCCAAAGATATGAATACCCATTTGTAGAAGCAAGCTTTGCTGTCACCATGATATTTGTAGTGCCTCTTTATTATTACTGCTTTTTACCACTAGCAGTATTATAAATAATGTGTTCTTCATATACTTTTACTACTGTGATCAGCTTGGTAGAGACCCTGAAAATATTTTAGAGAAACAATGCATCCTTTAAATGTTTCACAATATGAACTGTCTTCGGACATGACCTTGAGAAGTGCTAAGCCTTTTTTTTTCCCCATCGACCTTGCAGGATCATTGTTAGACTGTGGTAGCAATTTTAAAAAGTGCAGCTAAATAGAAATACTGTTCCTTGTAGTCTGAAAAAAAAAAAAGCCCACAAAAAAACCCATTCAAAGAACCCCCCACCTAACAACACCCAGAAAATTGCATTTTGAAACAAAAATAAACAAACATGTATGAAAGAGAGATGGTGGCTAAAATATTTTATTAATGCATTTTCAAATGTTTATTGCTCTTAAA
Source organism: Florisuga fusca (assembly GCA_038090715.1). Lineage (NCBI taxonomy): Eukaryota > Metazoa > Chordata > Aves > Apodiformes > Trochilidae > Florisuga > Florisuga fusca. The sequence continues at coordinate 25,230,406 of JAAWXA010000002.1, forward strand.
TCACTAAATGGTCAGGTTTAGACTGTTGAGATGTCCAATTTTAAAATTTCTTGCATTCATTTTTATCTCCTTAATCTCCTCTGCTATTTTCACAGTAGGGAGAAAATATGCCTGCCTATTGTAGTTCTTATTTTCAGAAAATACAAGTTGAAACCGAGAAGCCGCATTGCAACAAAGATTTGTTTACTAAACTTTGAAAATCCTATCATGAACAGCATACTGGATGTATAAATACACATGTGCATACACTAAAAAAGGGTGTTCAACCATGCAAAAATATGAGCATACCTCCAGGCTCCAGCCCTTAATGCACGATTAAAACAAATTAGGTTAGTGCCTGCTTTCTTTTAACAATACGGAGAATTCTTAGATGCAGTATACGAAACTAGAAAGCCTCGCATTAAAGCAAACGAAGGAGCAAAAAAAACCTCCTTGCACAGATTACCAGAAAAAGTTTTGACCACTTCCGAGCAGAGTAAAATGTTTGGGAATGTATCTAATCTAACACACCCTATAAAACTGTACAGTAGTCCCTGGTATAACAGTGAGCTGTATGGAAGGAAAGGTCACATCCCAGAACAAAATTCCAAGATTTCAGCCCGCGATGCAAACCTGCCTGTTTAATTTCTAAATGAATTAATGCGTACCCATTTTGGAAAGCAGGTAGGCAGTCTTGCGCTATACAAGTACAGCAACTTCATTAGGTATGACCCCCTGCAGCTGTGATAACGAGGCTTTTTTTATTTTCAAACATACCTTGACTTGATGATGAGAATATTTTTCTCTAAAAATAAGCCATATGTTTAATTTCTAATATGGCAGGCACGTTGTGTATCCAAGGGCACATGAGGCAAGTTTACCCTGTGCAATTTGTAGTTGATCAGACTTTCCCAGATGAAGTCTCATAAATATGAACATGCGTTGCTTATTTGTTTTCTTCATTTGCTTTCTTTTTTTTTTTTTTTTTTTTTTCCAGTTTCCTTTATTGGTATCATACTAGTATGACCCAAATATAAGGAAATAATCCTATCATATTAAACACAGGAATACGCTTTCACAGTCGTTTATTGTGCATAGCCAGTAAACATTTCCTGGCAAACAATTTAGAGAGTCCATAAATTCCATCCTAACGCTACTTCCGTAGCTAGATGCAATGCACCATACACCAGGGTATTAGCTCAGTCTCTCTCATCCGGAATGGGTGGATTGGAATTGAAAAATCCCCACCCCCCCATTATAGCACCATATGTCTCGAAAGTCTATCCTCTCTCAGGGCAAACGGCTCCTCTCAGATCCGCCTGATGGATCACGACTAAAACGCTGCTGTCCCTGGCTCTTGAACCTCCCAGCATTTCTGAAGCAGCTATCAGGAGAGCTCAGTGAGCCAAGCATCCCTTTGGCGTTAGTGGCAGTTCCCCACGCAGAGAATATCTATCAGGGGTATGGGATAGCAGAGGGAAAATCTATCTCGCCATGACAATTCGTATGGAAAATTTGATCCTGAAGATAGGGGTAGGGAAAAGAAGAAAGCCTCTGGCTCCAGAAAACTGATCTGTGTTCATGATTCCTCAGTTCCTTATGTAACCATTTACGCAGTGTTGCTGGACCAGCTTTGCAGCATCTTCAGAGGTACTGAGACTATGAGAATTTCAAATAATTTTCTCTAGATATCTTATTGAGGTGCTTATGGATTGAAGCATTATTAGGGGAACTGTTTACCCATAAAGATTTTCAGTGGATTAGATTTCTGGTCAATCATTTTCAATTCTCCTTCAGTGTATGCATCAATTTATAATGGAAAAAAACCCCTCTAAGTGACACTTAAACCATCTGGCATTTGAAAGAAGTTGTGTGAGATGAACGTGATAAGATAAAATTCAAATCACCAGCACAGGAGACTAAGCTGACATACTTCTGCCAGTTTGTGTTCTTATTACAGGTACACATAAATATCATTCCTGTTACAGGTATTATTTCCATATTGTTTTGGATTGTAAACAAAGAGTTAGCAAAAATCTGGACTCTTTCCAAGTTTCCAAAAACAAGCTCGAAAGCTCAAAGGGGTTCAGTCACCATGTCTGTGTTCTGCTTTACAATCTTTAATTTTACAGGATATAATATTAAAACCTCTCCACTGTGCCTCCGGAATCAGAATCTCAGGGAGCATTGTGTGATAACGAAGACAACTAAGGGCAGAAAGGCCTTCTGGTTGTAGAAGGCTTTTTTGGTTTTTAAGGCCTTGCTTTTAAAATTCTCTTGAATTTATTTTTATCAAACGGAACCACTATTAAACAATTAGTCCTCAGTGACAGCTTCTTTATATATATTTGGTAATCCATGTATATTACTGTAGTCTTTCTTCAAATGTGCTTTCTTTTGGAAGATTCTTAATTGAACAACCAAAGGCTTTGGAGTTAAAAGTATGCTGGATTATTATACCTTTACAAACTAACTAAAGCGGGCTCCAGAATTTTAGATTTTTTTCCTGTGTTCTTCGCCCACTGCTTGACAGCAGACTTTGCACAAGCATCCCTCATTTTCTGTCTACTCATCTACAGAAACTCCACGTACTTCCTCCTAGGCAGTGAGTTCAGCCATGATTCCATCACCAGTACTCTAAAGAGAAGTAGTTTTTGATCCGCAATTTGCTCAATTTATTGTCTAATGATAAAAACCCTAATTCCTTTTCTGGACCAGGCCCTCTGCCAGCTTCCTTTCATTGTGCACGTGGGCAAACAGAGCAAGAAGAAAGATAAATCTCGGCTTCTTCAGCGCAAGTTCAACGATCATTTTCCTTTATGTTTCCAGTGAATCCGATTGCTGGCAAAAGCTGCCAGAAAAAGACAAGTCTGATCAGAAGGAGTATGAGCAGAAAAAGTCCAGTTTCTCATATACGGAATGACTCAATGACTACTTTGCACAGGTGACAGGTTGTGTTAGTCACTGGGCATGGTCAGCCTTGGCCTCTATCAAATCAAACAGGAATTCCTGCTCACGTGAAAGTGCCCTAATAATCGTTTCACTGTGAATACTTGTCTGATTGATACAATACGCTATTTTCTCATGTTTAGAATGCAGTTACATGGATTTTTTTCCTGACTCTCCTCATGGTACAGAATACCAGTAACAAATTCAATTCATGTGTTTTGTGTACATTAAATAGTAGGAAATACATCTGTGTAGAAAACACAGCTAGTTCCCGTGCTTGCAGTCTCTCTGCGTTTATTGTATTGAAGCCAAATATATTGTTAACCATTTAATGCTGAGTGCATTCTGCAAGTATGTTTGGTGTTTCCTTTCTGAACTGTCAGATACCTAAGTCAGTATTGTACGTTCTTAAGGTCTTGGTATAAAATCTAAACAGCTAATGTACTGTGTTCTTGCTGATAAAATACTTACAACTTCACCAGTTCCTTCTCAATGGTGATCAGCTGAATTATCAGTAATATTTGTGTCAGGTGTTGTGCACTGAATGGGAGAGTTTTTCTCATCTATATAGGCAAGAGAAAGGGTAAAAGAAATGAAACTGGATCATTATAAGGCAACTACAGCAACAATTAGAAATATATACCATAGATATTTAATTCAGGTCTGTTATTTAGAATACTTTGCTTGGGACACATAGAGCAATACAGTATTCCTCTTTTAAAATTTTCTAAGAAATTATGTAGCAAGAATTAGGAGTTGCATTCCCTGAAAGCATTCTTATTTAATACCATTTTTAATATGTTTCACCGTTGTAGGGAATGGGATTAAATCATGGTGAGGTAATTGGGAGTTATGGTCCATTTAGTGAACTTTACATGAGGCTAGTGGCAAATTAAATCATTATAATATGGAACAGTGTTTTGTGAAGAAAACTGCTGGAAGTCTAACAGTTTGAGGGCAACTGACTTCAAAGAGGCTGGAATTTCAGACCTGATTTCCAGAATTTTATAATTTGTTATAACTGGAGCTGCATTTTTTGTATGTTATGTATTTCTGCTTAAAGCATTGAAGTGAACAATCTGCTTCTGACCCTGTAAACAAACAGAGGCTCCAAGAAAACACTGAATCCAGGTTCACAGTTTAATCCTACTAAACAAACCCAAATGGCTTCTGTACTTTTAATCTTTCACGCCTCGTAGTAACTGTGTCAATGTTTTTAAAACCAGACTTTATCACGAAGCAATAATTCAAATCGTAGTTGTATCAGGCTGATATTTTATATTTCACTTTTTATGCTTCATTTGAGAGATTCTCGTTGCTGTCACGTTTATGTAATAATTTTTAAAGTCTGTATTACTTCCGTACAGGTCATGAAATATCTTAACATGGAAAAAATAGTTACAGGCTATGGAATAATATTAACATGAGCTGGAAACCTAAGAGTGTCCATAATAAAACATCAGCTACGTTAAATAAAAAATGTCAATTTCCTTAACTGCATCCAACACGGAGGAATTCTCTGCTAGATTTTGGTGTAATGAAGGAATCAGAAAATTAAAAATTGCTTCTGTGCACATCGCTACAATTTGATTATATATGTTATGAGAAAATGAATTATAATCCAATATTTATATTTGTTGATATAAGACAGGTTTTACAAAGTTCAGAGTGAGTGTAAATCAGTTATTTGGAGAAAGTATTTAAAAAATTGATTGATTACTTCAGTCTGCTATGTGCACTGTAAAGAACACCTCAGAAAAGTCACAATTACAGAAAAGACTTCATACACTTCCTAATACTAAAATGACTTCATATCTGAAGGCAGCTACTGAAAGGAAAAAGAAAAAAAATATCCAAAGGAGTATCAGGGGGAAAATGTAGTAATTAATTAGAAGATGTAATTTATAGAGCATTGATAAAGAAAGCCAAAGGTTGCAAAAAGGAAACAGAGATAAGGGCAATATTAAGACTTTCTGAAATTATATTGTTAACAAAAAATTCCTACCAACTGCCTTGCTCCATTATTAAATGGAAATTACTAGGAATTTTTGTAATAACATTTTTTTAAAAAAGGCATTCTCAAATACTTTACTTCTGTATTTTGGGAAAAAGTCAAGTGATGTATTCATTTCAGATGATTATGATGAAGCTCTGTTTCAGTAGTAGCACAGGAGAACATTAAATAGCAGCTAATAAAACTAGACATTTTTAAATTCAGTAGACCTGAATAATTTGCATGGAGGTATTTTAATACATTTGGCAGAGAACCTGTCTGCATGGTTAGTGAGGATTTTTAGTATGTCTTGGAGAACTAGTGAGGTTCAAGAGAGCTATGTAAAAATTTTTGTGAATAGTTGAAAAGAATAAATGTGATAACCTAAAGGGCTATAGGCATTTCAGCCTCAAATTGATTTCCAACAAAATAAGGAATGGCTTCTAGGAATATTACTTCATTTTAATCAAAGCAGTGAGAACAGCTGTTAATGGAAAATCATCTTGCCAAAGCTAACTAGATATCATTGAATAAGAGTATATATCTGATAATATAAAGGTAATTTTAGTAGTATTAAAAGTGCAGAGGAATATTGGAAAGTATTTTACTTGTTAATCATAATATTTTTATGAAGAAAAAATAATTAAAATCAATATTGTACCTATTAAGTAGAGTCAAACCTTTGTCTCGATCATGTAGTAAGCGGGGAGAAGTTATCAGTGGTGCTTATTTTAACAGTGACCCACAAATGCACAGCCCTGTGATTTTTGTGATTTTTTTAATCTTTTTTTTTGTTAGTCTGTGACTCTTTTATCAATGATAAGAAAACATATGAAAAAAGTTTATGTTTGAAATTATAGGAAGATTAGTAAATAAGAAGTGAGCCAAGTCACTGTGGAACTCAGTTTGCTCAGGAAACTGGCCACTGTTAAACAAACTAAATTTTGGTCCAGACAACTATCAGGCATCGCTCTAATAACAAAGACTTTGTGTCACTGCTACAACTTGGGGACCCTGCCCGCTGACTGAGGTCGGTCTGAAAAACCTGCAGAGCAGATAATAAGGCAGGAAGATCTGAGATTGCAAGAGGGTAGGCATGAATTTGCTACAACCCATGGGCACATCACCAGAGAAATACACAATATGGTTGTGTTACCTCCTTGGCACAGATGCAACCAGTTCTGGAAATACTGTGTCCACAATTCAAGAGAGATTGTTGAAAAATTGGAAAAGGTTCAGAGGAAAGCAATGAGAATGATGAAAGGATTGGAAAACATTCCTTGTAATGAAAGACTCAGGGAGCTCAATCTATTTAGGTTATCAGAGACACGTTTAAAAGGCTACTTGATCACAGCTTATAAATAACTAAGTGAGAAACAGAGATTTGATAACACCGCAGTTTTTAGGCAAAGTTTTTAGTGGCAAAGGTATAACAGAAGCCAGTGGTAGGAAGATGAAGTTGAAGAAACATACTGGAAGACTTAATCAAGATCAAATGCTTTTCTCCATTAAAATCATTAAAAAAAAAAAAAAAAACATCACACAGGAGGAGCAGACTGAGTAGATGACCATAATAGCCTTTTAGTTTTATAGGCCATGAATCTACGGCTTCAACTGCAGGCTCCTCTGATCCGTATTTTCTTACACCATCACTGGGCAGATCCAACCAGTGTGAAGTTAATCGGAACCAGGTGGAGCCTGTATTTTGCAGCACAAGGGAGCTTCCCTCTGAGCCTACATTGGATAAGACCAGGATTTGACCACACCAAAGGAATCAATATAGTACGAAGAGAGTGTGTCCATTATATTGATGCCTATTGGCTCTAATTATTGCAAAATATCCTGATATTTCAGTGAGTATAAAACACTCTCTTGAGGGGGGAAATATAGTAAATTTTTGAGAAAAGTGATTTTAACCGCCAACCCCCCCACACCTTATCAGGTCCAGAGAAATAAAAGGAAATAAAAAATTACACACAAACAGACAGAGCACTGTTCAAGTGAGGCAGAGTACAGGAGAGAGAGCTAACTCGTTTTGCCTGATTTTTTGTGCTCTGGAGAGTAGTGCAGGTCCAAAAACTTTCCTTCAACCGCAGAAGTTTCTGAATTAGCATAGTTGTTAGGAGAGCCTGCAGGAGGAGGTGGAGCAACAAAGGAAAGAGAAATGCTAACGGAAAAAACACATATAAACAACATACCATATGTAAGACACTCACCATATGCCAGCCTCACTTCTTTTTTTTCCTCTCTCTCTAATGTGGTCCAATAATTCCAGTCATCTAGAGGGTTATTCGCACTGTCTACTTCAGGCATCTGATTTAGGTGCTTTGATTTGCAGTTGCCCCCCTTCCCCCCCATTGCCGACAGCCCCCCCGGCACCTCTGTCTCTCTGCCAGCTATGCAGGGAACTACAAACACCTAGGTTTAGTTCTTAAAACTGTGCCTAAGTTAGATATCTAACTTAGCCTAAAGCTGTGGTATAAATGCCACTCTTTCCTATTAAATGGGAAAAAATAAGAATAGTAATAAAAAAAATCATTGCTATGGAAAAAATTAGTTGTTTAAATTACAGGGATATAAAAGTGCAGGAAAGTTTACAAATTCAAGGCCAGCTCCTTAGCTGGTGCAGCTCATACACTAGCATTCAAATAAACTGATTCCCATTTGCCCTGGCAAAAGTGCAGCCTTCAAGTTGGTTTTACAAACCAAGCTGGCCACCTGATTCTGCTGGGTAAAGCAGATATGTTTTTATAAAATACAGAAAAGAACATTTTACAATGTAAGTCCATTAAGAAAAAACCTCACAAGGGAAAAAAAAAAAAAAAGTTGTGTAGGAAATGGCAGCTACTGCAGTCTGCAGAAAGCATTTCTCTTATAAAAGCAGAGAAAAAGTGGTGAGAGATCAGCATCAGGCTCAATAGCTATTAAAAATAATGTATTTTTCTGAGGAAGTCTCTTACTTCCCTTCCTAAACAAATTGTCATTTAATTTAAAAAGCATTCTAAATGTTTTGCTGCCTCATATTGGCTAATAGTTTTACTATATGCTTCATTTTTATTGTGGGGTACTGCACACCGAGGTTAGCAAAGCGTGCAGATTTCAGCTCAGGAAAAAGCTAGACATTGCATGACAGCAGAAAGGCAACTTTGCATAAATATTGTGGAAAGACAGTGAAGAGAGAAGAGGAAATTCAGCATCTTTAATGCTAATATATATCAAAATACTCGCTATACTCCTGGAAGCCTTCTGTTAAAATGTCTCTAACTCTAGGGACACATTGCATGAGGTAGTTATGCACCATTTAAATGTGAAAAATGCGCACTTTGCTTGGAAAAAGATGTGTGATGTGAAGTGTTTTTAAGAATAATTGAATGATTTTGTGATTCATTAAATGCTTTTTCCTCAGCAAGCAAGTAATGGCTTTTCCACTAAGCACCCAAAGGGTGAAAAGTCACAGTTAGAAGGAGTAAAGTGTCTTTAGGAAGACAATCATTTACAGTGCTTTTTGTTTCATTCCCTATCTCTTTTCCATTCCAAAAGGAACAGAACAAAGAGGGAAGAGGAAAAAAAGTAACTGCATGTAAAATATTAAAAAGATTGTATGCTGAGGACAAAGGGTATGTGGCAGTTGTCTATTCTTTAAGAGGAAACAGAGAAAAACTGTGGCACCTAGGGTTTATTGAATATGGCTTCACATATGTATCCCTGCTGAGACCATGGAATCATTTATTTTATAGGAGAGGAGAAAAAAAAAAAGAGTTGTTTTCATAAACCAAACGTATCTCTAAGCTAAAGTGTAAATCTTAAGTTTCTTTCCATTTTTCAAAAAACTTTTGTTTCTTTCTTTTTTTTTTTTTTTTTTTTTCTCCCTTAAAAAAATACATCTAGGGAAACAATACACACCTTGACTCCTGCAAAAAAGATCTCTGGCAAAATCACAAGACGCCTGCTTAAGTAATACCCAAAAGGTAACTCCATGCATTCCACTGGCCAGAAATAATTCACAGCACGATGAATCCACAAGAAAGTCAATAGCATATTATAACACTCTTAGGGGAGCTGTAGCTGTAAGAGTGATGTGAGGCAATGCCTTAGCATGAGCTATCACTTTATATATGTGCTGTATACATGAGCATGAATTATATTACAACATTTGACACGCTATGGCTTTTGATCTACTGTGACTTATGACCTCTGTCCTATTGTGACCTTTATGCCTAAACCTGTAGAGAATAGTTCAAACAATAGAACATACATGATAGATGACACTTAGATAGGATAAAAGTGTATAAGGAATATAAGCACTCATGCTCAGGGTAAAAGCTAGCAAAAAACTGCCAGATACTTCCCTTGGGATAGAATATTATGAATTTTCTTGCACCTTCCTCTGAAGCATCTGGAGCTGAGGATACTAGCTTAGATGGACCACTGGTCTGATTAGGTATGGCAGTGTGAATATTTCTGGAAACATATGCTAGTGTGGAAAAATACTGGTTATACGGTTAATAGAAAGTTCTGCATAAGACAGGAAGGAATCTTCAACCTGTGATAAAATCCTTGGAAGCTTTCTGCTACAAAGCCGTTTGAACTTTATGTAGATTCTGTTTCCACCCATATCAACTGTGATTTCCAGATGGTTTCAGTGGGAGCAGAATGAAAACTGCAAAGAAGCCCCATTTACTGTCTTGTACGGAGCAGCACTCAGACCCCACAAGCAAGTACCTTTTTTTAAAAAAAAAAAAATTTTTTTTTTGACCCTGTAGAGTCAAGGTCTCATGAGATTTTCCAGATAGGCAGGGCTGGCACTTACTTCCCTCCACAGGAGGGAGAACACAGACTTGAACAGCTCATCTTCATAAGCCTCTGCTGCTGCTCTGTTTTTCAACAGCTCCTATCCAGTTAGCCTGTTCCAGCAGCTTCCAGCTGCAATCTTGGACTCCAAACACTGGCTTCCTGATCATCAGCTACCTGGCTCGACAGAACAGTCCAGGGACCAGGCATTCAAATGCAATTAAACTGCTCTCCAAAAGAAAGCTGGAAAGCAAGACATAGTACTGTTGGCATGCTAGGGAAAAGCAGGAAGACAAGAATCAACTGACAGTCTGTGTAGCATAAGACTGGAGACTTTGGCTAATGTGGAATTATACTGCATCTTGGAAAAAAGTATGGACAAAAAAAGCAGCCATGGAATGAAGGTATCCATAAAGCCTTGGCTGGAAAAGTTTTCAGCATTTTTCATTTTCTGAATATAGACATATTAGTAAAAGGCTGATAATAAGCCATATTTTTGATATTATTGTCATACCCTTAAGACCTGAAACTTAGTATCTTTTCATGCAACATAGAAGCTATAGCTTGTCTGTATCAGGTGTAAATGTCTATTTAATTAAGCTGATTTAAAAACAAAGAGAAAACAGTTTCTTGGATAGATGGAGTTTTGCTAAAAACAAGTTTAATATAGCCCCCATTGATCAGAAAAGCAAAACAAGCCACTGAAACTGTATCCAGGTCTCAGAATTTATATTTGTTTGAAAGAAATCTGTTTAAAAATCACAGGTATTTATGCTGATAAGGCCAGGTCCTATCACCCTGGTTAGCCCAGTTCTCAGCTTTGTGGGAATTTTGTTCTTATATCACTCTGTGGAAGGGGCTGAAAACTTCATGTTCCGCCATCAAATTCTGCAGCTGTCACCTGCATCACTACCTGCTGGATTGCAGACTGGGGAGTAGTTCTGGAGAAGGAATTTACACTGAAGAAAAAGAATTGTAGAACAGAAAGATAATGGATTAAGCAAGGCCTAGAGATTGGCAAACCACCCTTTCTGGTAGAATATTTACACATACACAAGCTGTTAGTAATACCTCCTTCACACAATGAAATATCTGACCCCTAGCTCAAACAAGCCTTAGGTGGTATCTGCCATCTTCACATGCCCTCATACACTGATATTTCTGGTGTGTTGCTTTTGACATGTTTGGGCTGTGATGTGAAATGGTGTTTGAAAAGGAGATGTTGCAAATGACAAGTTGGATGGACTGACTTTTGCTGCCATTCTTTCATGACAACTGCAGTCACAGGGAATAGATTCAAAGCTTGCTGAATTAGTCTGTCTTAAAACTAGGGAAATCAAGATTGCAGAAGCTAGACAAACTTTAAATAAAACTTGTTTGAGAATTTATTACATTTTTCCTGGAACATTTCTGGTTTCAGAAGTAGAACTAGATATTGTTGTGCTGGCTAAATAACACAGCAGCACTAGTGGTGAAAAAATTCAGCATCCTGAACTGAGATTCATCCATGTAACTTTAGCCATTTGTAGCCTAAATGATAACATGCAAGCTTACAGCTGGAAGAAGGTCACTCTTAAACACAACTCACCTGACTTATTGCAGATACCTACTCCATATAAGATTGAAAAACTCCCAAGGCTCAGAGAATCAATCACAGAATCACAGAATATTAGAGGTTGGAAGGGAACTCAAAAGATCAAGTCCAGCCCCAATTGACTCAGTCTCCGAGCAGCTCTTGGTAGCAGGAGGACAGGCCAGTTGAGAGGCCAGATCCCTAGATTCCAGTCAAGGAGCACTGCTGTCACCAGAGTCTGCAGAAAAGACAACAATTCCTTCACTGTTACACCACCATCAAACAAATTATAAATATCTGGATTGTCATTAGATCCTATCGATAATCTAGCTAAGGGATTGAACAGTACTATTATCTAAATGTATTAAAAAACACCTGGGTTGTAAAATAACAGGCTGTCAGCAGTATGCCATTCTATTTAGCATGAACTGGGACAGAGATGCATTACAGAAAGAAAGCTGACACCAGTGGAGTTTCTATTTCCCCTATGACACTGAGCACGAACCTTGCCTCCAGACCCTTTGTCTTCACACTTCTCTGACATTGTTCCTTTCCCTGTGTTCCTTTTGTCTCTCTGCTTGTCAAACTGTTTCTCAGACACCTGGGCTTTTTCTGATAGATTTCCTACCTAGTGCTTTGGAACTATGCGGTTTTGATCTCACAGATGTATGAACTGAGACATAGTATTGAGTTTAAAGAGGAAAAAAAAAGTCAAATCTTAGTACATATTCGGCACAGAATCAAATGTTATAATCTGTTTCCTGAAAGTAGTTATGATGTGCAAATAGAGATTTTGTTTTTTCAAGACAAACCAGATAAAAACCCCTAAAACCCACGACTTACTCTAATCCAATCAAAAGATTTTTTTGTTGTTGTTTTCTCTTGCCCAATGCACACAGCATCCCAGTGAAGGAAATTAGTTTGTTTTCATGGATATGTAAAAGAAAAAGCTGGAGAAATGAGGGGTAGGATTTCACAAAACTGAAGGACTCACAATCTTACTTTCACATGGAAACAGGGCTGCCATTTATGCTGGGTGAGAAGTGTGTTTGATTTCCTTTCCATCATGTTACCAGGACTTGAGCCTGTATTAGCCCTGTTCCATGCCTCCTCTAAAAAATGCCTTTGTAGTGATGGACAAGAAGGCAGTTAACGTGGTTACAAATATCTAGAAATAAGGGATCTGTGAAAGTGCAGGTCAGTAAACTGTTTCTGTTGAAACGTAATAAAAGCTATAATACACTGTAAGATTAGGGGATAAATAAACTGGAACTACAATTGTAATTCCTTTAAAAAACATAAGGTAAAAAACAAAGCTGAATTTTATATTTTTTTTTTAAGATCTTTCACTAAAACCTCAGAAGACTTGCCTTCCAAATACCCTGACACTGCACACAGCATATAATGTCTAGGGGCTGGTGCTCCACCTTGATGTAACAATCCCTGCAGTGGTGCAGCATGCTGGAGCTCAGAGTCCTTATTACTGTGGAGCAGAGCTGGTCAAGTTCAGCTTGGGCTGTCGTCATAGTCATCCATGCAAGCTTGGACATTGCATGTTTTCCAAAACCCATTTATATAGGTTTATCAGTATTTTTAATATTCTGGCTCTTTAATCACAGATTAGAGGAAGTTGTTGATCTAGACTTCCCATTTTTCCTGGTCTAATTTCTGTCTGAATGCTGGTAATCCAAAACTGGTTACAACACTTCAGAAGTAACTTTTTGTGTAGGAGGAAGGGATGAAATCCTTTTTATCAATATTTCCAAGAGCAGTTGAGAGAGGGTTTAAATTTTTTTTTTAATTAAAAAAAAAAAAGTAGTTCTGCTTCTTTGACCAGAATAGCTGATCCTAAGGTCACGTGGGCAAAGAGAGCAGTGCCACAAGCAACACATTTTATGCCATGCAAATGCTCACAAAATGGAGGAAGTGGAAGTGATGAATTAAGTGAGAAGCTTTTGTTATGATTCTTTAAGGTTTTAAGGGTAAAAAATTGAGAATGGATCTCCTTGGAGAGGAAGGAGAGAGAATGGTACATCTAAAGGATGCAATCTATCATCCTAAACACTGGTGACATTTCCTTCAGCAGCTGACGGCGAAATATGTCTGGGTTTTTCAACTTGTGCTGGTAGAAGAAAGAAGGACTCTTATGCCCTCGTTTTCAAAAAGGATATCCACAAGTGAGTGAGTACAATTTGGAACAAAAGCTACTGGTAGAGTTGTGTTTAGTATACTTAGCTACATAGAGTTTTCTTGTGTGGATATTTTGTGAGGAAAGGAATTTTTTTGTTTTCATCTGTGCTTTTTATGTTTTTTATTTAAGATGCCTGTGATGCATTAGAAAGCATCATGCCCATAGAAGAAATGCTTGCCTTCTTGTAAATCCAACAAACTGGTATTTGCTGAAAGGAACCTCTGAATGATTTACCTTTTTCACAAAGAGAGGTGAAGAGTAGGAGAGGGGTGGGAAAACAGCAGATTTTTAAAATTATATTAGCACTCACTACCTGCAAAAGCATTTGTAGAGTTAACCAAATCTCCTGTGGGCATTTCAGCCTAAGTCCAATACAGAAATACACCAGAAAGGAATGACTAGTTGATTGGGCTACAGGCCAATCTCAGCTACAACTGCATGGTATCATAAAACACCTTGGCCTCTTCCACAAGAAGAAACAATCAAATTTCCATGATACTTTATCCCTGAGGAATGTGGTTTTTCCAGATAATTTTAATTTTCCGAGTCACTGTTGATTTTCTTTAAACCTACATGCAGTTTGCATTCCTGTTATGGAGGGCAACACATTAAGAAAGTACTGAGACATTCAGAAAGAAATAGGAAAAGAATGCTAAAAGCAAACACTTCCTCCAAAAGACTCTCAGTTGCTTAGGTGTTTTAAAATTGTGACAGGTTAGATCCAACCAGGAGGCCCAGGGAGCCAATCAACACTCTCTCCTTGGTTTCCTCTTCAGTGTGGAGCTGGGAGATCCCCAGGCAGGCCCTGACAGCAGGACAGAACCACTGCTCCATTCTGTCCTCTTCAAGACTATGTCCAAGAGGGAATGAATGTGGTGTCTTGTTACTGAAATTATTGCTTTAAGCCTCACCACCATTCACAAGTCAGTAAAAATCCCTCCCTGTGACTTATTCTAGCCACACAAATATATAAGAAAAAAAAACCAAAAACAAAACACAATCTATATATTGGTACATAAAGTTGTTCTAGCAATTATTGTAATTAAGTGATTAAGAATGAGAACAGTATTATCTTCCATATGCTATTAGAATGTACAGTAGTAGTCCAATGCTTAAATGCTTATAAAGATTTGCATTTGTGCTGGAATAATATTAACGAATTGGGAATTAAAAAGCTCACTCAAACGTGCCTTCTCACAGTGGGCCAAATAAAGCAAAGTTGTTCAACAAGGGACTTCTGTGTTAGAGGCCTTGAAAATAATGACTTAACAGTATGCTAACTTGTTGAAAAGAATCTCATCAGAGGTCTGTCCAGCTATGACATGTTATGGATTTACTTTGGACTGAGCCAATGGGCTGAGGTATGCCATCGAGATGAAGGAATACAACTTGAAAGATATATATGTCTGTTTTAAGTAGGAATGTTCATTCATTAGCTCACTGCTTCATTCACTACACTGTGCACAAACTGCTGCATAAATGAATGATTCAGTACAGATGCCTTTAATACACCACATAGCAGTAAGTAAAGAGCAAGGTACTTGCCATCATGACTCTCCTGGTGAGAAAGGAAGGAATTTCTTCATGGCTGTGCTGGGAGGCTGAAGCCTTGAAATGGAAGAATACAGGCTATACTGGACAAAGTATTCTTTAGCCAGAAAGTGATGTATACATTCTTACACTCATAATTTTCCCCCACACTTTGAATGTTACAAATTTATTTTTGGGGAACAAGTGTCAGAAGAAATGAGTTATTTTGAGGTCCAGGATCAGCAAATCTCTCCAGAACAGCAGCTCCAGGGGCCACTGAAATAAATATACAAGCTTTCATAGTGCAAAGTATGCTAAAGTGGGTCATACGGTTTATTTCCAGATGTTCACACCCTCAGAGTATTTTCTAATCATATAGATTAAATCCTTAAAGACTTTCTGTATGAGCCCAAATCTGATCAGGAATGAGAAAAACTTCTGCAGAGTAATTTACTGGGATTTAAAAACAGAACAAACAAATAAATAATCAATCAATCAATCAATCAATCACATAGTCCCTGTATTTAGAAATGAAATTTCTAAATTTTTACTCTTCAGAAAATAATTTATTGAAGTTCACAGAAAGCATTTTTTTTTAAAACCTGGAAAATTTCCAAGCTCAAGAAATATTCTAAGTAGAAGAGAAAGACTTACAAATATTACATACTGTCAGAAGAAGCATAAAAGGAAGAAAAGACCAAGCCATGTAAATGATAAAAGCTCTCAGGTAAACAGTTGTGAAGTTGTTGCCTATTTGTTTTTTTAAAGTCCTAAAGTGTCTCTAAGAATGTTATGAAGTCAGTTTGGTAGCCAGCCCAAAAAGGACATATGTGTTTTAATATACACAGGAGTATATTATCAACATGAAGCAAAGCATACAAACATATATGGTTTTGGTCAATTAAGAGGAGTCTGCCTGTTGTGGCAGAAATGAAGGAGCAGTGCATTAGATGCCATTATATATGGACCTGAGCCAACAGAGATGCATTTAGACCCATATGTATAGAACAGAAAATACAATGCACATTTGAAACTATGGGCCTTCCCAAAGATGACTAGATTACACTAGAGGACTTATATTTCTAAAATTAATTCATGTGCCACCACCGCTATTAAGCACTTCCTCAGCACTTTCTCATCAGACCTTAACACTTTCTACTAGAGGAAAACAAACCAACAGAAGAACCCCAAAGTCTTGATGAGTTTAGCCTTCCCTTGCGAAACTCTGGGAAACATTAAACACCCATTTAACAATGGAGTAGAATGAAGTGCCAGTGGAGAATGTGATTTAAGAAGGACAGAAGACCATAAACACACATGTGATGTATTTGTATACTTTTTTCAGTCAGACCCATCTGCACTCCAGCTCTTTTTAGAATAGCTAAAGAAAAACTCTCTGTGCATCCTGGGCACATACAACAACCATATATCAAATCCAGTATGTTTTGCAGTGGTCACTGTGTTTAATTTGCATACTCTAAACTTAATTAAGACTCAGGAGTAAAAATTACAAAGCAAATTAGACAGAACTGTACCTACCAAAAATTACTTGAGTTGGACAACAGAAGGAAGTTAGAGGCAGGCTCAGTATCAGAAATGTGGTCTTTTCATTATCAGCTATGGATGAAAATCAGCCAGACTTTTTTCAGCTATTTAACATAATTTTTCCTTTCAACTGTATTTTTTGGTGTGGTAGTGGTATTTGGAGTACGTATGTGCCATCTTTTTTACCACAACATACTTTAATTACATTTTCTTGGATGAGTTTATATCCAGGAGATACCTTCTAACTGGACTTGCTATAGAAATTAAAGAACAGGACACAGCAATTTCTGCATCAGCCATAATATTTGTTCTAGACTGAGTGTCTTTCTGAGAGATATGTGACAGCTTAATTTGAGAACTGCAACAGATGGAAAATACGGCACATTTCTGTCGGACTTTGTTCCAAACAGTAATTACTATCATTTGATATTTCTGCTCTGTTTCCAGCTCACAACAGTCAAAATTAAATTTCTAGTAGTTCCATCTTTATTATTAATTGGTTAATGATGAAGTAACAAAAAACCTTAAAACTAACAATTAATTTTACAGACTTTGTTAAGTAAACTAAACAGATCTGATCAAGAACACCTTTTCCCTGAAAGATCTTACATTTTATGTAAGGGATAATGTCTCCCTGTATCTTCAGTAAACCAAGCTTCTTCAGTGTCTCAGTAGAAGGCACATTTTGCAGACCTCATGCCTCTCTTGAAGTTTTCTTCTGAGCTCATTACAGTTTGTCAATGTCTTCTCCAAACCTAAATGTCAGAACTGGACAGAGTATTCCAGGAATGCTGTCACTAATGACACACACAGAGGGAGTATCACCCTCTCCATCTGTATTCCCGTGCTTAGACATGAAAGCATTGCATCTGACATTTTAATCATAGCATCATTCTGGTAATTTAGTTTCAAATTATTTAATTATTTTCCAAAGTTCGTGCTCTAGAGGCTTCAGTTTCCCTATAGTAAGTGTTATGTAAATTCTTTACCCTTTGCACTCAGGTTGGGCTATGTAAAAATACCTTGTTTTAATGAGTCTGTTGTAACAAGCTCTCCAGATTAGTTCATCCCCTTTCATTCTCTTTTATTCAACAAATTATTTTGTCACCTCTAAGTTTTGCTATTGACAGTTTCACATTTTCCAGACTTTGTTAAAGATACAGAATGGCACTGGAGAAAGAACAGATCTCAACAGGACCACACTAAAAAAAATTTTCCTCAAAAGCCTATTCTACATCTATACAGATTTAGTCGCTATCTCCTTTTCCATTAGTCTTTTGTATAATGCTTATGAGGTTTTTAATTGAAAATCTCAACATTAATTAAGTCTTCTGCTATTTACCCAGCATTCTGTAATTTAAAAACTACTAGTACACTGAAATAAACTACCTTATCTTGCATCAAGGCTCTTATCTGATCTTGCCAATTTGAAAAAAAACCCAAAATGTAGTAAAATTTGTTCAGCATTGTTTCTAGCTATTGATGGGATAAAAATTACTATTCATTAGCTTCAATGTAAGCTTCTTCCTGTCTTTTTCTAGAAAAACAGATGTGCATGAACACATCTGCCTTTTGCACATCAAGTTCCATGTTTTTACTGTTCTTGCTGAGTATTTGATTTAAAACTTTACTAAGGTCTCACTTTTTTATATACTGAAAATATTGTTTCTTATTCTCCTCCATCCTCTACAGAGTTTTTAAAAAATACTTTCGTTTTCCTGTATCAATTGTCCATATTTCCTTAGAGTCAGCTTTAAACTCACTGCTGTTACTCTTGGTTGTAGTTTTGTGTATTTATATTGCTGCCTTCATTTCCTTCTCAATCAATAGAGTAATTTTGGGCTGAATGTATCTTTTAAGTATTGTGAAGTAGTGTATCTTTTGACTGAATTTATAAAATCTGTATTATATTCCATATTTTCATGTTTATGTATTTTCTGCCACATAATTTTGCTCACAGTTTTTCTCAGTCTTGGGAAAACAGTTTTTCAAAAGGCAAAACATATGTATCACTAGTAAAGTATTGCCAAGGCAGATATTGGTAAACTGCATAGATATTTCTGATGGGGAAAAAAAAAAATCCTCATTCTTCTCTTCCCCAAAATACACATCAAAATGACTCTAACTGCAGAAATATTCTTGGTTAATGGTGGGATTTACTCACCAAGTTAAATTATTAATGTTTTGTTTGATTGCTTGCATTGATTTGTCCTTAGGAATGATGTAAAGTAATTTAGGAGTCAACTCCAAATGTGAGCTCATTTAGCCTGCTCTGACTCTTGATCTAGAAAATGTCCCTTATTCTCTCTGTGCCTCAACTTCCTCACAGGAAAACTGAAATAAGAGTTTTCTAGTAGCTACAGATATGTACATATGCACAAAAATATGTGATGAGCAGGAGAAGTATAAAAAGTATAAAGAAAAGTATAAAAGTAGTGCTGATTAAATAGCAAAACCACTAAATGGCTCTGTATCCATCATCAGGTTAGGTCAAGAAACATCATAAAACTGCGTCTAGTGCTCTTTTGTTGTTTGCATTTTGGCAAATATAGTTTGGAAAGGACAGCTGTGTCTCTATTCCATTGAAAATTTCTAAACTTCTTAATTTCAGACTTAGGTATTGCACACACATGGATAAAATCAACAGTACTAAGGATGTTTTTTAATTTCCTTTCTTTCTGTATGAAGATCTCAAAACATGAAAAACTGGATTAATATATTCTACAGGATTTCTAAAGGTTGCATTAGTAGCACTGTAATTCATTTAGGCATCTGTGGATTCTTTGACTTTTCAGTGAGCATCACTAAAAGCAAGTTTGAAGTTTGTTGGTCTGTCTTTAATTCAACCTAAGCATGTGTTAAAGAGTCTATGTAGACATCTGACAACCTTGCTAAATAGGCTGAAGAGCAAAAATTACTCCTTCCAAAATCAACAGTGAGCTGGGATTAGATTCTCACAGAATTAACGGTCCAGAAATAATTTATGTGCTTTGAAAAAAAAAGATCTAATCATCTGGGGCCAAACCCATACGGTCTCTTGGAGGGTCACCAGTGGAATTGGAAAGAAAGCTGAGAGACATGGTCTTTACAGAATCACAGAAAAATGGTGACTGTAAATGGGAAATACTGTCTGCTACAAATTTGTCTTTAACTGTTTAATTGAAGTGTACATAGAACAAAGAGTTTAACCAAAGCCACCAAAGATGCTTCCTCTACTGCTGCTTCAGAAATTACTTGCTCAGATTAGCTCCTATGTCATGATCTCTCTTTTTTTTTTTTTTTTTTCCTTTAGAAAGAGAGAACATCTATGGAACCTTCTGACTAACAAGCATTTCAGTTTTGAAAGGAAGATTTTGTCTAATTTTCTACCAATCGGCACATATTTCAATTCAGATCAGTACATAAAGTTCAAACTACAAACCCAAATATCTTAGACCTTAGCATAATGATCCAGATACAGAATGCTGAAGTGCTAGAGTTTCCATTCCAGCTCAAGGTTCTGTGAAACGAAGAACTTAGAGCTTCAGCATACACAGGCTTTGCATGTGTGTGTGTATGGAAACCTAACCAGTTTTCACAGGGTTAAAAAAAATGATCTCATAGCATCAGAAACTTGGACACAAATATCTACATTTATGAATTCGTCTGTTTGGCTGAAAATATCTTATTAATTTTAGTTCACTAAAACACAACCTGGCTGTAACTTGACCCATTTTGGGTAGCTATACTTCAACTGGTGTTATGTTTTCAGTACTAAAGACTGATAACTTGATAGCTCCCCAGGGTTTGTTGGTTACAGTTTAAGTACAGAGTTGACATTACATGCTATTTTTCTGAAACTCCCAGCAGTAATATTATAGATGAGATACTGATATTTGGAGATACATTCAGTGATTAAGTTAGAGTGTGGGTATCTTCAAACATACAGCTTCATTCACTGACTTGGAATTTTATTTTCAGGTGCCTTTAATCTTATGAAAATGGGAGTGTAAAACCTAACAAAAACAGCAGTTCAGATGTATTCCTTGGGCCAAGACAAAATCAGCCTGCGTTCTGTCATCCTTACTCACAAGGAATGGTAGGTTACTCTGTAAATAGTTCTTGTTATTTCAGGATGAAGAAACGACACCCAATTTGTTGCTTAGAGGTTACATAATAATTTTTCATCTACATTTCTCAACATTTTTAGAAAGCATGCATAACTCATTCATCCTTGTTTTGCAGTGGGGAAGCTGGTGTAAAGTTAGAGCAAATGAGTTATCCTATGTTGTTCAACAAGACAAAGAGAGCCAAGAACAGAACTTCATTTGTTTTTCTGACCAGATTTCAAGAAAACAGGGTAGCATTTCTTTCTGGTTATTTGACATTTCCCAAAAGCTACATTTTTTAGAAAACCGAGGCCTGCTGTATCTGGTTTTATGACTATAATTTCTTAGCTCATCAATGGATGCAAACAACGATGCTCTCTAATCACGACAAGTTTGTATTCCAAACGCAAAAGGAAAAAATTTCCATAGGTAGAAAATCTATGAAACTGAATGAT
The DNA here is from genome assembly GCA_038090715.1 of Florisuga fusca. NCBI lineage: Eukaryota > Metazoa > Chordata > Aves > Apodiformes > Trochilidae > Florisuga > Florisuga fusca. The sequence continues at coordinate 25,251,500 of JAAWXA010000002.1, forward strand.
TTAAAGCTTTCATGCAGATTAATGGAGGATTTTATTATATTTCCCAGAATTTATGTGTTTGTTTTCTCATAATAAAGGAAGTTTCTAGCTTCTGGTTGTGAAGATAGCCTTGACAATGTAAACCAACATACTTTCATCTTGTTGAGTCCTCATCCTTACCAGCTAAAACAATAGCATCAAGCAAAGTTAACTTCCCCCATTCATCTTACTAGAGTGTCAGCCTTGACGCATAATATGCATGCTTAAATACCAATGCTGTTAACCAATTCACTGCTTCGTATCACATTAGAAATAACTACTAATTAGTTAGCAGATTTTGGCATGTTTTCACTTGAAAATGTTGAATACAATATTTACAAGAAAATTGCAATCTACTAAGTATAAGATGTATTATTTTTTTAAATAAGTATCTGTAATGTTGCACACCTACTTTTTTGAATGCTTTTTAAACACTGCCTGCTTCTATGTATCTAAAAGTCTCCCAAACTGTGACTCTTACTATTTCTCATCTACTATCAGCCTCTAATTGCCAGCTTGTCCTGACAGTGACTTCACTTCACTTCACATGCATGTTCAACTTGTTTGAGAGAATATTAATGGAGAAGCATTCAAAATTGTCCCAAAAGCACATGGATAGTAAATTATTCCAAGCTGACTGAAACAACCAAGCAGAAATTATAAAAATACACTAAATCCATCCTTACAGTATTGCAAGGCTGAGAGAGTGGAGAGTGGGACCACACAAAACATTGCTTTCTTCTGAAACATCCCAATTAAAAATAATGCTCAGTTATTATACATCACATTTTCTCTCATGAAAGAAAAACACACTTCACTGATTGCTTCTGCAATGTGGCCTGCATCCATTTTACAGCTGAAGAAACTGAGGCATTAGGCTGAAAAGGTCATTCAGAAGCAGAGCAACAGGAGAGAAAGGAAAGGATGCAAAGTCCCAAGACAGCTCTCAGTTTATTAAATCACTCTGCCTCTGGCCAGGTGGCATCTTAAGCATGCATTGCAAACTCTGTTAACAGCTGCTGGGAAAAAGGTTTATCTGCCCTCTCACCCCCTTACCTTGAATGTCTGGATGATAGCATGAACCCAGAGCCACAGCATCAAACACAGGGACCAAGTCTTACCTTTGCTACAAGAACATAAACAAAACTGCTATTCCTGCTTCACCATGCTGCCAGCCTGCCACAGTACCAGACTGGTGGAGGAAACAAGCCTCCACAAAGTCCCCAAACAATGAAAATGGACCGTAACAGGAACCAAAAACTTATCACTGGTTCCTCTCTGTATTGTTCAATGTACTTTGGTTATGACCAGAAGCAAATGACTCTAATTATTACATAGAGCAAATATCTATTTCCTGGAAGTCTATCTATGTTTCCCACTAGGGATTTTCATTTTCTTCTTACCTGCATTCATTTACTGGACATAATTTACAGCTTTTCTCAAAACGTTTTTTCTGTTACATCTCCCTCTCTCTGCCTCTTTCATGAAGCCTCCTTTAGATCAGTTTTTTTAAAGCTGGAAATGCAGGTTAACCTAAAAACTAAAAAAAAAAATTCTATATTTTGAGGAAGCATGATGTATTCTTTACATAATGACAATGAAAACACTTAGTATGGATGGGCATTTTTCAGAATATCTTTTCTGATATAATTCTGAGAGAACAACTAAAATGTATTTATTGAGCAATATTTGACATATATTCATTAAAAAGTCAACACGATAGCACTTAATTAAAACCTACATGATTAAAATTATGGGGCACTTTTAAAAAGCAAAATCCAAAAACTTTACCTACTTTTGCTGGTGAGTGTTTCGCTATTGCACAAGGATTCTTCCTAGCTGTTTTTATGCAGAAGCCACTTTTCACTTTCAAAGCAATTATTTTGTTAATGCATTTATAGCTAGAGGAGGGCACAGAAGCTTCATGTTGAGCAAAGAGCACGTAGGAAAGCAGGAGAGGAAGATACCAGACGGGCAGTGATCCCGAGCCGCTCACAGGCTGATGTTCAGGACAGCACATGTGGGTGCCACATGAGCAGGTGAAACTGTGATTCTACATGTGTGGAAGGGAGGATAATAATTAAGCAATCAGATGTGCTAAGTGCATCATGCTGGGACATCACTACATTTCAGACGGGTTGAAATGTTTGAGACCAAAGCAGTAACTCTGGAAGTGTCAAGTCGTATCTTTAGTCTTAAGATTTTTTCGTGTGTTCCCTGGAGTGCCAGGGTGCCAGTCGTGTCCTGACACACTGCCCGGTAGTGTGCCAGAAGTGTCGCAGCCTAAAGGCGAGCGTTCGACATCTTTCAGCTGCTAAGATTCTCAGATTTTCACTCTGGATGTGCTCCAAGGCTGCTCTCCCTGCATGTCTCCACATATTGCAACCCTTCTGAGATGCTGTCAGCAAGGTTCCCCGATGCTGCCTGATCACAGGGCCTTGCCCCTTGCAGTGAGACGAGCTTGGCGGGCCGGGCCCAGGGCCATAGATGAGACCGGGGCTGGGGTCATGTCCAGAGCTGAGGCCATGGATGAAGCCGGGACCAGGGCTGAGGCTGTGGCAGGGCTGTGGCCGGGGACAGGAGAAGGGACCAGAGATGTGGCTGGGGCCGGGCTGAGCTGTGCCCTCTGCTGACTGCATTGCGGCCCAGAGCAGCGCCTGGTGCTGCTGTGAGGTGGGAGCAGCTGGGCAAATCCTCGTTTCATTCTGGTTTTAATTGCAAATACTGCAGTCACTCCAAATGTGTATGCAAAGGGTCCTAATAAAGCCCGAGCAGTTCAAATCTACCCTTGCAGGGTTTTATGGTCAAAAACTTTCATTGCACTCAAGCATGGCCCTCTGCACCCTGGATGTTTTTATAACTATAATGTGATAGTATAATAATACTTACTGTTATTATATTCTTTTGAGGTAGAGGCTATTCTATCTGAAGTACATGGATTTAGTCTTTGCACTGGAACTGAACTCTTAACCTGATCTGCATGGAAATGCTACACCAGATAGCCATACATTTGTTCAGCTGGTTCTGGCCCTTTTTAAAGCAAAACTGGGGTAGTTTCTCAAGAAGAGATACAGCAGGAGGTCACAGAGGGCACCCGCCCCTCCGCTCCCAGGCCTTGACCTGAGGAGCACCATGGGGCCCACTTATTTCTCCTGTCCAACACACTAAGCTTCTGGAGGGACCTGTACAGTTGCACAGTAATGTCAACGTGTGGCTGTGTGTTTCCATATGGTGTTTCTACACATGAAAGTTAGAACTGAAAACAAACAAACCCACTCTCATTTCGATGGAAAGTCACAGCTCACACTATGGGGCTCAGCCTCCAGGACTGCTCCTCCTCCCACTGCTGCCACTGGCAGTTTTGTGGCTTTCAAAAGCTGTCTTAAATATCTGTTTCCCTTTCCACCAGGTCTGAGGCATCTGTATTTTAAATTATAAGCTCTTCTGGGTGATGATGATGTTTGTCTACACACTTGTAGAGTGTTTAGCACAACAGCCCTGATCTCTCGAGTCACTTCTAAGACCTACACACAACACTAGCATTAAATGTGCATCAGTGAGTGTTTTACTTCAGTCTTCAGCTGAATACAAAGCAACTCAGAGCTTTGCGTCTCGTGAGAGAAATCTTGCATAGCATGAGCCCAAGATATTTCACAGACCACCTGCCTTTTCTTAACCATGTGTAGAATTGACTACTATGAATACAAATGTGTTTTATATGTCATTAATAAAGTTAACATTTCTATTAAATACTACTCCCTTCTGGGATTCTCACCCAACCTGGAGCATAATAATCAAGAAAAAAAAATTCTGTCACATTATTAAATGTTCAGTTGCAACAGTACAGAAGACTCTGGTAGCATAATGCCATGCTGGCATCTTTCCAGTATAAGAAATTTTTTCCATAGTTGTTTTTTTGTGTTTTTTTTTCCAAGTCAATTTATTGCAAAACAGTTGCTTTCTGTAATATCACAGATTTATCCAGAGTTTACAATGCAATCATTGCTCCTTGCTATTGGAAAAGATTTATTTAGCCAGTTTTGGCCTTCATTCCAGAAGGCTGAATGCCAAATCTTTACAGTGTATCTGGTGTTCTGTTGTCAGAAAATATGATCTAGCATTAAGATACTATTCAGAGACTCTAAAAGCCAGAGAAAATAATTGTGGTAAATCAAAACCTCATAAATACTTTATAAAGTTGTTTTTAATGTCTGTCCTCATGTGTGACAAAAAAGTACCAGTTTCCATGCAACAAGAATACATGAGTTTTGAGGCTTCATTTCCTATATTGTCTATGTTTTAAAACAATATTCAAATCTATCCCATATAGATGCAAAAGTCAGGCAGTAGTTGTCACGTATTTTCTGGTACTACTGCATTTTAATAAGCCAAACAACAGCAGACTGCCTTTTTAGACTTAACTCCAATTTTCATATTGTCTTTTCTTAAAAAAAAAAAAAAAAAAAAAGAAAAAAGAAAAAAAAGAAAAAAAAAGACACTTTGAGGCTAAGAAACATATATATAGCTCTAAACTGAGGCTGCAACCATGCAAGCACATGCACACAGGCAACAGTCAATGTGGTTAAAGAAAAGCACATGCCAAAAACTTTGGAGCAGCTGGCCCCAAATTTTGGCCTCAAGACACCATGTGAAATTGAACATATGTGCAGACTAGGTTTGACTTGCTTCAGATGCTTCTGGAACACAGTAATATCTCACTGGGTAAGAAAGCTGTTCGGTCTTCCAAATTACCTATGCCAATAACTTTTTATTTCTGCACAAAAAATGCAGAACAGTTTTCCTGTGTAGCACATCAGTGTGACAGATAACAGTGACTGCCAGAAGCTTGGAGATGGCAGTATATCTGGCCTGGATATTAAAATGAGTCTGTCTGGAAGCATGGGAAGCATGGGGGAGTAACAGTCAGAATAATAAACTCAAGTAAAGAGCATGTCCAGATCTTTCTCTGTAAATATTCTACTTACTTGCTATCAATAATTTACCTTTTAAAGTTGTAAAGTTACATGACCTGTGGGCCAGGGAATCTGCTACCTCACATTATATTGCATACAAAGTCAGAAGCAGCGAAGCAGTGCAATATGGAGAGGTGCTTTTTGCAAAGAGGAAACCACAGAGGCCAGGAGGGAACACTGGGTTGAGAAAAAGGGCTGAGCTCAGAGGTAGCACTGAGTCTGACCTGACTCAGTTGCCTCTGAGCAGTTTAAACTGTGGCCATATTCCAAAGGAAGACAGAACTTATTTAATCACTGTTATGCATATCTGGTGGAAGAAACTGAAGGCTGTGAAATCTTGCCAAGCCCTGGTTCTCATGGTAAGCAACAGCATAGCAGTTTTGCCCAGCTGGGTTTTTTTGCTAGCAGGGAAGGAGATTCGTCTGTATGTTCTGAGGTGACCAGTAGTGTTATGGGCCTGGCTCAAAGGAAACATATTTTCCTAAAAGAGGTGTTGAGGTCTTTCTGAATATAAGGAAACTTTAAAAATGTCTCATGCTGAATGCTCAGAACCTGAAAATATGCAGAATCTTTGATCAGTTTTGAAAATTCTGGTCATTGTATGGACCTGTTTCTGTTATGACTAGAGAGGACGTCTCATCTAGAAACCCAAAAAGAATAAGAAATAATCTAGGGAGCACTATATACAGTGTGCCTACTTAGACCCTCCCATCAGAGCTTTGTATCTATCTACATCATTGTTCTTTATTAATAAGTCATCTCTTTCCTGACTCTGCAACAATGGTCTCATTTTCAAAAATCTCCCCCAGCGGAGGTAGTAAGCCTTGGCAAATCTGGAATCAAACACCAAAGTTCTAGAAGAGCTTGGTTTTGAGCTAGATATTCTAGTGCAGCATACTGCAAGTAGAATTATATGTAGATTACTCCCTGTTTACTGGCACTGTGGAATAAAACCTCTTCATCTGGACACTATCTTCAGCAGTCCTTACATGCCCTCATAGTTTGGTGATAAGGCTAAAGCATAAAAGGAGACTCACTAGCAGTGAAAAGGGAAAACATGAAGCACAGGAGAAACAAAGTTTACTTCAATTAGAGTCAGCTTCTAAGAAATATAAATAAAGCTTTGTACCAACCAGAATTATTTTTTACTGAAATATCCTAGTAAACATATTACTTACATGCACTTAAATGAATCTTTGCAGTGGAAGCACACTGAAATTTCATTGCAGAACACTAAAAATACACAGCTTCTAATGTTGCTGCCTGACCAATGTTAATTTAGTTTCCTTAAACATATATATATATGTATATATATATATGCAATTGCTGTCTTGCAGTAGGTGATTCCATACTGTATTTTCTTAGAGTCTTTGTTTCACTGTGTATATTCTCAGTAAGCATAGAGTGAATATTCCATTTATTTATGACTTCATGCAACATTTTGGTACACAGCTCAGTCTTACTCTAAAGAAAGAATCCATGTTATATCTCTCAGGTGATGTTCTTCTATATTGACTTAAAAATGGCATTAATATGTATAGTGTTTCAATCTGGTAGAAATCATGATAATAGCTCTATCAGCTCAGGGGAAATCACTGCCCTCATTCTTATTCAGATATAACAGAAATACAGACACAGAGTTGGCAGACAAAATTCACACGTGTCAAATGATTTTTTCAACAGTCTACCATGGCAAGTATTCTATACCTTGAAAAATTACAGTTCCCGTTCCAGTTTAGCTAAAATGGTGAGGTTTTGAGTAGTTCTGCATCTTGCTCCTCCATAGCATCTGCCATCAGACACCCATGAAACAAACAGCATCCATTTTCTGACTGCCTTTGAGAAGCCAGTTAACAGAGTCACCTGGTACCACCTTCCAGGAAGTGGAGGTAGAAAGAGAACCCAGAGCATTAGGGCACCATGGAGATGCTGGGCATGTGAGGTGGCCTTTCTACCTTTTTTGCATTTCCTGACCCATTTAGCTCATCTTCCAGCCTCTGCAACAAGCAAGGATGACTCAAGTTGCCACAAAATCCTCTTACCACTTATGGAGTTCACCCTGTGAGTTTCACCCTGTGATTTTTCACCATGTGGAGTTCACCCTGTGAATGAAATTTTCTTCTGATAAAATAGTAGATAAACTGTAAGCGAAGTCTTTATAACAAGAGATGGCACAAGAATCCGGGTTATCTCTTTGAGTTCCGTAGGGAATTCTGCAGTTAAGAGATGTTGAACATGACCCACACATCTATAAAAAAAGAAAGCTCTCTGAAGCTGATCTGTTTGTTTTGATTTCAACTTTTAAAACGGTTTGTAGTTGTAAATATTGTATTTAATTCAAAATAAGAAACGAGATGACAAGAAATATCAAAGCATTTCTTTCTGAAAACGGGGAAGCAAAACCATGCAGCAGCATCAAAGCACCTTTTCCTCCCCTGCCACCAAAGGAAATCTTTGAAATCAGCAGATATTACCATAAATTATCTGCAGCATAACTTGTGATACAACCAAAATTTTGAAAAGTTCAGAACCATAAGAATATTATTTTATGTTGCGTGTGTGTATGTTATCTTATCTTAAAAATGCAAACCAGAAAATCCAAAAAAGTTCTGTCAGTTGGTATCATATTATCAACCTCGTGATTAACAGCAGGATTAGAATACTGAGATCCTTTGCAGACTTCATCCACTGGAAGTTAATGGAGGAGCTAACAGCCACAGGGACATTTGTGTTGGGTTTTTGTTTGCTGTCAGAGAAGAAATGGTGACACCCAGGTACTCAAGACTCATTCAAGACCCTGGAAGAAAGAATTCTCTACTCTCAAAAAAGTCTTCATTCCCTCATCTTGTTTCTTTGCCGTGGTGCTCCATTCTTCTCTCCGAGTCCTGTCCCTGACTGAGGTACCTCTGACATCCTACAAAGTTGTAGTGGAAGATTTACAGTAGTCTTATGATGGGGAGCAGAAATCTAGTATTATTCCAAAACACATCCTGCTCAGTTTTCTTCACAAAAAGTAGACTTCGTGTAGCTCAATATTTACACTGATGCATTTTCAGAGGGCATATAGTGAAATACAGACTTTGCTTTATTCAAGTTTTGTGTAGCCAGTAGTGTTTATGGTAAGAATATTGTTAACATCCGTGTCACAATAGTTACTAAAAAAATAGAAAAATAAAAGAGATTTCCCATCTTACTTTCCAGGAACCCAGGTTAGTTTTGGAACCTAAAGATGATACCATCCTACAGGTAACATACCAAGCAGCAAAGCTTTCATAACACCTGCATAAAAATGAAAAAAATATTTTCTTAACCTCTGTGTATTAAATTTAGAAACTATGAGGAAATTTGGTTAATTATTCTCCTTTTCTCCCTTTTATCTCCCCCTGACAATGAGAAATCCTAGAACAAGCAAAGACTTGCCTATTATTAGAGTCTACAGCTATTCCATTCTTCGTCATGATTTTTGCTGACCTCTTCAGAACATGAAATTTCCATGAGACTTTCCCTAAAACCATACTTGACTTGAGAACTATTCTGTGTTTAGAAAGAATTAAGATCAAGTTCAGTGAACCCACTATAGCCAATATTTGCAACTGTATGTGGAGTTTTACTCCCCTGTACACCCTCTGCACACGGAGAGCAAATCGGCTCCAAGCATAAGAGGCAAATCTGTGTTTCACATTCTCTATGGAAAGAAATTCCATTACATATGGATATGAATGTATTGTCCAACTCTCAATGTCAGAGGTATTTTTTCTAAAGATGTGAAAGCTTCTAGGTTGGGAAAATCACTATCCATACTAAAACTCTAAGTGTTAAACCTTCCAAACCAGTTATAATCATCAATCTACATTGAAAAATTCACAGTTCTATCATTCAGATTTTAGCTGTGAGGAAGCTTGTATTTGCCCACAAAGATATCTGCAGTTCCTTAATCCATAGTCCTATTTAAGGCAAAAGACAATAGTGTGAGGGTCAGCCCTCAGAACCTATAAGCACACTGGGCAAAAGTATGTTTCTTTTCTGTCTTAAACTTATATAATCAGGACTTTCACGTGGGCCAAGTAGTATAAGGCCTGGTTAAACTTTGTTTCTACTTTAACTGTTTTTCATCTAATGTTCTGGTTTAAAATTCTCCTTAATGATAAATGTCTGTGTTCAGTGAGTGAAATAATTTTTTTTATAAAGACTATTAGAGGAAACATGTTTAAAAAAAAACCTGCAAAACTTCCCCTAAACAAGAATTGCCATGATGCATTGCAATATTAATTTAACACTTTGGGAGGCAATAAGGTGAATATAGAGATTACTGAGATAAGACACAGCGCACCTGGCCCAAGGTTTTCAGGCATCACTGTTTAATGCCTGCACCCCTCCCCACTCCACCAAAGAGGTATGGGGTAGCCAGGTATTGTCACCCACAGGGGAGGGGGGGCTTGAAGACAAAAGGCATGATGACAGTTGTCAAGGAAATCACACAAAACATGTTACATTTTAACATTGTTCTGCGCCGCTGGAGGAAATAATAAGATAAGGACCAAACTACAAAATTCCCAGCTGAGGGAATTCCTAGTTTCTCTTGCAGTCACGATTTTGGAGTTTTGAGTATTTTACAAAAACTTACAGGAAATGCTGATGAAGATAAAAATTGCTTCTAGTTTTTAGCTATCAGAGAAAATTTCACAGAGGGGGTGGATAAATACCGAGTGAAGAGCAAATATAAAAATAAAAGGGAAAAAGACATTTTCAATGCACTCTAATAGGTTCCTGGTTTCAGCTGGCAGTATTGAAACCACTTTGGTACTTTTATGCAGGATGTGATAGGATTATTTTTATCATGCTTTGAAATACTTGGTTTTGGCCAGGTTCTTAATTTTTAACCTCAGAAAAAAACAGCAATGTCCTTCCAAACACAATGCTCACAATCCAGAAGAAAAATGAGTACTAGCACGGTAGGTGGTCTTCCCACTGAATCACCATCAATGCCTACAACATCTGGGTTTTCCTTGGAGGCCTCCTATCCAAGAACTGACAAAACCCAACCTTACTTAATTTATGTGACAAGATCATAGCCAAAGATGATATGAATGCAAGCATGTATAGTAATATTTGTGAGGTTTACAAATACTGTATGAAACAACTAGTGTATAAAGAGGGTTTTAGGGTCATTATAACACTTTTATGGAATTATGTGTCAGTGAACTTTCATGATCTGTTTAGGTTTACACACTATTTGACTGGGAAAACTACCCAGTAATGAAGGTAAGATTTCATTTTTGTTGGAAAAAATACAAAAACTTTATTTAATATAGATGGATTATGTTTTGAAACTCTAGTATGTGCTCATTTTTTTCCTCCAGGAGAACATCAAAAGCAGTAATCAAGTGGTAGCGTAATTGCCTACAAAAAATGAGCTGAAGAATAAAACCAAGTTTATGCAGAAATTAAACAAAAGTAAAAAAACTTTTGTATCCAAAATCAGTTTTTTAATTACATAACCTAACATTTTAGTGTTTTTTTTATTTTATCCTGATGAAAATTTAACAGAAGAAATGTCCATCCATGTTTAAAGGAGACGAAAGAAGATTTTTTTTTAAACCCTGAAATAATGCATATAGAAGTTAAATGGCAAAGAGAAGCATACAGGTACAAAGCATTATAAATTATAACTGAAAGCAGAAAGATTTCCACATCTTTGAGCAGTACAGCTGAGTCATCAATATCCAATATAACTCAGAAGGAAATCAATATATTTAATAATTAATTTCTTACCAGTACCCCAAACTAGAAAAGCTGTGAAAAATCAAGTTCAGAAGTTCATATTCAGGTTTAATACAAACTGAGCTGAATTATGAGTCAATGTAGTTCTGACGTCCTACTCACTCATGAATTTTTCATGGTACTGAAAGTTTTTCTTCTTACCTTTTTATAGTTTGTAATTTGGCTACTTTCCCAAAGAAGCATTAGTCTACTAACCTAAATATGACTCACCAGATTATTTATTTTATTCCTTGTTATTTTCTCATTTTAATTATGTTCACTTTTTAACCCTTGTTTTAATAAAAAGATCCACTATGCAGACTTTCACAGTTCCTGGGATTATGCAAGATGAAATTTTATGGCCAATATCCAACGGCAAGAGGCAAGTTTTCACTTAATTTTCTGTTAAAATCAGAGATAGGTCTGGGTTGCCTAGAATCAGAGACAAGATAAAGGCACTAGTTCTGCATAAAGAGAGGATAGGAGAAGTCCTGTAGTATCTACAACTTCATGGGGAGAAGACTTCCCTACAGCTGAACCAGGCCTCAGGCAATGAGAAGGAGTTCTAACACCGACTAACTCAGTGGCACTAGGGATGATGTTGAAGATTGGACCTAAGAACTGGGAATCTCCATGGGTAGCACTGCCAGTTGCTCCTGGACAGCTACTCTTAAGCATGCCTTTTTGAGAGCAGCTGTCCAGTCAGCATGGGTTTTATGAAAAACAGGTCCTGTTTTTGTGATGAGATGAACCGTTTATTTGATGAGGGAAAGGCTGTGGATGTTGTTTACCTGGACTTGTAGTGAAGTGGGTGTCTCTTCTGCATATAACAAGAAATAGAACAAGAGGAAGCGGCTTCAAGTTGCACTAGGCAGGTTTAGATTAGATATTAGGAAAATTTATTCACTGAAAGTGTTGTCAATCGCTGGAAGAGGGTGCCCAGAGAAGCTGTTGGATAGCCATCCCTGGAGGAATTTAAAGGACATGTAGATATGGTGCTTAGGGACATGGTTTAGTGGTAGCATTGGCAGTGTTCAGTTAACAGTTGGACTTGATCTTGAAGGTCTTTTCCAACCTAACTGATTAGATGACTCTTTATATCTCAAGCTGGTCTGTACATCCTAAAGTCAGTGTCCTATTGAATACTCTCGTTTAGCTCACTCAGATACTGTGCTCAGTTGTGCAAGTACAATTCTTACCTGCCTGCAATGTACAGGGGCAGTTCTATTTACTGCAACAGAAACAACAACAATTTTAATAGTACTGTTATACAGTACCTGGGATCTAAAATAGTCTTCCAAGACTGCTAATGACTGTTGGCTTCTCCATGGCAAGTAAAACGCAGTAAAACAGATGACATCTTCCTTCAATCAACTCATCTCCTATAGGTGAAACCCCAGAGAACAGACCAGATGTCTACACCAAGATGCCAATGTGAATCATGGACTTGTCATTCATTCTGGCCCAACTCAGGCACAGATATCCCCTCAACATATCTGATGTTTTGCAAGGTCTGCTTTGGGTGTTCAGATCCAACTCATCCACTTTTCCTTGTGAACATCACAGGCAGTTGTCGGTTCTGTTACATGCTCAGTTATTTCCAAAAATGTTTTCTGTGCTTTGGATTATGGCTTTTTAAAATCCTGCAGTCTATTACAAATCCTGAGAAGCTTTTTTTTAGTTTTTAAAAGACTATCAAGGATTCAGGTGCTTACTGGTTTAGGTAAGGCAGCAGAAAAGTCACAAGCAACCCAAATTCTGTGAGCTCATTGTTAGCAGATGTCACTGGACATTTGGTCCTAACTGACACAGGTGATGCTCAAAATGTAAATTCAACTCAAGAATCACCTTAATGGCAATAGTATAGGGTAAATAACATTTAAACTAAATAAAATATGTTAATGCTAGAACACCTTGTATTTCAAACAAATGTTAATTTATAGAAATAAAATCCATCCTTAAAGTATTATTCCAACTGTACATCTTCTTGCAAATGTATCATGGCCTGCATTATTTAAAAGTCACTGTCACAGGAAGCAAAACTCAGCTTCTCTCTGAGATTTTCTTTTCTAAGATTAAATAATCAGGTGCAAATTGTCTAACCATTTTGAAGTCAATGAGACTTGCAAACACATAGCTAAAGACTGTACAAATTTACCACACATTTTCAGGAAAGGATCTGAGCAGGAAGGCTGTTCTGTCATTCAGAGAGGAAAGCAATAGATAAATATGGAGTTCACTTTTTTATTTGTGGGTATACAACAGGATAAAAAAAGAAGATTTTGAAAAATGCTGAGTTTTTTTAACATGGAAGTCAAATACATCTCCCTTTACTGAAAATACATAGCTTTATGGGTATCATAGCTATGTTGCAGGGAGAGTAGCATTATGTAAATGCATATTCCTTTCTTTTTGCTTCAGTCCCAGGCTGATTCAGACATATGGTTTGCAGAATTCTTGCAACTGTCTCATTTTTGGCTCTTCAAATACAGGAAGCAATACGTTATTTGTATACTCTGTTAGGGACTACTACAATACAAAGCCCACTAAAACAGCTCAGCTTTGGATCATACCCTTCAATTCTCTCCTGACTAGTCTGCACAGTTTCCTGAAAAGCTATCACTGAGATTTTTTTGTAAAGGTAGTTTCACAGCTACTGTACTTCGGGCTTTTCCTGCATTGTTCTGAATTTACCCTGTTGTTTTTTTCTTTTTTTTCTTTTTTTTTTTTTTCATGTCCTCTTTGTTAGGCTCCAAACAGACCTGATCCCAGTGAAGACAACAGGAATATTTCCATTAATTCATGACAAACAGTTTAGCTCAGAAATCAAGTCTGCCCTCCAGGGTGAGAAGTGAATTGCAGGATTTCCAACCAGAGAGGCTCCAGTCTGCATCAGGACATGGCAATCCCACTGCACCCTAGTTTCTGAGTAGGAGAGCTACATATCTGCTATTCAACATGTGAGGAAGCAGTGCTTGTAAGGACAAGACATAAAATACTGATTCAGTGTCAATTGTGCTTGTTGTCCTGGTTTGGACAGTCCAGCCTGGACTTTCCCAGGGCTGCCCTGCAGCCTTGGTGGTGACGTGAGAGTTATTGAGGGAAAGAGGGGAGGAACGTGGGATCAATTATATTTGTATATATTTAGTAATTTTTCCTTTTTATCATTACTGTTTCATTAAAGCTGTGTAGTTTAGTTTCCAACCTATAAGTGTCTCTCCCGTATTCTCCTTTCTTTATCAGGGATGGGAGGGGGATTACTAGAGAGCATCTGTCATTTGGCTTAATTGCTGGGCCAGTGTTAAACCATGACACTTATATGTAATTTCCAGTTACATTTTGTTCTAATATGTCTTCAATTAGAATAATTTAATCCCAATTTTATTTTTACTGTCCTTAAGTCTCAGTGCTAGTGAATTTGCCTTTTTAAAAATTACTCATTACAGAGAGTACAACATTACTATATACTGCACCTCACTCTTTTCAAGCAGTGCACGTCAGTCATTAACTTACCCATTGTAAAAAGACACTTTTTTTTTTCAGTTCTGTCTTCCAAGATCTAGAGTAAGGTCTTTTCTTCTAGGAAGAAAACAGGTTAATAAATAATCCAAAGTCTGAGGTTTATTGGCCTTTTTTGTCATTCACCTCCAGTGGGAATTATAGCAAGGAACAGTTGCCCTTGTTAACCTGCAAACATTTTTCACTCAGTTAGGTCATTGCCTCTGGCTCAAGGGTCCAATTTTCCTTTCATTCATTAAGCACATTGGGAAGCGGAGTTCCTAACCCTTTCCAGTCTAAATGTGGAACAATCACATCCCCTCACAATCAAGTGCCAATGTGCTGGGACCTTTACGTTTCACTGTGATCTCTCAGTGACGCAAGTTTTTAACAATTGAAGGATATTAAGTCAAAAAGTTGTTTTCTAATTGGAGGAGCTCAGGGGATTTCAAATAATGAACTCTTATAAACTGGAAGCTGGTACATGTGCCTTTCTAATTATTTTTGTTTGAAATCAGGCAAGAGGGCACTGCTAATCTCAGAAAGCAGATTCCAGAAGTTCTGCCTAGGAATTAAGGCTGTGAAATATAACAGTTGAGCAGGCATAAACCATGATTGCTTTGGGAAGATGAAATGACATAGTCTCCTATGTCATTTTACCGGATGGAGTAACAGCCACGGAACAATGCAAGTCCAGTTTTAAAAAGTGTATTTGGTACAGCTAATTCACTTATTCCTTGTGGAACATCCATAAAGAAACAAGGGAGAATGAATGCCTCCTCTTGGTAAAAGACTTTGCCACAGAGAGCCTCTAGATGCAGAGATGGACAAATGATGGATACAATCTACTGATTAAGGAATAAGCATTGAGTTCTTTACAAATAGATCTCTGTGTACATCACTGGCTGTGCCAAAATATTGTAAAAATCTTATCTCTGTAATAAGTTAGCAACAGTGTTTAACCAGGGCCAATTCTATAAGATAAGCTGAAAAATCACTAATCTTATACAGCAGAAATATTGGAGAATTTGTTAGGAAGAGTAACTTTAAAATGGAAATGAAATAACTAAAAAGAGAAACTATAAAACTGATAAGAAGAGGCTTTGGGATAGGGAAAAGGAGAAGGCAACTAAGTAAGAGAAATGCGGAATATGGAAAAGAGCTTGAATTTCACATCTTTGCCTGATTTTACTCCTCCCAAATGGTCAGGAAAAAGTACAGAAAGGATTTTTTAGGAGCTATATGTAATGATTTAATGGCATAGGGTAGGGAGGTAAACTCCATGAGAGAAGGTAGGAGATAAGCACAATATGAATGAGAATTTTGGCAATGGAGGACCAAGGGAGAGGGATGCAGACTGAAGACTGAGCAGAGGGGAAAAATACACATGGATGTGTGGGATCCATGTAAATATCAGCTCAGCTGCAGATAGAGGAAAAGAAAGGTTGACATTAACATTGGCATTAAACAGTAAAGAGAAAAGATCTGGTGGTCAAAGACTGGCAAAGAAAAGTTCAGTGCATTTTTCATCTTGAAAAATATGGAGCTTACTGTGGTCTGTGTAAAGATTCCGAGAAAAGTTAGGAGACATGTCAGGGGAAGTAGAATATTATTCAGTGGGGAGAGATGGAAAGGGAAATTTGGGAATGATGTCTTAGCCAATTGTTGAAGAAGTTGGAACTAAGTCAAATTTTTAGGGAGGTTCCCAGAGAGAGGGAAAAGCAAAACTGGTGTTTTTCAAAAACACACACATCCAGCTTCCTTGTTACTTGTACAATTTATGTGTCAAATGTCAACATTTTGTTATTTCTAAAAAAGGAGGGAAGAAACATGTCTTGTTTGTACTATGTGACTGCCTGCATGCAGATAGCAGAAGTGAAGATTTCAGCTAGAGAGCGTAATTAGACACACATTTTGGGATCTTTCCTGAATAAGTTACCAGCGAAGTCAGGGTGTTTTGCACTTTTTATGATCTTGAAGTCCCAGAGAAAATTTAATCCGGATACTGGTCAGCAAGAAGGTTAGTCACAAAAATTCAGGAGAAATTTTTTTCTTCAGCCAGTATTTGTCCAAATTAAATTTAAAAGATTATATTCAGAAGTACATTTAGTTAGATAAGCAAAAAGAGAGACATGCCTTTGTCGCTATACTTATAGAGATATAATTCTCATCTGTCACTATTGTGTCAGGTACCAGCTAGATTCTGGAGGGTGCTGTGGTATCCTGTTCAATTGTGCTTGCATCCAGCCCAGCAGAAACACCACCAGGTGAATCAGGAGCCAGAAGCAGCAGCTGGAGAATCCTTACTCCCACACTCCCTGTCCCATAGGGTCAAGAGCAGGCAGACTTCCTAAGGCTTCCAGACTACTACTGACTCCAGAACTACTTAATTTTTCCTTTTTTTTTTCATTATTTTTTTCTTTCTGTTTTTAAAATTAAAACATGAAAGCCTTTTCCATACTGGAATGAAAACAAAGCTTCTCAAATTTGTATGTGTGTGGCAGATCTATGCTGGAGGGATTCGAGTGTCTCTCACATAGTAATTATTACAAAAGCCTGGCACATAAGGTGCTCAAATCCATGTTATGATATAAAAAAAAAAGCTGTGTGAGCCCTATCTCTTTATGACTTTTTTCTAACCTGGACCACAAATATATTTTCTCTTATTTGTTGCCCCCACAAAGACACCTGAATAAACACGATATATTTCTAAATGTTTCCATTTTGACAAAACACCATATTTTTTTAATCTCTAGTGAAGTGGAGCTTTTTGATTACTCTACAGAGCTCTTGATTGTTTGAAGGGCACCATGTGGCCAATGCTTTTTACAGAAGTGCTCCCTCTGAGTATAGACTTCAAGTAAAGCTGTCTTGAAGGCAAGCACACTATTTCAAACAGAATATCTAAATTTAGTTTTGTGTGAATTAAACTAAATTTAGAAATATCCAAATACTCTGTGAAACTAAATTGTTTCTTTCTACACAGTTCTAGTCATGCACACAGGTGTTTCTGGAAGATCAGGGGTCTTGGTTAGAGGATAAACTTAATGATAGGAAAAGAATAATGTTGCTGTCAGGTCTCATCCCAAACTCTGTAGTATTTGTTTCAATATCAGCTGTTGCTACAATTTTTCTTCAAGTCTGTTGTTATTTCCTGGTGTTCCTAAAAGCCCAAGTTCTGGAATTTTGCAAAGACACTTGAATTTAAGTGCAATTTTCCCCTTTAAAGTCAATATACATTTGCATTGGCTGCAGAGAAAAGTTTTGCATTATGAGCCAAATGCTCAACCATCACAGAACAAGTGGAAAGACCCTTTCTTCAATGTTTTTTTTAATTAATGAATTTTAAAGTAGTCTGCTGAATTTCTGGGGCCTAATTCATGATGTTTGAGTGCTCAGGTTTAGCAATCCTTGATTTTTTTCCTTGCCCACGCACGAGTTGATGCAAGCAAGTAATGAAAAAGTGCTGAATACATCTAGTTACAAGACTCTGCCAAACCTTTGTTTACTGACAAGAGAAGCATTTTGAAAGGGCCTGAGAAACACTGAAAATCGTTTTGCCAGCTTGAAAAAAAAAAAATCTAAGTTGCACCTCTCTGGTCTAGGCCACACAGACTGAAATAATTTCTGAAACGGAGATTACGCAAAAAAAAGGATGTCTTCATATACTTTTGTTAAAGCACTGAAAACCAAATGCAGTACTGATTCTTTACATTATAAGTCAATGTTACAAGATAAACTTAATTCTTTGAGTGTATATGGTAATAACAGCAGATTGTATTAGTCTGTTCAGGAAGAAACACTTGTAGGTTAACTTCTTGATCACATTGAGAAATTATTTGAGAAACACTGCAAAAGCTGTTTACACTTTCCATGTATTATACATAAATATTTGTTTATGGAGCAACTGTGTGGTGCTTTGCCTTTGTCAGCAACTGGAAATGGTTACTAATAACTACATTCGGGGTTATAAATGCCATAACCCCTATCTGACTCCATGCAGGACTTTCCAAGAAACTGCAAAGTGAGAACTCTGGCCCGGGATTCAAGGAAAACTTATGCTGAGATACACAAAAGCGTTCTGTGAGAAACTGAAGTGCTCTCCATACTCCCCATTACCCCCATCTCCACAGCCATGTGGAGGACACTCCATAGCTCTGCACAAAGCTGTGTTGACGATGTCAGTTAGCCAGAAGTTTGAGCCCATTATTAAAGTCAGACCTAACCCCTACCATACACTTAAAACATCACATCGTTCTTGTCTTTTCTGTCACCCAGTTCAAACTTCTCCCTTCACTAAGGACCTAAGTCCTTGAGCTAACTGGCTCTGTCTGAAGTACTGTCATATAAATACTCTGACAGGCCTCGGACTTTATGCTGCCCTTACATTTTCATTGTTGACTCTCAGTTCACTACAGCAAATGGTTAATTCCAATTAATGCATGTCACACAAGGAGCAGGAAGTCTGAAGTGTGTGCTTGTGACATGTTAGCAATCACTTTAAAGACTTAAGGGTGAGCCAAAATAGAGCATAATCAGAAAAATTCCTTTCTCATATTCCAGATAATAATATCAGAATTTGGCCAGCTATTTGGGTTCTAACTCAAAGGCCTAAAGAATTAGAATTTTTGTATGGATTAAGGACATCAGATCTTACTAGATTAGCTTGTCAGGTGAAAGGCCAATGCTATGCACAAACCTTATGCAGCAGGATAGGAAAATAAGCTCAGGAAAGTATTCTGGGCATTCTCCTGCAGGGTAAAGCTCTGTTGTCCTCCTTCAATAAGCACAATTCTCCAAATCCAGAAGTTATCCCAGATAAATTAGTACAGTATTTGGCCCATTGTTAACACTGTATGCTTAGCAATCTCTAGCATAGAACAATACCCAGTGGATTTTGTGGGTTCAGCTTTCTACAAAACTATTTCTTTCCTTCATACAAAAAAGAACAAAAAAAGACCAAAACATGTAGGCATGGGAAAGTAACTCAGGCAGGAAATAAGTTTCTTATTCACATTTGTTATCCAGAAGAAAAATATATTTGAAAAAAAACAAACCGAAACAAAAAACTCAAGCAGATACATATTTTAAAAGTTGGACATTTTAGCTTAATATTAATTAGTATTTATTCATAGTCCTATGGGAAAGAAGAATGAATGCTGCAAAATGTAGCTTGTGCTGGCAAGCCCTGAATGTCTTCAAACTCACATTGATTAAAGTAGGAGCTGGAAACATGGAAACGGAAGGTTCTGTTCTATATTTTTAAATGTATACATAAACGTAATCTAGGCCACAGTTTTATAACAAGTGAAGCATGAGAGAATTTGCATCATATAAGAATTTGTAGGTGAGTAATCCCATGCAAAGAGTTACATTTAAAGATCTGGAAAAGGATGAACCTCATCTGCTTTAACTGATTGTGCGTGGTCAGTATGCTTAAGGTATGCAAAGCTTTCACAACTTTGCTAAAAGTTAGAATTTTCTAATTCACATCTACAGGGCCAATAAACAGAAATGCAGGATTACAGTAGACACGTCTCTGTGAATCATATCTGTCATTAGAAAAGCAGTTTCAGAGTAGTTCTTTGTTAAATTATATCACTCAGAAAATCTGAGAAACAACAGACTGTTCATAGAGTTTGGATGCAACATAACTCAATCCATTGTTGGTCTTTTCATGCTCGTTATACTTCATGTTAACCAAGTGTAGTCTCAGGAAGTCCTCATAAATAAATAAAAAATTAGTAAATGACATATAAACTGACGATATCTGAGAACAAAAGTAAAAAATCACTAGTGGTAGACTCACACGTATTTATTACTTTCTTACTGGTAGATGGTCCTCACTTTCTTCTTACTAGGTATATCAAGTCCTGTAACTTTAAAAAGATCTCAACAGACCAATCATTCAGGCTCTTCCTTTCCACAATATAATTTCCCAAAAGTCTTCTCACTCTAGTTTCAGAAATCATATCTGCTAGCCACTAGCATCACAGAAAAGGTGGAAAAAGCTTCATGGTTCCTCCCTCCCTATGTTCTGAAGACA
The DNA here is from genome assembly GCA_038090715.1 of Florisuga fusca. NCBI lineage: Eukaryota > Metazoa > Chordata > Aves > Apodiformes > Trochilidae > Florisuga > Florisuga fusca. The sequence continues at coordinate 25,271,795 of JAAWXA010000002.1, forward strand.
TATTTTGAAAAAAGATTGTCTTCAACAGGAAGTATCATCCCTATTGACAAAACTCTTCCATTATTAACATCTTACCTGCAACACCACATGCCACATTTCTCCTAAGATCAGTATCATCCCTCAAAATCCATTTTTTCTTGGATGGGAGGCATTTCCCAGTTCTGGCTATGGTCTGGAGAACCAGTACCACATATTGGAGCTCTGTCTTGAATTTCCAGAATTCAATCTGGTCTAGAAGGGCACTGACAACGTACAAAACAGTCTCTGATCTTTTCACAAAATCCTAAGTGTGAAAAAAAAAATATTTTCTGTAATAAATTTAATAAAGTGGAGCAAGAGTGCTGTGCACACACACTCCAAACACGTAATATTTCTGTAGAACCTTTGGCTGGAGGAGGTTACACCACAGATCCTACTATGCTGTTCATTAAAGACTGTAACTGAGAAAGAGAACTTCCTCTGCTTACATATCTGAATATTTCCATAGAATCTGGAAAAAAAAAAAAAAGAAAGATCCATTCCAGAGAAGATCTGATTTATGAAATCATGGCAGCACTGACAAGATATTACTAAAACAATGTGTTTGGTCCTATGAGCACTGGCAGTTTTTGAGGGTTAATTGGAATATTTTTTTTCTAGTATGGGTTTGTCAGTAGGAGGGTGGAACTATAAAGTTCAAAATATTTCCTGAAACACTTGAAAGTTTTTTTAAAAATGAAAATGATTTTCAGTGAATAGGAAACTATTTGATACAGATTTCCATTAAAACAGACTGCAGCTTTGAAAACAACATAATTATCAGCCTACAGGCCCATTCTCCAAACCCTTATCAGAGGTAAAGGGTAGAGATCATGAGTATATTTTTCTTCTTGCTCAAAATTATGTTCTCCACCTAATTCTGGCTAATGGGAGAGGACAAAAAATCCAATTTTTTTCAAGACACACACACAAGAAAATGTTTCCACATTTATTTTTAGGTGTAAGCTACAAACTCCAAATAAATTGTACTATTACCCTGTCTCTCAGGTGTTTTCTCTGTTTCAGAAAGAAGATGCATCCCTCATTTAAATCAGTCTAACTCTCTCACAGTAAGCCTGATGTGTGAATAGCAAAATCACCTTCATCCCACCCTGGGCAGGACGCTTAATTAACTCCATGCTTCTGAATATTTTCTGAACACACCTAGAATTCATGTTAAAGACAAGCCCTCAAACAACTATCTGTATTACCTTGAAAGGAAATTAGGTTCTCAATTCACACAAACTGTACACTCTGTCTCTTATANATATGAGAAAGGAATTTTTCTGATTATGCTCTATTTTGGCTCACCCTTAAGTCTTTAAAGTGATTGCTAACATGTCACAAGCACACACTTCAGACTTCCTGCTCCTTGTGTGACATGCATTAATTGGAATTAACCATTTGCTGTAGTGAACTGAGAGTCAACAATGAAAATGTAAGGGCAGCATAAAGTCCGAGGCCTGTCAGAGTATTTATATGACAGTACTTCAGACAGAGCCAGTTAGCTCAAGGACTTAGGTCCTTAGTGAAGGGAGAAGTTTGAACTGGGTGACAGAAAAGACAAGAACAATGTGATGTTTTAAGTGTATGGTAGGGGTTAGGTCTGACTTTAATAATGGGCTCAAACTTCTGGCTAACTGACA
>JAAWXA010000002.1:25273479-25354170 GCA_038090715.1 Florisuga fusca
CCACAGATCCTACTATGCTGTTCATTAAAGACTGTAACTGAGAAAGAGAACTTCCTCTGCTTACATATCTGAATATTTCAATAGAATCTGAAAAAAAAAAAAAAGAAAGATCCATTCCAGAGAAGATCTGATTTATGAAATCATGGCAGCACTGACAAGATATTACTAAAACAATGTGTTTGGTCCTATGAGCACTGTCAGTTTTTGAGGGTTAATTGGAATATTTTTTTTCTAGTATGGGTTTGTCAGTAGGAGGGTGGAACTATAAAGTCCAAAATATTTCCTGAAACACTTGAAAGTTTTTTTAAAAATGAAAATGATTTTCGGTGAATAGGAAACTATTTGATACAGATTTCCATTAAAACAGACTTCAGCTTTGAAAACAACATAATTATCAGCCTACAGGCCCATTCTCCAAACCCTTATCAGAGGTAAAGGGTAGAGATCATGAGTATATTTTTCTTCTTGCTCAAAATTATGTTCTCCACCTAATTCTGGCTAATGGGAGAGGACAAAAAATCCAATTTTTTTCAAGACACACACACAAGAAAATGTTTCCACATTTATTTTTAGGTGTAAGCTACAAACTCCAAATACCCTGTCTCTCAGGTGTTTTCTCTGTGTCAGAAAGAAGATGCATCCCTCACTTAAATCAGTCTAACTCACTCACAGTAAGCCTGATGTGTGAATAGCAAAATCACCTTCATCCCACCCTGGGCAGGACGCTTAATTAACTCCATGCTTCTGAATATTTTCTGAACACACCTAGAATTCATGTTAAAGACAAGCCCTCAAACAACTATCTGTATTACCTTGAAAGGAAATTAGGTTCTCAATTCACACAAACTGTACACTTACCAGGTTTTCCAGTATCAGCTGCTTCAGGATTCCTCTCAGGAATTTTTTTTTTTATTGCTTTGATTCATATCATTCCAAAGGTTTGCATTTTTCCTTATCCTATTTCCCTTTCCAGCAGCTGCTAGCTACCTTTGATCTGTGAACATAACTTGATAGGCTATCTTGCTGTGTTCTGGTTCCTTTCTGACAGTACCAGAAGTGTCAGTTATCCACATGTGCTTACTTTTTTAAATGCCCACAGGTAAATAGCCATATTTTTGACAGTCTGTCCCTGTGTTATCTTTCTGCTGTTCAATAATTGGTAAAGCTAAAATATTCTGAAAGTCAAGGAACATTTTCCCATTGATATAATAATGTCCAGAATTTTCCAAATTACTGTCACTGTATATTACACTAGGTGTCCAGATCTTCTTGAACACAGAAAAGACAGAAAGGATTTTTAAGCTCAAATTCTAACTGGTGAGCATAGACACTATCCTCTCTGACTGCAAATGTCCAGGGAAAAGAGCACAAGCATCAAAGTTCAGCATGACAAACTTACAATGCTGTCCTTTGGGATCAATCAATCCCAACTGCACAACACCTGAAAAACAGGTGTGTACTTTCTGCTCTTTGGAACTTTCATGTCCTGATCACATCTCCCTTTTTCTTTCCTTTCTTTTTTAGACTAAAACTGAAATTACCCTTTTCTCATTCCTGTCCAGTTGCCTCTTGTACAATATATTTATTTCTTGTCTTTCGTGTTTGCATAAGAATCTTGTAGCACTCAAGTACACACTGTGAAAAAATAAAGATTAATCACATAAACTGAAAACTGGGAAGAAAAGAATCAACTGAGATGAAAATGTTTAAAGTCCTAAAAGGGTTTAAAAGGTTACAAACTGAAAGGACAAGGGTTTCTGGAAGCAGACTTATGAGTAAACAACCTCACCGTGACCTTGTGCTCATATAAGGAGTGAAGAGGAGGAGATGGACCCGTTAGGCAGGAAGTTGCAAGAAATTTGTTCAGCTAAAAACCATCAGAAAAAAAATAATATATGAAGATCTGCAGTTGAATCTGAAGAGGAGGAATCTCCAAGGACTAACTGGAGAGAAGAAACTACATTACAACATTTTCCTGGCCCATAAGTCCAAGTTAGGAAGTAAGAAAAACCTAGACCCAGTGCCAGATCACTGGGATTCACTGAAGTTTACTGAGTGCCAGAACATCCTCCAAACTGAACAAGACGGAACAGAGACAACAATGACCCTTTTTTTTTAGAGTCTTTCTCAACTAGGAGCTGTAAAGCAACAAAACTAAGGGACTGACCTGGAGATGGTCCACATGATTCTGCTGAGCTGTCCACAGGAAGAAAACTCCCAGAACAATGCACAAGAGGGCTGAGACAAAAGTGATTTGGAAGGCTATCTAAACATAGAGAAAGGGGTTCATCTCTCTTGTACTAGACAGGATACCCTGTAGTGTTTGAAAGGAATTTCTGCAAATTGACCTTATTATTTTTTCTAGCGTGAGAAAACATGCCAGGTACCTAACAACCAAAGAGACAATATCAGTTCAAAGAGCATCTGACCTTAATAGAACATGACACCAGGAGCAATTACTATAAACAACTGGAATGGCAATCTGTACCTATTACTGAACTGGAAAAGGGGGCCAAGGAGATACTGAGGAAATGGGGTTAACTGAGAAAGTGCTCTGCTAAAGTCAAAAGGAAGTATGAAAGACAGATTAAGAAAGAATAGGAACTAGAAGTGAGCAAAAAGCCCATGAGGAAAAAAAAAAAAAGAAAAAGGCAAGGAGCCAGGGAATGGAGCTCCAGTAACAAATCCATTGCTGGTTTAGGGTGCAAAGAGCCCCATGATACATGAATTGGTAAATAATGAATGTAATTAGATAAACTCAGCCTCCTCAGAGTACTACTTGTTTTCGTATAGTAATCTGTACACACAAAGGTAGTTGCACCATGTTCTGGCAAGAGTAATGCATGAGTTCAAGTCATTAATTTCTTCACAGTTTCAGATAATTGTACAGCAGGCATTATACTAGAGGAGGTTCATCCAAAATACATGCAATGCCATATATGCCTGTGATTTCAAGCTGAAAAAAAAAACAGTTTGCTACATCTACATTTAATTTAAACTCGTGGGGAAAAAAAAAAAAAAAGGAACTGAGAGAAGACAGCGTAGGAGAATATAGGCATTTCACACCACCAACTTTAGCCTAATGACAGGACCCTGTCCTCCTCCCTGGTATTTCCACAGTGAGTAGAGAAGTACACACAGTTGTCAAGCAGTTTTTCAGCAGTGGTCTCTGGATGAGTCTGTATCCTCTTACTGAATACATGTAGAGTATTCAGTACATGAGTTTGGAAGGAGTTTGGAAAAGCTACTGTTCCAAGCTGGATACTTCAGTTGAGTGCCCAAAGACAGTCAGTGTGGCTACCCTTACCCTCAAACAACCCTTCATCCCACTTATGCAGAGATTAATGTAAAACAAAGCTTCAGGTGTTTATATAAACTAATTTCTCCAATTCTAGTCGTTATAGTATAACTCTGATGAAGGTTTCTATACATGGAGAAGACATAAGGTCAGCATTTATGTCCTGCAAATGAGCCCCTTAAAAATTTTCCTGTGTTCTTGAACTGGTTTATAGAAATATTTGTTCCACATGAACATTTGCCTCACCACACTTGTCCCAGCTTGTTATATATTTCTTTGTTCAAAGACTTGGCTTCTCATTTCACAGCAATCATTAATATAAAATATAAATAAAAAAGCTACAGGGTGTATGAGGTATAATTGCTTCCCATTCTTGAAGTGCCAGGTTTCTCCCCCCACGCATACTTATAGAACTCATTTAACAATGAGATAAAGAGAGAAATCATCTTCCTCGGACACTGTAAATGTCACTGAAGCTGGTCAGTGAGACAGAAGGGCCAGTATGAGATAAGATTGGAAATAGTAACCTCACAGAGGTGAAGCACATGGAAGCTGAGTGATGGGCTTTCATGGGAGCTTTCAGAGAAGCTAATCAGAGGGTGAGGGGGTGAGTAGGTAGGTACAGCATATAATGGCAGTAGTGTGTGTACACATACACATGTGTTTGTTTATTGTAGATGAAGGAACAGAGTGAATTCAAAGCTCTATAACTCAAAATAAAATGAGCTGAATTCATAACATGCATTTGTGTGGCAGCCTTTACTGCACATGTCATATCTGCAGTAATCTGGGGTCCAGATGGCTGGATAATGAGAGACCACTGGCCTGTCCTGGTCGAGGTTCCCAAGTTTCTTCTCACATGTGTCGACATAGGGAGCTGCAGCTGCTGTGCCAGTAGGCACACCACAGTCCAGGCTAAATGCATATATATATTTGAAATAAGTGCTACCTCTGTAAATTAATGCATCTAGAGTAAGTAAGACTGGATTAACACAGACTGGAGTAACGTTCTTGACAGTGCCACTATGAGGAGGGACTTTTCTAGAGGAAGTATTCCATGGTTAGACTAAGAAAACTGTGATACAATTCACAAGAAAACTACAGCCTGAATTCAGCTCATTTATTCTCTGTGAATTACCAATAGCTGGCTGCTCAGCTACTGGTAACTGCTAAAACTATGGTGAACAGCCATAAAAATGGTGTAGCAGTACTCAGGTCCTTTAACCCCGTTCATTTTTTTTAAAAAATGTTGTCAGGCTGTTGGCTCTGCGACAAAAATAGTATGAGTTAAGGAAAGACATGTGAACTCAAGCCTAAAGCAGCATTTAAAGGGAAACAGACTATACAAAGTATTAAGGGTTGGGGTGGTGATGGAGACACATACACACAAATTCTGAGTCTATAGGCTGGTCAAAGAGAAGGGATTTTCTGTAGGTGAAATAAACTCCACTCCTGTTATTAATATTATTTGATCTGGATCATCCTTTATGCCAGCTCCACCTATCGTTCACACTTCATGGGCAGTTCAATTAAAAACACTAGCAACTGCCAGCTTTATAATGTTAAAAGAAAACAGTTGTTATTAAAATAGAAAATAGCAGCAACCCATATCATCAGACCACCATAACATTGCACAGCTTGGCACAGGTCTTGAAATCTCTGCTCTACTGAGGCCCTGTCCAGACCACACACAGAGCTTGAAGTAGAATATAAATTATGAAAGAAAGAAAGAAAAAAGATAAAAATAAGATAGTATGTCTAAATCAGAATTTGCAATATAACCATCTGCTTTGCCTAATCTGTAAGTGGCATAGCTGATCAAAATTGAACCTTCCACCCCAAGGGAAAGTCTGATATTCAGGTATTTATTTTCATAATTCACTGAGACAAAAGTTTAAAATTCCTCTTTATTCTTTTTCAGCTTTTTAGCCAAATTACTGCAATATCACTGAATCAAGTTATTTTATATGATCTGTCAAATCCAAACTGAAATAAAAGGATCTATTCTCTCTGCTAGCATGGATCCCCAGGGACTGACTGCCATGCAGTATGGAAAACATAGTCCAGATGCACGGCATCTTTTCTTTGGGGAAGAAAAGCATGAAAGATCCGAAGCAACGATTTCTATATGTCATTGCTAAGCTTATGCTGAGGCAGAAATTAAACACTTACAGACCTGAAATATTTCCATCTCCTGTGAAATCCTCAGAAAAGAAAAAAAATAAAAAAAAATAAAAAAAATTTTGCTATGAAATTTTCTATTTTCATAAAGCTATATTTACGGACATGGAAAATCCTGAAATCCTGTTCAAATTTTATGACCTCACACATTAAATTTACTATTACTTATATATGAATATAAAGAAAATTCACTTCCGAATGTATACACATGTACATCACAACAAAATCAAAAAACTACAAGGAAACACCCATTCTGGCAGTTTCAACATCAGGCAAGCAACATGTAAGAAATCAGCAAATCAAGCATGTCTTTTCAACTGTACCACAGTTCTCTTGTGCTTGTCCATTCTGATACAATCTTTAATTACAGAAAACACAGACTACTTTTTCCACAAATCCTCCCTGCCCCTGTTTCATTCCCTGTGCAGAGTGAAAGGTGATGCAGAAATGAATCAGTGTTCTGCAGTGAATGAGCCCATTGTCTGTCTGTCCCTCGCCTCCCTGCCTGCACGGCTTAGAAGGTGTCCTGTAAATGAGGCAAAGGGCTGCAGGAAGAGGATTGTTCATCCTGTGCTCAGTGTGCCTCCTAAAAGTGCTTTCTACTGTTATGCCATTAGACATTCTAATTGCAGTTCTCAGGCTCAAGGAGGCTGAGCTGATGTTATCTGTACAAACATAATGATAATTTCCTAACTTTGAAGAGGTAAATTTACAGTGTTCTTCTCTATACAGATCAGTAGGACCTCTGCACTTGATACGAGCCTTCAGCTGGCTCAAGCTTTCTACAGAGAAAGAGACCATTCAGTGACAAACCCTAATTCACATACACACAATAAGAAAAGGAGTTGGGGGAGGGTTCGAAATAAATTCATGTAATTCTTGAACAAAAATTACTCAGCCATTAAAGAAAGTGAAATCCAGTTTATACCACAGCTGCTAAGAGGGCAACTGCTCATTTCAGTATCAGAAAGCTTGTTATGTTGTGTCAAGATGACGTTGCTGAAAACTACTGAAGTGCTGATATGTGAACCTAATTTGGAGGATTTGCAAGCTGTGGAACTAGTAAGATCACAGATAACAAGGAGATGGATCTATTACACACTCTCTCTGTTTTCATCATGACTTAATTCTCCAAAAATCAGAATGTAAAATACAGAGTTGGCTCCGGTCCCAATATGTTAACTGCAAAGCTGGATTGGTAGATGCAGTATCCAGTTAATTTCTTAAAAAAAAAAAAAAAAAAAAAAAAGCATAAGCAAGAGTACTGATTATTAAACACACAAAACAGGCTTATTCCTAGGGGTAGACTGAAGTGAAATTCAGGAGGGCTATGGCTATAGTTCTCTCTCCTTCCTTTTTTCCTCCAGTTAGCATCACTTTGCACACCACAGACTCTGGGTCACATACAGTCATATGGTTTGCAGAACTCCACTCCTTCCCCTCTCCACATCTCAACTGTGCTTAGCCTCTGCCTTCTGCTGCAACATACCTCTGGCCCGAACAGAAAAGATAATTTCTACAATTAAGCATGATATTCTGGCTCAGAGTCCATTCAGGCTTTGGCTGCCCTAGGAAAACTGTCAAAACCTAATGGAAAAGTGTTGCCTTTACTGTAATGATTTTTGTGTTGTAAACACCTGGTCTCAATGGCTCAGATATTATGTATAGGGTCTCATGATGATTTAGATTGCTGCTGCCTTTGAACTTTGAATATGTTTCTAACAGATTATTGAGGGATCCATTTTAGAAGCTGAGTAAGAAAGGATATTTTTCAGCAAGAAAAAAAAAAAAATTCTCAAGATTTTCCTACACAGTGTTTGAATGGAACAGACAACTTTCAGACTGTTTTGAGAGAAAACAGCAAGAGATTGTCACCAGATAAATCGCTTCCCTAGAAGACATAAAAGAAACATGCTCAAATCACCATCCTGGATACAACACAGCCCGAGACTTTTTTCCCCCCAAATCAGGGTAAGCACACCAACCATTTAGCCGTCATCACATCCAGTGTTTCTGGGTTAGGTATCTGTAACTAGAAATTCCTTCTTGAACCTGCAAAGCGTCTCCTGATAAAAAATTCACTGAAACCAGCACGAAATTAGCTGCAAAGATTGATTTGGTTTCTGCACCTTCCAATAAAAATAATCATGCAAAAGTATGAAGTGCATTATAAATTACATCTCATTTATTGTCTTGGCACCTGAATTACAAACAAATTTACTTGTAAGTATAAGAATCTCTGACCTTAACTTACCATTTTCCACAGCAGCCAAGCTCCTGAGTTTTTTCTGACTTTTAATCTTGAATCTGATGACTTGGACCAAAATTTGAGAAATAAGGAATTTCGCTTATATTTCCAGTTCTGTCACGGAGTTTCTGTTACAACTTGGATAAGTAATTTAGCCACTCCTTCCCACAGTTTCTTGATCTACTGAAAAATAGATGTAGCAGTATGCAATCTGAGTATTATAGAGCTAAATTAAAAGCCTCAAATAAAAGGTTCTAAGTGTCATTTCCCCCCCTTCCCCCCTTTTTTTTTCCCCTCTGGTTATAAGATCAAAGAGGGAGAGAGGGAATGTATTGTGTTTAGAAGCAGTGAACATCTGATAAGCTTTATGGTTTATGCCAATATCACTTCAATGCCCTTTAAGCCTATTGTTCCCAGTTACAAAAAATGATAATATGAAAGAAATCCTATAAGCAAGCAACAGTGCAAAAGACATCCCAAGGTGTGAAGGACAGTTATGTATATTTGCATCTCTTTAACTTTGGTGGAGGTGTAATAACTACTGCAAGCCACAGCAGGCTCCCCCAGTACCCACAGTTTTCTGATTATTAAAACCACACAAGTTTTCAGTGACTGCTGTAGAGTCCCTGCTACCAATCAAAATCATTTTGCTTGACTCTATTTTTATGTTCCTTAGATTCATTAATCCCTCCCAAAACTTAAGACAAAATGGCAGCATGAACAGACATTTCTTAAATTCCAAATATAATTGGTTGTGCCATGCCATGTTGATGCTACAGTTGTGTATCAGATCTTGTAGCTTTATACACAGACAGATAATAAGGAAAATTACTACCAAATCTGCACAGAGTTATACAATTGAAAATTGTTCCCATACACAGTTCCATCTCTGACTTAAATGTTTGCCTTATGCCTTTCAAGAGTATGTCAACAGAATTTGGGAGCATATACTTATTCACATTTTCATCAAAACACTATCATGTCAGAAATATTCATACCTCCACACAAATAACTACATCAAATGAACTTAAATGCATTACTCAGAACAATTAATTTCCCTCTTATTCAGCATTGCTACCTAGTGAAAAAGCTTACAAGTTTGTTTACTGCTGTAGGTTTAGTGTATTGGGCAGTGGACTAAGTCCTTAACTGGAAAAATCTTCTACATTTTAGTGTCCTGTTAGTTTTCTATTCCCCTTCTGTTGTATTTCCAATGCAGAAACCCAGTCCACATGAGTTGTTTTCAATATGTCCATGCAACCTGTACAAGTCTGTATGTTCTTTAGCTAACTGCATTGATCAGGGTGGACATGCCTAATGTTGATAATACCTGCACGATTACATACCCTTTCTGGCCTAGTTACTGTGGTATTACAGTCTAATCAGCACTTTTCACTGATCTTACTTTTCTAAGTTTATCTTTTTTTTTAGTTAAAGGCAATCTTACTAAATTGGTCTTGTCACAGGAGCCAACACTTTGTATTGATACATAAGGGCCTCAAATCCATCTTCAATACCATGTGAATTTACTTTAACAACCAGGAAGTTACTCACACCTCTGTTATGCCCCTGTGTTTCCACTTCCTGCGAAACACAAACTCCAGCTTAACCCATGCCTTTGACCCACACTATTCATAATATGACTTTACTTCCAATGATGTCCAAAAAGTGAGATGGATTCTCTTCCAACTCATCATGATAGCATACTCCTCTTCCTGTACTGTACTTCAAAACATGAAGAGTTTTCAGCAAATGTAAACAGACTCCAAACAGAGGTCTTCTGTCCTATCCAGGGAAAAAGAGAACTGTTGAAGTGACTGCTGACTCGTGAGGTATCTGTTACAAGCAATCTGCTTCTTCAAAAATGAAATTTTCCAGCGTAGCCACCAATAGTTGGTAACATGGCAAAAACCTACATAGCCTATACTGAAAGAGGGGAATATGGACAATTAAAAGAGGACAAGAAGATATTTCTTTACCATCGAAACAATGTCTTGAAGAGGACAATGCTGTTCAAGATGAGACTCAAACTTTACAAAACTTTATGAATTCCTAAAGACTAACAAAGAAATACACTGATATTGCTGATTTCAGCAAGGACATAGTGGGAAGATTACTGTGCAAATGGAAAGGCCCAGTAGTGAAAAGCTCCATGAATAATCTCTTTGCTGTCCTCACCAGGATTTTCATGGCACCATCCAGTTCTGGCACCTACTTCATTCTGCTTCCTGTCACATCCCAATCTTTTCCAGCAGATCTTCAATCTAAATACATAGTGAAAATGCTGTCTTGGTTGGAGCATCAGCTTAAGGCAAGTTTCAGACATGGAATATGAAGTGGCCATGATGGAACTTGTTAATTACAGATCATTATATCAATCTCAGGCCTTTTCTTCCAATGTCCGTGTTTCAGGGCATTTAAAAATCTGCTTCAAGTCTGTGGTGAAGACTGTGTTTAATAACTGTCTTGTTTTAGAACAGTGCAGGTCTCTACACTAATTAAAGTGTTTATCTAAGCAAGAGACAAGATTTTCTCAAAGACATTTCAAAACCATGAAATGGCCCCACTCACCAAGTACTAAGCTTTAGAAATCTCTCCACATGTTGCTCCAAGGCCAAAGCACATTTCTTTTAGATGCAAAACCGTAACTGTATCTATAAAAAGAGAAGAACAAATCAAAAGAACCTCCACCAAAACAAATCTAAACATACTTTCCCCTGTGAGAATGAGATCTGAAAAACAAATGTCCCAAGCTGCTCTTGAGTGTCTTACTGAGGGTGCTCAGATACTGAATTAAGGAATGTGATAAATGAACTAGGTCTGAAAATATACACATACAAAAGGTACTCATACAAGAAGTGGATCTCACAGTGAAATACCCACAGACCAGAAGTGCTCACCATTTAACCATATTTATTGTTTGCCCTCTCACCCCTAGGTCAAAGTTCTGAATAGTTACCGATTTTAAAGCTTCCAAACAAAACAATCCAATATTACATATGGAAAAACCTTTTCAAATACTTTTATATACTTTTGCATAATCCCACTCTCAGTCATTTTACTGGGCAAATCATATTCCCTAGATTTAAGCTATGATCCATCTTTCAGAGATTTTTTTTATTTAAACAAGCATTACCTGACTGGGGTTTTTTTACTGCATCTGGAATTTTCTGGAAGCAGACATACCTTTCATTGTAAAAATCCTATATCTAGACTAGAAGAAATCGAAAAAGCAAAATTATTATGTAATTTCTATCTAAAGATTCATATCAACTCTCACTGCCATCGTAAGCCCATCTGCTTCATTTGACTTTATCCCTTTGATTTTCTCTGATGGTGTTTTAAATCCCCTGTCATTTTCTGTTTTCTGCCACATGTCTACCAGATGTAATGCATAAAAATAAAGGTTATTTTTCTACCGCCTACCTATAAAGACTATTCAGCTACCAGAGTGTGCTGAAAATTCTGCTCAGGGGTTTACTCTTAACTGAAGATAATTAACCTGTGAGAAGCCAGTCAACAATATACCATAAGAATCCTAAAAGCTGGTAAATGGAAGATAACCACTTGACCAAACAAGCATGTTATTTATTACCTACCCTGAAATGAGAATCAGGTCTCCAGAGATGAAGGGCTAGTGCACTAAGCCCTGATTCTAGGGCTGGAAAAACTATTTGCCTCTGCACATTGTTTACTGAATTTAATCCTTTGTTTCCTGGTTGTCCAAAATTCAAAGCACAGTTTGCCTGTACTGAAGCTCTAAAAAGTTATGGTTTCAGCTGGAAGGATTCCACTTAATGGATGTGTCACACTTGTGGAGATTGCCATTATCTGAGACAGAGGATATCTTCATTTTGCAGTGTGCCTATAGCAACCCCAGTTTGGATGGGAGAAAAACAGAATTATCCATGATCTCAGAATTCTTCTCCCTTCCTTTAAAGATTTATGCAAACAAGAGTATTCAATATTCCGTATGAAAGTACAAGTTCTGAACTTTTTTTCTTAAAGGTGTTTATTACTCATTGTAAGTGTATTCAGAATACACTACTAAAATGTATCATTTCAGTGACTATTCTGCTAAAGAAATGTTTTTTTGGTTATGTCCTGGAGTGCAAGCTCAGAAGTGTGCAAAGTCCCAAACAGAACAAATTCTTTAAATAACAAATGTGAATATTTTTTTGTTTATATGTAGCTCTCCATGTCAAAAAATAATCTTCTTTCTTTGGTGAGATAAATTTGATGACACAGTCTTGAAATATATTTTTGCTCTATGCCACTTTTATCTCCTTTGTAACGTTCTCTAATGTGACTGCCAGAATGCTGTTCTAATTTAGGGGATGAGTTTCTATATGAGAACTGACAGAATGAAAATAAATTCAAAGATCCAGGAAATAATGAGTTCCTGATTATGTGTCTGATTACTGTCAGCTCAAGGAATGTACAGACTTCAGAAATGGAGAACACTTTTCCTTTCACAAAACCAGGAGCCCTGAGTTGATGGCACAGGGAGAAGGCTTTCAAGTACTTTTAAATCCTCCCCAGTTCTACATGAGAGTTATTTTGAGGTCATTCTCACGTTTCTAGACTGAATAAGATTCTGTGGTAGAGACATCTGAGTCTTATCTGCCTATTTCTGACTTTGTTTGAGAATGTTTATATTATTCAATGTGGGAGACTTGAACTCATGACAAGGAACATGATAAATTTTCTTAATCAAACTGGGTATCAATAGGTGGTCTGTCATCATTTCCCTTTTGTTGCACTGTGAAAGAAAGCAAATAAGGAGCATCCAGTATGATCCCCACTTCTGTTTCAAGTCTCCCCACCAAGTCATTAAACATTCTCTGGCCTTTGTCAACAGCCTGGTAAACATCCAGAGAAAGAATCAGAATAAAATAGTTTATTTAACATTCCTCTCCTCCAACTGCTGATTAGGATAAATAGTTTGGATAAAAAGTCTATCTGATCCAAAAATCACAAAAAAGAAGGATTCAGCTATCAGCAAAGTTTAGATTTGGTTTCAAATATTTTTAAACAGCAAAAGAGTTTTTTGTGCTCTTTGATATTTTCTCCATCCTCAGCACATCATGTTAGCACCGTGTCAAAGCAAAACATCAACATCAAATGATCACTGGGTAAACTCCAGTGAACTGGAGTGAAAGGCTGGAGGCTGAAATTCCAGGCACAATATAAAATCTGGAAAGTCGCCAGAACAGAGTTCTTTTAAAACTGCCTAAAATGCTGAGGAATTGATAACTAGCAAAGCCCTTCATTTACCTAATAGTTTAGAATTCACTAATTCTCTTCAGACTGATGAGTCCTTTGAGCTAGGATCGTTTCCTCTGACACGGAAAAGTGTCAAATGATTCAAAGGAAAGCAGAATCTTCTCTGACCACCATGTCCATAATGAAAACAAAACAAGAGTATGCCTAGCAGAAAGCACGTACCTAGCATGCAGAAACTTGTGGTCAGCTCAGGAAGTGAAACAAAAGAAATCAGGACTGCTTTGTATTTTTATTCTGTACAAAGCGATTTTGTAATCCTGGTCTCCTTGATTTAAAATAGTAGAGGCAAGATACTCCCCAACAGTTAATTATGTGCTCTGAAAGTATTTCTTCTTATCTATAGCAATCTTACTGCCATTTAAGTTTGTGAACCATGCCATTGCTCTTCTATTATACCACAGCAAACAGAAAGAGCCAAATCATCTTAACAGTATTCAGGACTATTGTGTCAGATGCTTAGCCAGTGTAGATTAGAATAGCTCTATTGCATTCAACCATCTTTTAAAAAATTGAGTTACTATGAAACGTTTAAATGCCCATCCTCTGTGTTTGTGTTCTGTAAGTAACAGTCAATCAACAGTTATTTTTTATTGTATGGCTGATATGTTTAATATCCTTTAAACTTTGGGTCAGATCATCAGTTAACATAAATCAGAAAAGCTGAAGTTACTGGATCAGTTTACACAACTGAGAATGTTGCCTGTGGCTTTCCCACAGTAATAAAGTCAGACCACATACCCACTTTGGCTGAAATATTTGAAAACATCCAAATGATCTGCATGCTTAGATCCCTTTAACAGGAATTGAGTAAAATCTTATGCTTCTATCTGATGGTTAATTTCTATTTGTAAAGAACAGATCCCCATGGTCCCCATACATGCCAGAATGATAGAAGGCATGCAAATTCTGCAAAAGAACTCCACAAAGGAATGTTTTTACATCTATACTTTTTTATCAAGAAACTGTAACCACAGAATATTATTACACTACTCAAGTGAAAACTGCTGCTGAAACTTAAAATGGTAAACTCACTTCTAATTTTTAAATCTATATACAATCAAATTTCTATTGAGAAAAGTTTACACAATATTGGAACATAAATAATGCATAGCTTTAGATTTAATGTTTCATATGCTAGTAGAACAGGAATAATAGAACAGCTTATGAGTCAAGAAGTAGTTAAAAATAGGTCAATTTTCATTTTGCTATTGCTTACGAGAAGAAAATTAAGATTAGCTTTTTCAAATTCAGTTCTAGGAAGTGGCTCCATATTTGTATCAGCTGACTGAAGCAAAGAGTTTATCACTTAACTCACCAGTGAAATTAATTAATCTAACAGTCTGTAACTGAACATACAGCATAGTATCACATACCATAGGATGGAGTCACTTTAAAATATTACAACTTCATCAATAGTCTCAAATATATTAATGATTTTTCTGAAAGCTACAGTTGGTTTCTCACTTTTAGTGAGTCACTCTTTCTTTTAGTGTAGGATAGCTGGTTGACAAGGTGATCAGAAAAAACAGAAAAAAACACTGGAATCAGAATCAGAGACAAAGAAATGGCCCCTCCTAAAAAGTTACCTTTGAAAGCCAGCCATCCTCACAACATTGACAGGAAGCTGAACATGAGCCAGCAGTGTGCCCAGGTGGCCAAGAAGGCCAATGGCATCCTGGCCTGTATCAGGAACAGCGTGGCCAGCAGGTCCAAGGAAGTGATTCTGCCCCTGTACTCAGCGCTGGTGAGGCCACACCTCAAGTACTGTGTCCAGTTCTGGGCCCCTCAGTTTAGGAAGGAGATTGAGGTCCTGGAGCAGGTCCAAAGGAGGGCAACCAGGCTGGTGAAGGGACTTGAGCACAGATCCTATGAGGAGAGGCTGAGGGAGCTGGGGCTGTTCAGCCTGGAGAAGAGGAGGCTCAGGGGAGACCTCATCACTCTCTACAACTCCCTGAAAGGAGGGTGTAGCCAGGGGGGGGTTGGTCTCTTTTCCCAGGCAGCTATCAGTAAGGACGGGAGGGCATGGACTTAATATCTGCCAAGGGAGGGTTAGGTTGGATATTAGGAAAAAATTCTTCACAGAGAGGGTGATTAGGCATTGGAATGGGCTGCCCAGGGAGGTGGTGGATTCTCTGTCCCTGGGGGTTTTTAAGAAGAGACTGGATGTGGCACTCAGTGCCATGGGCTGGTAACCACGTCGGTACTGGATCAAGGGTTGGACTTGATGATCTCAGAGGTCCTTTCCAACCCAGCTGATTCTGTGATTCTGTAATACCAAGGAGTGCTAAGGAGGATTTCACCAGGGTGGAGAGAGCAACACCTGTTAGCTACTTCATGCTAAGAATTTCAAGTAATTTAAAGCAGGGCCTGAGAAATACAACACAGTCTCATTGCAGTGATACTATAAAAGCCCAATTTCAGAGTGAAAACAGAAACATTAAACATTATTCAAGAAAGATAAGTGTGAAACTTATCATCTCAGAGTCACCTTGCTCTATTTCACCATTTCACTTCATAAATGACTGCATCTCATAAATGACTGCAAGGCAGCTCAATCACAAGAAAAGAGCCTGACACATCACAGGAGGATGGGCTGGGCTGGCACAAAGAAAGTGTGGGAACTCTGGCTTATCTTTTTGCAGCTCATCCTGGTGGGCTGAGGAAATAAAAAAAATAAAAGAAAATCAAAAAAATAAATTAAGAAAGGCAAGAGTTTGCTTTTTCTTAAAAACAGAGGAAAAAATAATTTTGTCTCAAGTTCAACATTTCTACATTAACATTTCACCATTGATTCCTCATTTTCACAATTCACATTCCTACAATTAAGAAGAAATTTGCCAATTTGAAAAGACAAAAAAAATTGTATGGTTTGTTTTTAATTTTTTATCTAGTACCATCCATATTGGTGGATATGAGATGAAAGAGAAGCAGCAGCTGTATGCTGCTAGTAAAGGTAAGGAATACCATGATTCCACAGGAGTATGCAGATAGCAGAAGAGAGAAGCAGAATGATATTATTTTATTTGTCCAGAAATCCTGGAGCTGAATCTGCTGGAGAGCATTAAAAAAGCACTTTCATTATTTCTTTTTCCAAAAAGGCAATATAATTTGAACACAGAAATAGCACTGGAACAGTAATACAGAAAAAAATAGTTAAATTTGGTTATTCTAGTTTGGAAGTGATAGTCTGGAAAGAGTTTGTTTCAAATTGCTTTATGACATCTCTAAAATTATTGCATATGAATAAAATAACCTTGGGGGAAAAGGAAAAAGGGAATTGACCAGTAGAATCCCCTGTGAAAGTATGTTTAAAAATACTGAGGTTTAACACAAGCCAAAAAAAAAAAAAAGCCAGGAAATTCTAACTTAAACCTAACAACTCCATCCTGAACCCATGCTGCTGAGAAAAATAAAAGGAACAATGCTGAGATTTCAGAACAGATCTGCAACTTTAACTGAGCTTCCTGGTTCCTCTCCCTTTGTTAAACACTTCTAATGTTAACATTTAAATAAAGTTAGCTGCATTTATTACTCTCAGTAAATAAGTTTTGCAGCCTTACTATAGGTTAGGTTCATTTGCTGCAGCCAAAGCACTGTGTTTGAGGACTTTTCAGGATGTTTCTTGCATAAATAAACATCAGTGAAACTTTGTTACTGGTCACTCTGTGGCACCTTTTTAGTATGGCACCATACCCAAGTAAATGAGGTTTTATTCAGGTATGATGCAATATATTTCATTTTGCAAAAATGAATTAAGTTACTGAGTAATAATTCCATTTGTATGCAAAATTATAATCTCTAGTCATTATTTCTACTGTTCGAGTGACATATTTTATTAATTATTGCCATTAGAAATTATCAGTATGCTGGCATTTTCTTTTCAGTTGTTAGTGGTTGCTGATTTATCTTGGTATGCTACAGGCATAAATATGCTTCTGCAATGTGCTTATCTGTTTTACTTAGATAATATTTATGATAAAGGTATCCCTTCTGTGCAATATTTGTTTTCCTTTCTGAAGATTATTTTGCTCATATTCAGCATTCAAAGAAAAGAAAGCTTAAAGCTTGCTCAACCAGATGAAATGTATATTTTAAAACTGTCCAATAAAAGTGAAGGCTTTCATGCTCATATTCTCATTTAGCAGAGATGCTCCTCCAGTCAGAAGATAGACATAACACCATGCTATTCTTCTGCTAGTGAAAAAGAAGCAGTATTATGCAATACGTTTCCAAATTCAGACGGTACACTGCATCTTATTTATCTATTTATCAACTAAATACATTTACATACATCTACAAAATTTCTTATCCTTTCCATTAGTGTAAGGAAAGCAGAAAATGCCCAAGTAATATTTATCTGATTTATCTGCTGAATTTTCATCTCAGCTACCACCAGTGACTGAGCCCTTTCCAAAAGACACAGATCATTTCAATAGCTGTCTCCCCAAAGCAAAGGTCCATATATGATGATATCTAATCATTCCTCAATCAACATCTAAGAAATTGAATACTCATTCTCTTCACTCCCTGATTTCTTAAAAACTTGTTTTTCTTCTGTTTTGACCACCTGTTCGCTATTATGCTGAGTTCAGTGTAGGTCTCAATGAAAATATTTCTACTGTTGGCTGACCAAATGGACACTGAATGTATAACAGCTGCAGTTTGATAGGTGCAGAAGATGAGCCCGTGGAAAATGTAGCAATGTGTTTTGCAGACTTAAAAAAAAAAACTAAAAACAAAAAACAAAAAACAAAAAACCTCAAAACAATGTTCTGTTGAAAAGCAGACACTCAGTCAAGACTAGTATTATGGTTACTTACATGTTATTCTGGTAGGCAACATGTGAACATTAAGCATAAGAGTCTCTTTACCAAAATCAGTGTAGGTAAGATATCCCAGAAGAGAGCAGAATGTAGCATTAGTGGCAAGCATCATTTTGGTCCTAAGTTTCTGGGAGGACTGAGTAGTTAAGACTTAATCTAAGTAAGAACATAGAACTGAGCATATAAAACAAAGCAAAGGAGGTACAAATCAAGGATGACGAGAGCATATGGGAAAATATTGTCAGAGGATGGAAGGAAGCAGGAGAAACTTTGAGCTAGTACTCTATTTGCTTAGTGAGAGAATCTAGTCAAAACCATGAAAGATTGAGCCAAAATCATCATAGTTTTTGTTTTTTTTATTAGGTTTTCTTTGTCAGTAAGTATGCGAAAATACTGCTAAACTGCTATTCTGAAGAACAAAAATATTTTCACATACAGAAGCCTCACATATATTTTTAATACTTCTAAATGTGGGATAAATCTGATCCAAGGGTGGAACAAAGCTCCACAAAGAGGGAGAGAAGAAAGAAATTATACATTCCAGAAGTCTTTTAAAATATCACAGTGGCATCCAGTGAGCAAAGCATCAGTTTCTCTTGGGAAGAAATTCAAATGTGGTATTGGACACTGAATTAGCTAGAAAAAACAACTCAGAGGAGTTAAAAACACCTCCAGTAATCAAAGGATGAATCACAGTTCTGACCAGAAACTACACCACATGAAAGATTTATGTGTAGGTTTCACCATAATAAAGAGTGTAAGAAATGGAAACATTGCTGGGCCACATTACTTCTGCTGAGCCAGCAAACTATAAATAAATAAATAAACAAAGAAATAAACAAATGCATAAAGCAAACTCTACCTCTTCTACATTCTTGGTGGCTTGTTTTAGTAACTTCTCTCTGCCTAAATACAGAAAGAGGACTACATTTTCACAGATGGAAATGAGTTACTCTCTTCTGCCAGGATTTGGCAACTGCTGCCCCATATTGGAAGATCTGGGAACTCTATCTGCAGCAAATATTGCAAAATGTGTGTTATGAGACAACCTAGTTTGTAAAGTGGCACAGTTTTCAGGTGAAGGGAACTGATTCATGTAACAGTTCTGAGAAAATTCTGCAACATCTGCAAGGACTTATTTCAGAACTCTTTCTTGAAATGCTGAAATATCAGGACAGGCAATGTTTGCACAGCCTTGTAGCTGAACACAAAACACTGCAATAAATATTCAGTCTTCTTGAGAATTTTTATTCATCCCTGGGCAGTTGGAGTCCTGGAGCTGCAGAGCCACCCAATTCTGTGAATTTCTACAGAATTATTCCATGATTATATACTGCAGAACAAGGACTGAAAATGTGCTTAAATGTGCTTTTCAGTCTCGCCATATTGACCATATCTTTCATAGAGAGGGATTTAAAAATAAACAAACAAACAGAAAAAAAGAAAAAAAATTGCTTATGGGGCTTTGGGCTTGCTTGAAGTCTGGATTGTATTTATGTTCCTTTCTGCAATAAACTGGAAGAATACCTTAAAAAAATTTCTTTGTTTGTTTTTTCAGTAGTTCTCCAGGTATTTAAGAAACGATTTATCACCTGCCTTTCACACATAGGGAATACAGGATGTATATCAGCTATTTCCTCAGGCTTATAACACAGGGGTTTGGCAAAGCTGGAATCAATTCCCATTTCTGCTTTCTCCCTTTGTATATAAACATGACAGTGGTTAACCTGGCAGCTCATCTGAACTAGCCTTATGGAGTCTTAATATTTCTCTATGTCTTAGTTTTAAGTTTTCTTGAATGTACTGGGTTCCAGCCCTTCTTTCTTTTTGGAATGAGAGAAAAGAAAGGAAGCAGAAAAAGGAAAAAAAAAGTGTGGAAGCAAAAAAGCATGGAAACTCTGAACATATTAAGTTACCTTTCTGGTTTACATCACCCAATGTGTTATCATTTTGCTCTGCATGTGAAGTACCCACTTTTCTTCCAGCCCTGGGGCAATGATCAAAATATATTCCTATAAGTGGAGTGCTCACAGTGGAAGTTTTCAAACAGCTATTCTTGAACTTTGCATTTCAATCTACTTTTAATAGCTCCAACCTACAAATAATCAGATCCACTGTAGTAACAGAAGCTCTAACAATCATGGGACTGTAAGAATGGAAAACTGCAGACTTACCTAACATGTAAGTACTAAAGATGAAGTGTGTGTGTTGTTGAGATCATTTGGAATTTTTGTTACCACAAAAGGTATTCTGAAGAACTTAATGTCAGACAAAAAAAAAAAAAAATCTTTGGATGTGTAAAACTGAGAACATTAAGCAATAAGAAGGGAGTAATCCATCTGCTGTTATGCACAGCACTCAGAGTACTTGACTGTACTCATGTTCGTGCTTTGGGGAGGTTATCAAATACTAGAGGTCGAAGGAGGGTCACAGAAATGATACAGGGTCTGGAAAACAAGTAATCTCAGTCAAGGCTAAAGGCGAGCTGCTTATCAGACATAACCTCAAGTCCAGACTAAAGGCACACACAGGGAGAAATTCTGCAAAATAACAAGAAGCTTTACAGCCTTTCTGACAAGAAAAGTTTTCTGTAAAAACTGACAAGTTCTGACAAAAACTTTACAGGTTCATTTCTGAACACTAACAGTAAAATCAAATTCATAAACATGGCAATAGCTTATCAGTGAAGATGATTAAACACAGGGCAAATGAGGGACTGTGGCATCAAGTCTCTGAGGTGAAGCTACCTTTCTTTCTAATAATTTTTTTCCTCTGATTGAGCTTTAAGGAAAAGGTCTTCGGCCTCTTCTTCCACAGATAAGTATGCTGATGCAGATGAAGAGGTAGTGAGAGGAAACAGTATGAAATGGAAGCACTGATTGTTCAGATGTCCACACTGATGGACCTGTATATCCTATTTCCCTTCACCTAAACTAAAACTGTAGATACTGCACCTCCATGTTATGTGACACATTTCATTCTTCAAGGTTTTACTCCCTTACATAAAAGTCAGAAAGAATTATTTAATTTCTCCTTTAATTTATTTTTTTTTTCCCCCTCTGATTTTCACCTTTACCTTGAACATGGGAGACAGACCACAGCTGGGAACTGGGTGCTAAGACAGCAGAGAAATAAAACCATCCTTCTGGCCACTGTCTGGTTCATCTTGCTTTACACACTGATTCTAACCACTGCACGCAGGCATCCAGGACCTACCTGGAGAATGGTCTAGGGCATGGAGGTGGGACCCTGGTAGGTCTGGCTTAGCAGGAGCCCTGCTGCAGCATCACTGGGGCAGGGAGTGGTGGTTGCAGGGGGCTGACAAAGGGTCCTGGGCTGTGGGCAGGGTAGGAGATCCCCAAGGGAGCACAGGCAAGGGCAGTCAGGCCTGGGAGGGATGACGGGGGCACAGGGCCCTGACATTGGGTCCAACAGTAGTTTCCTACAGCACTATGACAGGGACATTTATGTGGCACGTGGATGGCCTGCTGGGATAATTTCAGCATTTTAATCCTATCAATTCTGTATCATTTCACGGCATTTGCTGTTTGTGCAGCTTCTCTTTCACACAGTTTTCTGCTGAGACTCAAAACATTTTGTGCAGATGCTGCAAGGGGGTGGGTGAGATTTATGGCAGTCACCACTAACAGTGCAAGGCCTAAGGATGCCTTACCCCAGTATACTCCCCATTCCTTCCCATCCACCTTGAGTTAAACCCTGGCATTTTGTCTCTGGATTAGTCAGAGAGTGTCTACATAAATAAGTGAAATGTAACAGCATTTGTAGTAACCTCTTCAGGGATGCTTTTAGCATGTGCTGAATGCAAGATGATTCTATCATTCTTACAACAGGGAGTCTGTGTACAGAGCTCTTGTAGAGTGGCAGTGGTTAGTGACTGACTTGCTTGATTAGGGAAGTCAACAGGCAAACTTAGTAATGCATCCGTATTCAGACCAAGTAAAGAAGATAAGAAATCCAGTGGGATGATTCAAAACAGTCATCTCTACCAGATGTTTGCAGAGGTAGAAAAGAAACAGAATACTGTACTGGCCAAAGAGCATGTTCTAAGATGCAAAAAGCAGTTCCTTTCTTCTCTCCATTGGTTGGTTGCTGCAACATCCATGTTCTAAAACACACTCTGCCAACGTCCCAGGACAATAACCAAAAAAGTTTCTCAGCACACATCAACTCTCAGCCAGGTTGCAGGCCTGCTCCATTTTGCTTTGTATCATCTACAAAACAGGACATGGCAAGGATTAACTGAGACAACCAGTCTGTACTCTGTGAACAGAAGGCAATAATTCAACAGTTATTGAAAGGAAGTTGAAACAGCAGTGTCTGAACTATTTGATTGTGAAACCAGTGACAGCCTGTCAGTTTTCAGGCCAACTCTGTCCTAGTTTACAATGCCCAGGCATGTCCAAATGGTGCATGCCGATCGGAGTCTCCAGTGGGAGCATTTCGTTGTTTAAACTAAAAATAAATTAAAATAAAAATATAATTAAAAAGCCACCACTTTGTGAGATCTCAACTGTAGCTTTGGCTTCAGGGAGCTGAAGCTGCCAAGGGAAGTTACCGGCCCCATCCACTTTCAAAAACCCTTTTGCTGCAGTTTTCCAAGACCTGTTTTGATTCTTCAAGGAGTACCTGAAATCTCAGTATCTATGATCCCTCTCTTACCAGCACATGGACATAGGCCAATGAGCCTGATAGTACACTGAGGGAACAGCAGGCAGCAAAAAATGCCTCTGTTTCCCTAGCTATCTTTGGTCCAGAGGTTTGCTAAAAGGAAAACATGCATGAGAAAGTAAGGATTAATTAATAAAATAAACTACCTAAACTTTTTCCAGGCTACTGTTAAGCATCATACAGGTTTGTAATATCTGTGCTGAATCAAATACTGAACTACATGAAGTAAATTACTTGGCAAAATGTGGTAGATTTCACAGTGGAATTACTAAAGCTATTTTATTTTTTTTTAATAATATAATTTCCTTTGTTTCTTTAACAGTCTAAAAAGCCAAAGGAAAAATAGTCACAATTGAAGTGTTAAGAAGGACTCATAATTCATAACTTTTTGACAGCAATCACAAGGAGCAACAGGAAGAGAGAAGATTGAAAACACTGCACATTAGATAACCTGGAGAGATGCATATAAACATATAAAAAAGAACACATGCCAAGAGGTATCTCCTTAGGCTCCTACTCATCTTTCAACCTCTTTGCTTAATTAATGTCTTTTTTTTTTTCTCTTCTTAGAACACCTTCCTCCCTCTTAATAGTATAAGCAGTGTAGACCTCTCAGAAAATGTCATCAAGAAGCCAGGAAGGAGGTCACAAAACATGCCAAGTCCAAGTTCCCTCTGTTCAAAGCACAGGATAACACCCCGATTAATAAATGTCTTAGCTACTAAACAGTTTAATGATCCCACTTTCGTATTTTTTTTCCCTGTCTCCCCCTCCTGTACCCCTCTTTTATAAGCATAGAGAAAATTTTCTATCAAAATCACAATTGATACTTTACAAAATCAAATTTGAATCAAAAGGCTGTACTTGAAAAAAAAAAGACAAACCTAAACATTTTATAGGAATTAAGTTATTGAAACAGTACAGAAGTTCTCCCTTCTTTCATTTAATAGAAAAATCTTGATTTTTTTTTTTTCCTCCACTGACAATTTTTCAGCATTATGCTAGTTCATACGGAAAATGATGGGGCAAAAATCAACAAGCAGAAAATGCCAAGCAATATTGTGTCTTAGTTCAGACATGGAAAGGAAATATCACAGTGACGGGTATGTTCAGTGTTCAAGTTCAATGAGTTAAGATTTTATTTATCACACTTATATGTGGAGTTTTTTTGTTTTTTAGGTTTTGTGTTTGTTTTCTTTTAATGAAGAACCAATGCTCCTTTAAGAAAAAAGGGAGTATTTCAACCCTAAGGATAGAATCACAAAGAAGCCTATCAGCATAATATGATTAATTAGCCTTTTTCAAAAAGCAATGGGTAGAATCAAGATCAGACTTAAGGACCAAACATGAAACAATAGCTTGCTTTATTCCATGCAAAGAATTTGGCCCTTTGGTGCATTACAGAGAATCCAACGGACTAACCTTTTAGTGTTGGGAAACAGCCAATGTTCCTGCCAGTGAGTTAAAGCTGGAGTATCCCTTTGTCATGGCCAGATTTATGACATGGATCAAAAACTATAAAAAGCTGTGTTGCATCCTGCCATTAAGGAGAATTAATATTTTCAATGGTACATTAACCAAAGTTTTTCCAGTGTCTCTTGTTAAAAGCAGATTGTTGACTTTTCATCCTGGTGTGCCAAACATTTTCACTAAAACCCTAACAAGACTTTCATCTTACAACCATTATTTCTTAATGGACTTGGATAGGGGCAGTATACGGGAATGGATTTCCTTTTCAGTTCAGTGCAATGGCCCATCATTAGTGTGCTGGGTCTTGGAGAGCCATTACATATGCAAACATTTAAAGTATTTCCAGGGCAACTACTTTTCTTTCCTGAAATGTAATTCATGTTTTCTCTATTATATTTAAGCAACATTTGGTCACATTTCACCTTTCAAGTATCTCTACTATGATCACTTCTCGTTCTGCTGTATAGTAAAAGTCATAATGAGTGAGATCATACACAAAAAGATTTTTATGGAGTGGATTTTGTAGAACTTTCCCTCATCATGGGCAATAAATCTGTCTCTGNAAAAAAAGACAAACCTAAACATTTTATAGGAATTAAGTTATTGAAACAGTACAGAAGTTCTCCCTTCTTTCATTTAATAGAAAAATCTTGATTTTTTTTTTTTTCCTCCACTGACAATTTTTCAGCATTATGCTAGTTCATACGGAAAATGATGGGGCAAAAATCAACAAGCAGAAAATGCCAAGCAATATTGTGTCTTAGTTCAGACATGGAAAGGAAATATCACAGTGACGGGTATGTTCAGTGTTCAAGTTCAATGAGTTAAGATTTTATTTATCACACTTATATGTGGAGTTTTTTTGTTTTTTAGGTTTTGTGTTTGTTTTCTTTTAATGAAGAACCAATGCTCCTTTAAGAAAAAAGGGAGTATTTCAACCCTAAGGATAGAATCACAAAGAAGCCTATCAGCATAATATGATTAATTAGCCTTTTTCAAAAAGCAATGGGTAGAATCAAGATCAGACTTAAGGACCAAACATGAAACAATAGCTTGCTTTATTCCCAGCAGTTTTAATGCATGGAGATGACAGGTTCTTCAGAAATGCCTCACTTAGATGGTGCTTCCAAGCTCCAGGTCAGAATTCTAAAAAATGGAAGAATGGGCAAATCAATGGCACTACTATTCATACCCTTTGATTTCATGGCATTTACCCCATATTTGTATTCTAGGATTGTATAATCTCTTCCATGGATTGTCTCCGTGGTTTCCAAAGACAGCTGTAGTCAGACAAATATCGAATGATTCTTCTGCTGGAGACCTGTGGTGGACAGAATCCACTGACTACTACAAAGCCACTGTCCAGTTTTAGTTTCTGAAACAGGACTTCTGCTTTTCAGCAAAATTGCAGGATAGACTGGTGTTAATGAAGGTGATTGTGTAGTTTACTGATCAGAAATAATTAAGGATGCAAAACTAAGTGGGTGAAAATCAAGACAAGAACCAAAAAAAGCAGTTTAGAAAGACTGTCAAAAAGGGCATTTCAGCAGATGCCTAGGGAGTAACTCCAGGGAAGTTACTACAGCACTGAGCTGGGGTCCAGGGAATCTCCAGTTTAATTCTAGCCACCTACCAGCCAAACAGCTTGGTTTGAGTGCCTAAGCTTCTTGATCTACAAAATAGGTCTCTGGATATGCTATTTCTGTAAAGTGCCTTGAGATTTTTTTACCTCAGTACTTCACACACAAAGGTGACTTACTTGCTTATAGACAAAGCCATTGAGGTGAAATTTAGTCTCTGCATAAATCAATCACAGTTCGCCAACCTTTGAGGTTTTCATATTTCAGATTTACTGTGTATGGAACAATGCTGTGTTTGGAAGCTGGCTGAACAAGAATTCTTCTACTGGTGTGTAATTTCTATTGTTCACTTCTATTTACTGTAAAGGAAATAGATCGTATTGTACCAGCCCCAAAGGTGGTTTAGCTAGTAGGCGCCTTTCCTATTGAAGTAATAAATTACCAAGTTTTTATATCAGCTTTACTAAGGAGGCAACTCCATTCATATGCTGAACAACTGGAGCATTGTTCCAGAGAAGAGATTCTCATTCAGAAGGGATTCCAAATTTCATTGCACTGACCTGATAAAAGAAAAGGTTTTGCTCCTTTGCTACATGATATTATACAATTATGGTTAGAAAAAGCACACGAAACTAGACATTCCCACTAAAATATTGACCTGAAACAGACAGGAAATCACTGGAACATTTATGTTGTCACCATTCCTTTACATTCCATCTTAAAATAAATGTACCTGTTGGTATTGTAGTTATATGCCTCAGCAAAAAATAAAAAGATACACTAAATTAAATCCGCTACAGCTGACACACTGATGATGCTTCTTTTTTCCCCTCACTCTTTGGCCTATGTCATTTTATTTCCATGCAAAGAATTTGGCCCTTTGGTGCATTACAGAGAATCCAAAGGACTAACCTTTTAGTGTTGGGAAACAGCGAATGTTCCTGCCAGTGAGTTAAAGCTGGAGTATCCCTTTGTCATGGCCAGATTTATGACATGGATCAAAAACTATAAAAAGCTGTGTTGCATCCTGCCATTAAGGAGAATTAATATTTTCAATGGTACATTAACCAAAGTTTTTCCAGTGTCTCTTGTTAAAAGCAGATTGTTGACTTTTCATCCTGGTGTGCCAAACATTTTCACTAAAACCCTAACAAGACTTTCATCTTACAACCATTATTTCTTAATGGACTTGGATAGGGGCAGTATACGGGAATGGATTTCCTTTTCAGTTCAGTGCAATGGCCCATCATTAGTGTGCTGGGTCTTGGAGAGCCATTACATATGCAAACATTTAAAGTATTTCCAGGGCAACTACTTTTCTTTCCTGAAATGTAATTCATGTTTTCTCTATTATATTTAAGCAACATTTGGTCACATTTCACCTTTCAAGTATCTCTACTATGATCACTTCTCGTTCTGCTGTATAGTAAAAGTCATAATGAGTGAGATCATACACAAAAAGATTTTTATGGAGTGGATTTTGTAGAACTTTCCCTCATCATGGGCAATAAATCTGTCTCTGAAAACCACGTAGCCCAAACGCTGACCATTTGACAAGAATACTGTATGACAACATCACTTGCCACTTATTTCTTCTTATTGGGTAGATTATAGCCTTCATATTTTGAAAAAAAAATAATCTACTGTTCCCCTTTTTGGTGATTCTATATTTAGTGATTTTCTAGTATTTCCTGTTTTCTTACTGGTAACGCTCTGATATCTGTCACCAAACAGCATTCACTTTGCTTTGCAGGAATGTGGTTTTTTGCTTTTTTTCCAAGCTGACACGAGCAGTGTCAACTGCTTTAAAAACCGTCCATTCTTCCCGTTAAGCACTCTCATTCCTATTATGTACTTCTGAAAATTCCTTAACAATTACATACACAGATGCAGTTTTGGAAACTTTCAACCTTTGATGGTATTTTGAATTACAGCCCTATTGGCAGCATATGAATTCAAAGTAACAATCCTGGAGTGTGATACCATCAGTTCTAAGAAGCTCTGTAATATTTATATGTCTTCATTCAGACTTTATATCAGATGTAACAGGCTTTGCAACCTTCATTAAGAAAAGCTGGCACCCAGAGATTACCATATGTTCCTCTTTTTAGGCTAGTGTTTAAGTATATTTATTTTTCCACTCTACAGTCCTCCCTGAACTGTTCTTACTGCAAAGCTAATGAAACCATTGCTTTAATCCCCTCTGGCCTTCAGGGTACATCATATGGTCCTTACTGTTTAAGAATTCTTTTTAGTGTGCTTTCTATTTCCTTACTTCTGTAGTATTTATAATGTCCTGGTTCAACAGGCTTTGCTTTTTCTACAGGCATCAGGGAAATTAAAACCTTTGGCATCCCACTGAAGGTGGAACTGAAGCCAAATCTGCCTAAGTCAGACGAAGAACATTTCTTTTCCCATTTGCCCAGTGTCTTCTCAATTAGTTGAGCCTTCCATGACAGTTTTCTGCTACTAACAGACTTATAAGACATTTTAGGTTGAGCTGCTTACCATTCTAATCCAAAGATATTTCTTGCATTCCAGCTATTGTTTATTTATACAACACAGTTGCTGTAGACGTCCAAATTCTGAACCCAAGGTTAGAAATTAAGGCTTTGTAACACTAGTTACTTTCTTTATAGCAGGTGGATGAATCTAAAATTCATGTTCTTTCTGCATTGTAATGTTTCCACATGATCTCCAGGCCTGATCCAAGCACAATTTGAATTAGTGAAGGCACCACAAATATAGTGGGTGATTTTTTTTGTTTGCTTGTTTTTAAAGAAACATAGTCCTAGTCATTTGAACTATGGACCTCATCCCACTGCCTTGATTCGCACTTTAGTCAGAAGAGCAAACGTAGGGCATGCTGGAGGCCTTCAGGCTAATGCAGAAAATAACAGCTACAGATTTGGCCCCATTTTCTTCTTTCTCTTTCTGCAATGGATGATTTGCAAGAGATGAATTCCTCTGTGCTTGATACGAGTCTATAAGATTAAACTTTTATACTATATTTTATACTTCAGCAAATCCCACTGAACTCATTCTGGTTTATGCTTCTTCTTAGAGGAGACTATTATATGTAAGCTGAATCTCTTAACTATATCAAATCCAATATAAACACCCTCTTTATAAGACACACCTCAGTCTAATGCTCAGTGTGGAACTCCTAACAAAAATTATAAATGGAGTGCTTTGTTCAGGCATTTAACTCTTTCATTCCCAATATAAAATCACAACATTTAAGCTGTTTTTATTTTGCCCTAGAAAATAAATATAAAGGGAAGCCATAACTTAATCCATACGATGTATTTGAGCAAATATGGGAGAAGTATTTTAAGTAGAGATGAAAACTTAGGATGTGACTTCCCAAAAGTTTAGATTTTTTTTTTTAATCTCATTTTTGGAGGGGTGTCTGAGAAGGAGTGGGGGGAGGGGGAACGTGCTAAAACTTTGCTAATTGTTGGAGAATTCAAACCTGTTTTCATTTATTTGAAATTATTACATAATGGAAGCGGGACGCTATAATTCAACCCAAATGGACGACTTCAATAAGCGGGTGGAAATGATTCAGTACATTAAAGAGAAGCTGTTTCAATAACAAATCTTTATTATAATCAGGAGTGAAGTGGTTAATTTAAGTTTTTACTGAAAAACAGGCTGGCAAAAATGTTTCCAGGGATGTGGGGATTTTTTTCCTTTTACTCAGTAGGGGTTTGGAGAGGAGGTTTGGAAGGGAAGGAGGGCTTCAGTTCCAGGATCCCCGCATTCCCACGAGTTCCATTAAGGAAGGGGGAAGGGCTTCCTGCTGAGGCAGCCATCTGCAGCTTTCTGTGAACAGCGGGAACCAAAGGCCTGCTAAAAGGAGAGTAAACCCAGGGTGACAATTTTGTCTGCATTCAAAGGCAGAATGTGGCTGATTATTTTTTTTATTATTATTATTATTAGTTGCGTTGTTACTACTATTATTAATAAGGGGGAGGGAGGGCATCTTCAGCAGAGTTAGCAGGTCTATAATGGAATATTAATTACAAGCAAACAATAGTGTTACAAGCAGAAAAGTGTCTAGCACAAACACAACCTGACAGCCTCTCCTGGAATGCACCGCCAACAGCAAGCTGGGATTGTCATCATCCAAGCTACTGCAGCTCTGCTACAAACTATCTGGAGTCTGGGGATGCATGTCTGAGGTCCCCTTAAGTTACTGCTTTCTAGGCTAGAGTAAATTAGACTTGGATTTTTGTAAAGTGCTGTCACTTAATACCTATTTTATTAAGGTTATTTTTATGCCCATAATTTGAGGCTAACACATCTGTTATTTCCTCCACTGCCTGGCTTTGGTGAACATTGCTTATGGAAAGTAACAAAGAGTGACACTGAAAAAAATAACAAGGGTGTTTTAACTTCCAACATCTGGAGAAAACAATATTAAGGAAACAGGAACAAATAGGTACGGAAGCCTACAAAGCAAAAGTCCACTTTCAACAACAGTGCATAGTTTATATGGTACAGTAGATTTTTATTATTTTAGTCTGGGCAATCCAGTACAAAAAATAAGCTTGAAAAATCTCATTAAAGAAGCAGCAATTTTAGTTCTTGCTTAGGTCATTCTAATGCCAAAACCCCAGGTACAAAGGGAGAGAGGACAAAAAAAATATCTCAAACCAACCAGCCAAAAAAAAAAACTGATACCCCTTCCAGAAAAGTTTCAAAATTCCATCTCGAAAGCTTCCTGTTATGTAGCTTTCAATAAAGTTTTATCACTGCTACATATATGTCCCCGGCTGCTACGTACAGAGATGCAGAAAATTTTACTGTATCATATGAAACTTCAAAACTTAATTAAGCATTCCTGTGGCGTGACAAATATCAAGTTAAAGAGAGTGGTGGTAGTTTTCCAAGGGATAAAAAAAAAAAAAAAAGACAAATATAAAACCTCTTAATATTTGCGTTCCAATTATTGAATATAAAAAATAAACAAGAAAATGTATCAAGCAATCCTTTAAGAAAAGGGATGCACTTACCATAAAATATCTAGTTGGAAATGCCACATTTCAATACTACTGTTTTCCTTTTTAAATTTGATAGATTTATTTTTACAATGTACATTCCTAAACCCTCCCATTTGTTGTCTGAATTCCTGTTTGTGACCTTGGAATTCCGAATTTATGATGTCATCCTCTGCCTTTTTTTTTCCAAGGCATTGTATTTGAAAATGAAAACAGTATGAAAATACTTCTCTGTCCCTTCACACCCTCTCCTTTTCTCTTGTTAACAAGAGTTACCTTGGCATCCATTTCAAAAAGATTTATTTTTTTTTAATAGAAAGGTAACTTAGATTTACCGTGGTCTGCAAAACAGAAGGCCTATCTTTGTTTCACAAACATTAAAGGATGCATGCAGGAGAAGCTGCTCTTTTCTATCTATTTTATTGGGATACGGAGATTTCTGATTTCGTTTAATATTTTAAAGAAAAAAACATCTAATACTGCTGAAGAGTGTCTACCTTTCTTCTTTTTCATTTAACTCTCCAAAAGGAGCACTCTGCTTCTAGTGGCACATGATTGTTTTAGCAGTTTTCCTCATTTAAAGGCTACATGGAAGTAAAGACTGTTTCTCCTGCCAGTAACTAGAAGTAGATAGATGGTAGTTAAGAACAGATGCTCCTAATGGCTGAACCATTGCTTGTGACAGCAAAAGCCTGAGGAAGTCATTACACACCTAAACAGTAGATGTGCTTTCAGTTCCCAGTACAAATAACATGTGCCCCGGGTCAGTAGAGCACTCCTGTATTTGGATAGGATTGGTTTCCACGCAAAACTAAAGGTATGTCTAGGTGTTTTTCTGAGTAGATTTTCTGTCTGGACACATATCCAGATACTGGCTGAGTATCCCAGCCAGGCTGCAAAACAACAGGGTGCAATGCAGGAGAAATTCAGAGAGCCACAAGACACTACACTCCCAAATGATATCTGATTAAAACCTCAGTGCAACGCAAAAACTGAATGAATGCTAGCCTAACCCAGAAAATCTTCCTTATTTTAATAGGTGTTACAAATACTCAGCACCTCACGGGATTAAATTCAAAGTCACCTTTACAAATAGCATTTCCTTCATAACCCCAAAGTACTAAATTTTCCAAAAGAAACTTTGGAGCCCAAACCCACACAAATAAAATTAAAATAAATAAATAAATTAAAATGTCTGCTTTAAACACTACCACGTGAGACCACAATGTTTGCACACTGTTAGGAAGAATATGAGAACCTGTTTCTGTCTTTACATCATAAAACATTGTTTTCCTCAAGCGAGGCTGTAAACATAACTCAGTTTTCAAATGCTGAAATCAAAGCACTGCAACAACATAGGTGGTGTGCCATTTAAAAAAAAGCAACCTATCTAAAAAAAAGGAAAACAAAACAAACAAAAAACCATAAAAACCAAACAAAACCCCCTATACCAAAAAAAAACACCCAAAACCACCCCAAAGAACAACTACAACTTTGCTTCAATAGCTGTGATTTTTAAGAGTTCAGAGGGCCAACACGGTTAATTGAAGCAAGATTTGCACGATCATCCCCACTCCTGTCCCTCACAGAAACCTCCCCAAAGCTCTTAACCTGCATCCAGAGGTTTTTCCCTTCCAAATACACAGAAGACAGTCTCGCAGAACTTTAGATATTTAATGTAATGATGTAGCTGATTTCTTGCATTATGCTGCTATCAGCTTCATCTGTGATTGCTGTATATGACCTGGTGCAAAAAACCACCTTGTGTTTCAGTGAACTAAAACGTAGGCATTACAGATGAAAGGTAAAACATCTGTTTCAATGGCACCTGGATTTTTTCTGTTGATTAATAGTGTAATCACCTTAGCTATCTAGTACCAGTGGGTAGGACCTCAGAACAACATGCAGGTATAGTATATGCATTCATAAATGTAAAATTTATCACTGAATATATAGGTATCAGGAGACCTCTATCAACTAAGTCCTCAAAATAAGGCTCCAATGGGATTTCAAAAATGTGTGGGCTCTTTTCCAGCCCTAGGAGGTGAATTATATCTAGTGAGACTACAGATATGCCTGTGCAAGCAGGTGCAGACAGTTCCCTTGATTCCTGTCTCTCTGCTCCCAGCTGGCTGCAAAGCATCCCCAATGTGAAAGCTACACAGCACGTTTAGCTGAGAGGTAGGGTGCAGGGGATTAAACGTGGCCAGCCTTCAAACATGCCAGCTAGTTCATAAAGTGAGTTTTTAAAGTTGCTTTGTATGTAAAATCCCACTAAGAAATCATGTTGAAGAAAGTAATGATATCTTTCTAAAATTCATCCAAATATTTTTGCAAACATGCATAGTAATATAAATTAGTTATATAAATGTCTTTTAAAATGTATCAAAACTGTTCAGTAAGCACTAAATCACTACATTACCTTTTTTTTTTTTTTTTTTTTAAGTGGAATGAGTTTGTTTTTTAAAGATAAGCAGTTGCATCCAGTCTTCACTGTAAAAGACATGAGGTCAAGAAGCCAGCATTCTTTTAAGTTCTGATATCCTTCCTCATTTATAAGATGTACCATAAAATGAAGTGGAATAGGTAAATGAAGCAGCTTTACTGACAAAACATAACATAACAGCTTTACTGACAGCTTTTGTAGTACCAGAACAAACTACACTGGTTTTATTTCTACGCTGGGAATTGCCCATTTCAAATACTGACCAATGACCCTCGTTGAGTAAAGCACCTAAACATGTATTTAAGCATTTTCTGAATGTGTAGAATAAAGCAAGAGCTTAAATTAAAACATATGCTTAAGTACTTTTCTAAATTGAAACTACTTTTTCACACAAATTGCAGTTGCAAGGCAAGCAATTGTTCTACAATTTACTCTGAAATTATTCTAAAAGCTATCACAGAAATTTGAGTAATTAATAATAATGGAAAGGCAACAGCAAGGCCGATGTCTGACAACTGCTGTTTGGAGCAAAATATTGATTCTGAAGTGGACCAAGGTTAAAATGTTGTAGCAACATGATCTGGCATGATCTTTCAAAAACTTACAAACAAGGGAAATGCACCAGGGAATGCACCCAGGGAACATTAGGCCACGCTTCTGAGAACGCTGGAGTTAAGGGTAGAACTCTGAGTAAATCAAAAAAAAAAAAAGCTCATATCTCTCAGTCCCCTGGGATCTGCCTATGAATTTATAGCCAAGGACATGAACCTCTAGGGCTGTGCTTCAGAAAGAAACCTTTCTTTATTCCCTTCTACACATATAACTCCTCACCAAACTAATTGAGGAGAGTTTGCAAGAGCTCTGAAGGAACTTCACAGTGCAAAAGAACCTGAAAATATTTAATAATCCAAAGGCTGTTGTCCATTAGTGTTCTCAACCAAGACAAAACTACTCCCTCCTCTTGATCCAGTCTGATAACAACTCAGTTACAGAATAAACCATAGGAAAGGCATGGGTCATTATTTCTGGTTTTGTATTCAACCTGGCTACTTCTTAATTTTAACATATGAACCCTGAAACAAATATCCATTTCCTTTGTACCATGGGAAGAGGAGGTCTCTTAAAGCAGAACAAGTAATTGAAAAAAGATATTTTCTGTTTTTAATAAGAAGTAAGGCAACACGATATAAAAACCCCCTATGTTTTGCAACACCTGTCACGACTTCAAAGAACATAAAAAGTGACTTTTGAGAAAATAACAGGTGTCAGCCTAGAGATGTGAGGTCCAATATGTGGCAGAACCACAGCAATTCAGGCAATTGCTGTTAAAAGAACCCAAACCCAAAGCCCCCCTTCTCAAGGAAAAATTGAAAAGAAAAAAAAACTGTTATGATCCACAAGAATGGATCTTGTTAAAACTCTGCATTTTCATATTATCTCAGAAGTAATATATCATTGAGGTATGCAGAAAGATTAAAAAATGGATTGGAACCAAACTGAGGTTGAGAAATCAAGCATTTTGGGCCAGGAAAGAGAGAAATTAAGATTAAGGTTTAATTCTGCATTTTAAAATATGGTCTTGCAAATATTGTAAATGCATCTAAATAATGCAAGATGGATCACCAGATAAAAACTGATAAAGCTTGCATGATCTGGGAGACAGTCTCAGAATACTAAGTTTCCTGGTCATAAAGGATTTAAGGTATACAAAAGCCTCTAAACCAATAAATCTCTGACAGTCTTGAAAACTGGAGACTGTTGTCCCATCAGGCCAAATGAGGACACACTGAGTGGCAGAAACATTGGAGGTATTACAGATCTTATCCCAACAACAAATTACAAGTCAACTGTAATGTATATAGGAGTGGATACTTTACAATATTCTATGGATAAAAGGACCATAGGTGAAATCCCAGGATTAGAATTCATTTCTGATTTCATATTTTTGAGCCTACTGTGACTAAACCTCTGCTAAGAGCAGAAATTAATTTTTTGGAGGTTAGCAACATAAAATTTCTTTTTCTTTCTTTCTAACTGTCCAAGACGGGTAGAGAGAGTAACATCAGATTAGTAACCACACTTCCTCTGTGATGCTAACAGTGAAATATGTAGCTGGCCCAGGGTATTAACAGAGACTATGTGCTTGAAGCATAGAAACAGACTGGGTTATTTGAAACATAGCAACAGACTGGGTTACAGGGTCCTCCCTCACTGCTACCTAATTTGGCTTCTTGAGGGTTATTCATGGTCGGGGTCCCTTGAGTAATTGTCATGGTGACTCACCTAAACCCCGTATCCGGTGTGTCTATCATCATGCTATTGTATATGAGACCAGAATTGCTCTCATTTTAGTGATAGGCAGATGTGAATCTGATGTAAGGTTTTCAAGAGTCCTTAAGCACTCGTTTTCTAAAAATGCACCCAGGGGCCCTATCTAATGGTAAAGCAAAGTCACTGACATGCTTTGGAGATCCTTAGACTGGAATTCAAAAAATAATAGAGACTGAAAAGTGTGAACTTGTGCAGCACATGAAGAACTGTTTGCTTCACAGGAATAAGAAAGCAACAGACACAGCTTTTGGGAGCAGTTCAAACCACAAAGTATACATCTCCTAGAATTAAAGCCATTTCTTATTATCTTTAATGAGCCACTTTTTTTTCCTTTAGTGCTACTCCTACATCTCTTAACATATCTCTTCTAAGTTATTATCTTATTTGAGTTAAAATGCTCGATCCTAGTTTGCCACCTGAGTGCTATTTCTTCAGTGATGGATTCTTATTTCAGGAAAAATGAATGAGGGGCATTCATTGCCATTTTCTGTTTTACAGGAAGTAGAATGCTGATTGCCAGCTGGATGAACGTGAGAAGAAAGCCTTCTTAAGGTATCACAATTCTGTCAGATACTTTGCTTTTCTGTTCCACACAGCTTAGAGCAGACTCCATTTCAGACAATTCTTTCTACTGAATAGACAATGCCCAAATAATTCAATTAAATCTATTCCCAATCCTGAGACTTTAAGGCTGTGGCCAATTAATTAAACATTGTCCCAAATGTTTAACTGACAACAAAAAAACCCCACCCTTTAAGTCCATATCTGAGTCTCATTTTATCAGAACGCATGGAAATTCTAAAACTAGGGAGCTTTTAAGGTCTTATTTTAATTAATGTAGAAATTCAAATGTTTTTTAAAATCAGGGTGGGGAGGGGAGGAGCAAAAAGAGTACAGACAAGAGCATATCAAAATCTCTCTATTTCCTTCAAAACCCTCCATCAATATTTTCCTTTAAAGTTATGTTCCATGATTCAAGCTCCTGAGAATTTAAATTCTTTGCTTCTTTGACTCGTTTAGCCAGCTCAGTCAGGTCTTTGTCAGCAGCTGGGAAGGATTGCAAGTACATACCTACCAGTTCATTTATGACCAAACTATGTTGCACTTATTCATGATGAGCAGGAACTTACTCTCCTTGCATTAGTTTTAATAGGAATTCATTAGGAGAAAATGCTGAGGAAGTCTGGTGCTTAGTTGACAAATTGATACATTTATCAAATACCAAACAGGTCTGCAAAATACAACTCCAAAACAAAAGTATCAAATTTCATTGCAGCAGCCAAGAAGGTAACATTTCCTGATCTCTAGAGAGGAATTCTAAGTGTTGTACACAATTTTAACTTTTGAACTAACAGTACCCCAGAACCTACAATACTTCAGTTTGAACAGAAAGAAAATAGCTTGTGACAAGGGGACAGATGAAGACCAGCTCTGTACCCAGCAGAGGAATAGTATCTTGTGATAATATTTTACCTCAGTAATGACTGCCTAACAATCTTTTCTCTCTATTTCTCTCATGTGTATAAAGAGGAAGATAGACGTAAAGAGAAATGTTTTACAGAAAAATCATTTGACCCAAGCTCCTCCATGACACAGACCCTGGAGAACCTCACTGGCAATGAAACACAAGGAGGAAACAGGTGTGGGAATGAGCCATGCACACACTTCCCTCAACGGTGGCCACAAAATTCAGACACAACAGCCAAACCTCACTCCTGCAGAAGCAATGTCTTTGACATAATATCAAGTAGTGTTTGTGGTAGAATAGAAATAGTGTGAGGAACCTTTGAGAAATGAGAGTAATGGAAGCTGAAGCAGTATTTCCCCAGAAGACAGATGGCTAGGGAGGCAAAACAAGTAAAAGCCTGCAGAACCAAAGAATACCACCTGATAATTCTCATATTGCTCAAAGATTGGTATCTCATATCTGACTGTGAAGTATTTCTCTATCTAATGAGGAACATCTTTGATGTTATGTGTTATTCTTCATGGAGTTGCTAATCTATTATTCAGCTACATTCACCTGTAGATGATAGAATGCTTCAAGGATTCTTGATCTGGTGTTTATTTCCACAGTATATATAAAAATGGAGTCTTGCTTCAAGCCTGGCTCTACAAAAGAGAGACCAGAGACAATCTACGGCTACACTTGCTGTCATTGATCCCTAGTTTTCCATTAACATATCACAGATTGAAAAGTGTATATAAAAGCTGCAAGCAGTTTTTCAAAAATAATGACAGAGAGTTTTCTCTTTTTTAGCAGACTGGAACAATGTGCAATGTCTGTCTTTTTAGTAATTCTAACCATTCTATAAAGTTTTTGAGACTCCAAGCTAATTTTTATTAGTGATAGTGTTTTTCTCTCGTCCAACATACTTCTTTAAGCAGTATGCAGATGCATGATCTTCACCTTTTATTCAAAAACATCCCAGCACCTACAGAGTGTAACTCCTAGAATATTTGTGTTCTTCCCATATTTTGCTTTGCTAAGATCCTCCCTGGCACTCACTGCCAGTTTTAAAAATCAGAAAGGAGATGGACCCTCTACACAGATGATACTTTCTAAGCCGTGACAAATTAACTGACCAAACTGTAATACTCTCTGCATTCACTCCCTACATGATGATATTCATCACCCACCCTCTTCCTTCCTCCACAAACTCTCAAAAGATTCACACTATATCCATTTCCAGCACTCCTCTCAGATTCCCCAGGCAAATGCCAATCAAAGCTTCCTTTGTTGGTGATATGTACATTCCTCCATGAGCTATAAAGGGTAAGAATGTCCCAACTTTCTACAGGCTATCATAGGCACGTGCAATATTATTGTCCCATAGTTTATCTTACCATACCCTAGAGAAATCTCATCATCCTGTTTTCTTTATATGGACTACAGATGTCTTAGCCAAGCTTCCTCACCACTGAGTCACCAACCAGGATTGTTTACGTCTTCATAATGAGTCACCTTCAGGATTTGGCTCATTGTCAACACACTGACAGACAGCTTCTGCTAGTCTCTGCCTTGTCTCATTCTCCTTCATCTTGTCAGCATAGTTGTACCTGTTTGGAGTATGAACACAAAATGGCTCCCTGCTACTTTTTCTTTTGTTTTCCTTGTGCCACTTCATGTTGACTGATGTAATTTTCTATCTCTAGATAGACTTCTGTTCCAGAACGTTGACTTTCATGTTGTTCCAAGTTCCTGTGCCATAGGAAATCCAATTCAGATTTCTTTTTTCATCCAAGAATATCAGTTGACATGCAAAAGTGCTATCTCTTTGGTCAGATGGCAAACTACATTTAATATGTGTCTTTCATCCTCCTCATTTATAAATAGGAGTATTGTGGATATTCCAAATGTCTAGGATGCTTTAGAAGTCATGTTGCCTTTTTCCATATAGTATCTTTTTACTTATTGGAATGTGTAAATGACTAAGAATTCTGCTGGCCCAAGAAGTTTCCTTTTTGCACTATCCATCACCTTGAATGTTCATTTTATGAATGTTCTGTATTTATTAATTCTTTCCCTCTCAAATCACTATGTTTAGTATGTCCATTCAGCACCTAACTCCCCCTTAGATCTAAACTCCTTGCAATCAGTAGCTGGCTGGGCTCCCAGAGTTAGTCAGATTAATTTTCTCTTCCACCTTCAGGCCTTCATGTACTACTTCAGAGCTACTGTAGTTATGTTGCCAAAACAACAGAGTAATATTAATATTTTCATTATCTCACAAATTTTGAAATTTGTATTGTAAATATGATTTTATATTAGTTCATTTCCTTAAAAAAAAAATTAAAATAGAATTAAAGTGCTTGATAACTTCCCTTTAAGAGTCTGTCACAATTCCTTTTCTTCTAAAGTGGCATTTGCTTTGTTGCATAAGAAACCTTAAGGCAACCAAATTGGGGTGAGAGGTAAAATACTGCCATGAATTAGAAACAGGCTAAGAAACAAAAACAAAGAATCAGAATTAATAATCAGGTTTCAAGGCAAAAGATTAACAGGAAGACGACCAGAACTGAACTCAGTTTTCCAGGGGAGGGTACAATATAAAGGAGTAAAAACATTATTGTGTTTAATTATTACTAACAATATAAAGAAATAATACCTAAATGTTTTGCAGCTAGATCTGTGGAAATAACATCCTTTAAAGATTCTGCCAGTAACTGCCAACATAAACCTGATTTTTGTTCAAAACCTCAACTTTTGTGGATAGAAACTTGCCCTTATCTTGTTTTTAAATACCAAAGTTGTTATGTGAAGGGTAGGATATCTTTGAAGAACTCCAAATCCTGTGTACACAAAACAAAGCTCTTCTAAAAAGTGAATCAGTTATTTCATTCTTGAGCTTTGTCTGCTGATCTTTGCTACAGATTCTTAGACATAGGAAGTTTCACGTGACCCACCCACCCAGAAGTTTTTTTAGTCCTCTAGCACCAGTTGAGACTAATGGCCAGCCCTATGATCCTGTTTATTTTTAAACCAATCTAGATAAAAAAATCCTTCCATTTGTCGTTATTGTTTCTCTTTTTGTAGCTAATCCTCTGAGAAGTTACAAATTAAACAGCACTTACTCAACCAAAATGGAAACTTCACATAATAGTTTCTTTCATAAAGCACAGATCAAATATAAATTCACATTTCTCAAATATGGAAATACTCATAGTGATGAAAGTTATACTTAGTATAGTGGAATGTGTGCTTCATTTTTAAGCGTGGTTGTTTTTTGGTTTGGTTTTTGTTTTGTTTTTTTTTAGTAGCAACGATGCCAGTGAACTTCAAGATGATGAAGTTTAATGGGCCCTGGAGCCTGCTCAGATCTAGCTGCCTCAGTCCAAATGCTAACGTTCATTCAGAGCTGTGAGCAGAAAACCTCTGAAAGACTCATTGCTCTGGTGGGAAATGTTATTTGTGCCAGTGAGAGGAGCTGCTGGCTGGTTTACATGTTTGAAGGATTGAGAGCACTGGCCCACATGAGGTATAAGCTGGTTGTAGACAGGATTCCACTGTGAAAGTCTCCCTGACATGATGATTCTTTTTAGATGAGGCCAAGAATAGTGCTGTTTGTATTGCTTGAGCTGCTCGAGGCACTAATAAAGAGAGCAATAGACACTGTGCTGGATTCCAGAGGTGAAGAATGATTTAATAAGAATTTTTTGTTTTCAGATACTAGAACTCATTTTGATGTTTTTCCCAGTGTGGTGATGGGGAAGAGACTGGTAGTTGAAGCCAGCTAGCAATTTGTAAATTCTGATACACAGACCCATAAGAGAAAGCAAACTTATTAAGGGTGTGACAGAGCCAATATCCCAAATTCTGGAGGCTTTCTACTAAGCTGCTGTTCATTGAGAATCGTGATGAACTTCTGCCTTAAAAGAAATGGAAACCTAAGGATTCACACTGCGAATGACCAAAGAAGATCAAAATTATATTCAGAGTAAGGAAAAACCACTTTACCCTGGACTTGCCCCCTCTGACAATGTAGGACAAGAGAGTCTCAGTCTTACAATTTAGCTGAGTGCTATGCTATCCATCAAAAACCAAGATGATACATGACCAAAATATATGTATATTGTTGAGAGCCTCGCCACAATTTTTAATTAGATGTGCTTTGAATGTTTTCTCACTTAGTCTGCTAAATAAACCAGCAATTTTAAAAATTATTTATAGCAAACCAATGAAATACCCATTCCAAAACCAAAGCCAGCCCAGCATGAACACTGACCTCACCTCTGCTACTACAGCTAACAGGAAGACTGATGCACTATTTAGGCTAGGCAGATTCAAGAAGTTAAAATTCTGCTAACAGATTTTTTGATTATTTGTTATTTTGCCTGTGAGAAAGATACTGGTCCAGATTCTTTTCCCAGTCCCAGTAACAGTGCAGTCTCTAAGTAAAGCGTATGTTGGCAGGGAGCTCAAGACATAAAAAGGGAGAGAGCATAAAAATGCAGAGATTAATATGTCAAATTGAAAGGAAGTGTCATGTTGGAGCTGAGGTTACTAATGTTTTCACCAGTAATTGATTTTGTTTACTATTTTGATTAATGCCCTGGCTCTAGAACATAGGAGTGCACGCAGGCAACACAAAGAGGCAGACACAAACAGACAAGAGGACAAGGAAAATCCACTAAAAGAAATGGACATTTGTGAACAGAAATGGAATGACACTCAGTAGTGAAAATAACAAAACATGCATTGAAGGCTAAGAAATGAATACGATGACTGCAAGAGGCTATGCAATGCTTTGTTAAGGTAACACTAGAGGAAGATTAACAAATTCTTGGTGTCCAACTGTGCCACCTTTTGGAGACCTCATCTGCATACAATTTGTGCTCAAGGCAAATGAATTCATCACCAGAGCAGGTGTAGAGGTGGCACACTAGGATAGCCAGAGGAATTAATAATCTCATGTGGTGCTTCAGTACACGGTTCAGTACATGGATTTAGCAGTGAAGGGTCATGGTTGGACCTGATTATCTCAAACATCTTTTCCAATTTAAACAATTCTGTGATTCTGTTTGAAGTGAAATGTAGAAAATTCTGCTGGTGTAGCCTTATAAAATTAATTTGGGGTGGGCAAGTAAACATCAAGAAAGCAGAATAGCTATTTAAAACAACAGACAGGACTGGCACAAGAAAAAGTTAGCAAGCTCTGGTCATAAATTACTTGAAGCTGGAAACTGAAAGATGAGATCTTAGGGCAATAAACTTCTAATGGAAGATCTGCTCCAGAGGAAAGAGGTAAAAAACATAAATGCTCTCCTGAAAAACTTAAAAAACTATGAAAATAAATGGCAGCTATATTAAAGAACTTGAACAGATAACACCACTTCCATTCCTACGTTTTTCTGTGATAAATTCATCTGAAACATAAATTCTCTGCTGGACACAATTCTTGGTTCTAGAGACCCATTAGCTTTTTGAGGAGGAAAGCTGCATTACACAAGAAGCTTTTTCATTGTGACAGTGAAGTCTTCTGCAAAACAGAGGTAGGAACCAGAAAATAAATAGGCTGACCATTTTCTATGAGATAAGTATGCAGTCTTGCACAGCAAAGGATGCTGCTTTGCTGTCTGACCCAGCTAAAAGTCCACTGCATCTCACTCAATTCAACAAGGCAAAAGTGCATCTCATGTAAGGAGTTAAAGTCTGAGGACCAAAACTGTCCTGAGACTGTCTAAACTAGTGTTTGACTAGTCTGAAATGAAGGTGTATTCAACATTGGTATAACTGAAAAATTGTTGAATTAAGGAGGTTACTTTTTGTTTTATACACTTCTGGGCTCCTTAAAAGGCTCCTAAGGTTTCTTGTAAGCTAACATTAGCTTTCTACTTAAGCTCCTCTGAAAAATAGGTTTCTCAGATAACTTAGTGAAAAATAAATTAATATGGCTAGAGTTAGGCAAGCTAGGTTAACAAAAGTCCTACAGAGGCATTTTGTTCCAAGTTTACTTGAAACTGCATGGTAGGATATATGAAGGAAATATCACTGAAGAAAATAGACGTTAACAGCCCTCACCTCTACTGATGAATACTGTTTAATCCAAAAAGATATGGAAAAAAGCAGGCAGAATAAAACTATGTTTCAAACACATTGCATCAATGATGGAAACCATACACTAGTTTCTTAATATTGTTAAAGAAGGGAGAAAAGTAATTCTCATTCCATACATTTTAACATTTTTATGTGTCTAGTTAATTCATTAAATTTAAGCAATAGGTTCTGGCTGAAATTTCCATATTTTCATTTGAAGTCCTGATGAAATTCATCACAGAAGAGCCCTTAGATC
This sequence comes from Florisuga fusca, assembly GCA_038090715.1. Lineage (NCBI taxonomy): Eukaryota > Metazoa > Chordata > Aves > Apodiformes > Trochilidae > Florisuga > Florisuga fusca. The sequence continues at coordinate 25,316,631 of JAAWXA010000002.1, forward strand.
TTACTTTGCTTAATTCAAGCAAAGTTGGGATTCCTTCAAAACCCACAGTTCTTTCATAAGCAGCGAAATAAAAACATAAACACTGGCTCATTTCTGATCCTTTGCATTGCAAAGATTTTGTCCCACATGCTCAGATTTTTCATTCATTCAAAAAAATACATACTTAGTAGCTGTTCAAAAAAAAGTGGATCAAATCCTTTAACACATTATTAGTGCACTGCCTCAATAAGCCCTTCATTTACCAAAAAGGATATTTACTGTAAATATGGTACTAGAAGCAGCTGCATTACATTTACACAAAAAGAAAACATACTGGATTGTTTAGAAAAAGAGGCATAATATGATGGCGATTGCTTCCCCCTATACTTCTGAATTAAGAGTATGAAATACTGCGCTTGAAGTCCCATAAAGCTTGGTATGCCTTCAGAACAGCACTCCTAGCTTAATTTGGGCCAGGCTTCTTTTTCCACTTTGAAGGAATAAAATGAGACTTTAACAGTTCCAGGAGCCTCTAGGTAGTTGCAGGCCGAAGGCTCTAAAGCATTCATGTGGGCAGAGCTCAGCCCATAGTATAAAAAGCATATTTTAGGGAGACTGACATTTAGAATAAGATAGGACCATCTTGCCCACTACCAATGCAGAAAGAAAGCCAAATTACTTTATTCCCCCCTCTCAAGCTCTCCTATACATATTTTAAGAATTATGAGGCCTATCTTGACGTAATTTATGCAAGTTGATTGCAGTTGTGAGGTCTATGACTCACAAGTCAAAAAAGATCAGAGTTTGAAAAATGCACTATAAGACATAAGACTATAAGAGTGTTAAGCCTAAGTTTCATCATAAATGTTGCAGAGCTATGTTATATTTAGGTACAAATGGTATTTAGGTACAAAGGAAATAAGAGACACCCCTCCTCCTCATTCACCTCAAAAAATAATAGGGTTTTAAATCCCAGCATAGAGCAATTTCAGAGATTTGTGTAATGCAGAACTATGTAGCTCAGGGCTTTTAGCCAGGAAATTCTGCAAATTTGTCCACAGATTAAGTGGTGCCATGCAACCCAGTCACATTACAGATTTATTTTGAATGCTTGCACTTGGCAATGTCTCTAGCTGAAGATGTCTTGTATTTTTTGGCTCCTACAGAGTTTGTACTAGAAAAACATTTTGGCACAACAGGCATCTACTGTTTAATCTCTTAAAAGGGTAGGGAAATAAAATCTCTTTAATTGTTCTTAGGTACATGTCTTAAAAGGCTTACGACTACCTTTTATAACATGAACTAAAGCCTGAACTAGCTTCCAGGATCTTTCTTGATCACAGGTGAGGATGCAGAAAGACTGTAACAAAATTGCATCAGAATACAGGCTTACTTTCTGGCATTGCTATTCATGGGTTAAAGACGTCCACATGGCAGCCAAGATGATTTAAAGCTTGTTTGAGGATGTGTGCACACACTGCAAGTAGCTGGTCAAGTGATGATAAACATAGCCTTAGCAAAGCAAAGCATGGACTGAAAACTTAATCTGAAAACTTGGGCAAATATAAAGATGGTAAAACTGCACTGAACTCTGAGATTCCACAGCAGACGTTTTAGCTGTATGATTTAAATTTCTATCTAGACATAATGAGTAAAAAAATTCAAAAAAATCTTTGTTCAAATATGTGATGAATTCAAACATTAGGAGTGAAATGGGGGGTGGGGGTATTACTGGACCTGTTTCATCAATTTAAAAAAAATGTTAAGTTTCCATGATACTCATGCTCCTAGCAAAATCTCTACCTTCTCTGATTTCTTGTTGCAGTTGCTGAGAGGTATTTGGAAAGTGTTCCTAGACTGGAGTTTTTCATGAGAAATTTCAGAGGAGAGTTTAGACGTGCTCTTCCTTAATTGACTGGATCCATGGACTGAAAAACAACCTTGAAAACATGGAATAATAGTGCCTGCTTGGTTCAACAGACCCACCCATGATTGTGTGCTCTAATTTTTCAACAAGATGTGGAGGTAGGGCCTGAGGAAACCCATAAAAAATGTTTGGTTTGGCTTTCTGGCAGTTTTCCCCAGCTAGAACACATGAAAAGCACTAAGGATGCAAGATCCTGCTAAGTTTCCATAGAGTGCCTGACTCGAACACCACGGAACATTCTGTACATCCCTAAGTGAAGGATCATATTGCTCTCCTCACCCTGGGGACAGCAACAAGCAGCAGCAGCAGCAGCAGTGGCAGGTCATCAACTGGAAACTGGAAACCTGCCATCTTTTAATTAGTTGCTCTCTACTTCATAGTAATCCTATTTAAAAGCCTATATAATGTGAGGTCAGGTTTGCTGTACAAGCTCAGATAATGTCAAGCCAATTTTTAGATAATTTAATTAGCTAGAAACACCTTTTTAGATGGAATAAATACAATTTCCTCATTAAAATCAGGGAGTATAACGTATAACCAGGTTCTGTTCTTTCCTATTCTTAATTATTGTCCAGATGAACACAAGCATTTCCCAACTGACACTGGATTCAAGAAACCCTTTTTTTTAACTAAAGAAAACTCCTTTCTATACAAATAAACTCAGGTTTGGCCTCAAATTCCATGAAGACAGTCTTTCAGATACAAGAATCAAATTCTCATTCCTCTTACACCCTACGCAAAAGTATTTTAGTCACTCCAGTTTTCAGTGATTTCAGCCACAGTGGTTTGTGAGCAATCACGAGAGGCATTTTAAGACAATATAATGCTACCTCATACAAAGTGTACACAAGACCTTAAAGAAAAGGATATCAAGGGCATCAGTGTCTTATCATAATTTCACAAACTGTTGCAGAACTGTATAAGGGAGATTAAGTGTTACTTGGTCACACAGCAAATCAGTTTCTGTTCAAGAAGCGGAACATGTTTCTCTTCACTGCTAATCCAATAGCATGGAGGCAAATGTTGTACTCTTCTGGATGTAAAATGAAGATTTCTCACATCTGGTTCCTTCCACACTTCCACCATTATACCACTCCATTGATTGTTCAGGATGCTGGGTTGAAATGTGTTCCTTGCTGTGGCATTAAAAAATAAAGCAAAAAAAACCCCCACAACAAAAACAAATAAACAAACCAAAACCAACCAACCAAAAAAAATCAAACACTAATTTACAGTGGGTAGTTTCACATTAATACAAATTAATAAGGATCTTCAGTAAATATGCTGCAGTATATTGTGTAATATAATATAATCCTGGTAATGTGAGCCCTTGCTGCAGGTCTCTGCTATTAAATCATTGCCAAAAAGTGGGGAAAAACTGCCAGACTTATGTGCAAATTATGAAGTGTGTAGATTCACAAGATTCTGCCTTATTGACAAAAGTAAACTGATTTAGATAGCTGATTTTTTAAAAATACATTTATTTTACCTTGCAGGCATCATCCATTTGGGCAGGAAATTAAATTTTCAGCCAGTGATCTTTTTCACAACACCTCTTAAAATGATTTTTTTTTTTTTTTTTTTTAATGGAATGCGAGCAAGAATAATTTTGTATGAACAAACCCCAGGAATAAGCTTGTAATATCTCACCATACCCCAAATATTTCAGTAGCTGCAGAGCATGCAACTCCTTGGAACTGAGAATTCCAAGTCCCAACTAACAAAACACAAGCACAGAGCTTCATGCAGCCTCACTCCAACCAGGCAAGCAGCCAGACTTTCAAGAACTACCTCAAGCTGCCATAGATATTCCACCTCTCAGCCTGGACCTTTTGTTGACCACTGGATCATCCTTCCTCTCCAGTGGAATCTGTTCTAATGGGATATCTTGAGAGTTTCCTCTTGACACTCTTTTAATTCCATTCCTCTTCACAAGATCCACTTCATTAACCCACTCTGGGGAAAAGAGAGGAGTTTGAGGCCTCCCAGTCTTATTACAGATATGTTTTTTTCAAACTTAGAACATTCAGACTTATTTATCTAACCTACTACTACATCTTACCAGCCATGACATGTAGCATGAGTATTGCCAGGGATGAACAAGAGTAGTAAATCGGGAGGAAAGGGAGCTTGGTACTTTTTCCTGATGTGTTCTCAGATAGAAACAAAATAGCAGCAGTTCTGCACCTAGAAGTCCAACACCAAACAAAGCTCCTAGCTCATCAGCAGCTCAAATCTGCACTCAGCAGAAAGGATATTTCTCTCTGCACAGGCTATGTCTCAGTTTTGTAACAGACACATTCTCTGGAAAGAGTTGACATTATTTTTCCAATGAAAAGTAACGAAATGGAATATGCTTGTGGAAAGTCATTCTAGTGAAATTCAGTGCCCCCACCACCACCACCACCACATTAGCCATAAAACTGTACAGTTTGGTAAATGCTGTCAGTTGTTTATTTTAGAAAAAGAAATAGTCTTCCACAAGTCATTTGTAAAACCAAGACTCAGTTCAGATTCAAAAATTTGTGGTAAGTTTTTGGTATTTATTTCCACATTTCCCATAAAATATTTGATACTCCCTCTAATTTCTTAATAGGGAATAGCTATGATATACAAAATTTTTGAAGACTCATCATACAAGACCTTAACCATGTTGATACCTTAAGAAAGGGAAAGGGAATGTAAACACTGACAAACGACAACGCTCTGCAAGCTAAGTGAGAAAGCAGCTACACCATGTTTTACCACTGTCAATCCCAAGAGAGTTTTTACTTGCTCCAGTGAGAAAAATAGATTTCCTCATCATCCTTTCTTCGTTTTTTGCCAAGAGGATTCTTTTCATACTAGAAATTGACCTTTGTTTTTCTTTTACAGTGTACTGTAAAACCACCTATATTTAGTATCCTGAATTAGTCTGTATTTAAGGCAAGAAACTTCTTGGGAAGGGTTTACTTTTTTTTCTTTTTACTTGGCAGAGTCCAAAATATATAAGTACTTCTTAAAATTATTTTTATTAACAAGTAAGACTTGCTAACACACATGAGAACACATCTGAACTGATGCTGATTATGTCATGGGGTGACCAGAAGTTGTTAGATAAATAAAACAAGCCTAAAACAAAGTGAAAAATCTGAAAGAAGACAGCAAAAATGAAAGGTATAAAATGGACAGCGGGCCAAGAATGAGAAAAAATGGATACTTCTACACTGGTAAATGCTGGAATGACCCTGGCTGCTCTAAACTACTGGCACGATCTGGCCCACAACAATATTAATAAATTCTTAAACCCTGCAAGCAGAGGACTGTATGCAACTCACAATTTGGAAGTGGTCACTGGTGTGTTCTGGCTCTTGCACTGTGCCCAGAAACTGTCTGGCAGTACCAAGGAGCCCAGGCCTAAAACCATGCAGGGAAAGCTGTAGTAGCAGTAGAGTTGATCCAGTCCCAGCACCCAGGAATGTCAGCTTGGCTTTTATGCAGCCAGTGCACACAGATCATCAATAATAGATGCACAGTGGCACCCTTCTGCTTCTGTCGAACAGTAACAACCTTGCAGAGACACAGCCCACTTGATTACCAGCTCTATATTTTCTCTTTTTTTAGTATATTCAGGAAAAAGTGCAAATCAATGGAAAGTTGTCCTCTGAATTGATGGACTTGTTGGAAAGGAAACAGTAAACAGAGGAAGCAGAATTGCAATGTGAGTTAAAGATGCCACTTTTCAGTTTTCTCCAGGGCTGCCCTGGAACAGGTTATTTTTAGGATTACCTTTGTAGTCCTATGTAGTATTTGCATTCCTTTGCTGTCTGTACAGTTGTATTTTAAATGTATATGTCCAAAAACAAAATGCAGGTTTCTTAGGCATTCCTTTGCTCTCAAAGTCATGAGTTTTCTTAGCTATTTCCAGAGCATGTTTGATTTGGGATTATTATAGGACGAAGTAAAAATACCTTTTTTTCTTTTAAACTTATATTATAAAGCAGGTTCAGCAAAAGTCATTTTACTGGTTAGGAAAAAAAAAAAAAAAAAGTAATGATGGATTTTAACTTATGGTTATGTCATTAGGAATATACATTTCAGGACTGCAACCTTACAGCTGCAAAATATAGAACTTGTTTTACTTCACAAGCAATTGTCCAAACATTTTCTTTCATTTTGATCCAAATAGTTTCACACCCACTGAGTCTGACTTTGACTTTCAGGTTTGAGCAAACTGAAAAATTCAGTCAGCTCCTCAGCTAAGAGTAAATTGGTGTAGCTCCACAGTGGAACAAAGTATTGACTTCAATGGAGCTACACCGATTAGCACCGGGTGAGGATTTGATCCTGATCAAATTGAAACTCAATTGAAATTGCTGTGCTTCACCTGGTGTTTATTCACACCTCACATCAAAACCATGCAAAGCAGAATATTGCATGATTCTGATCCAAAGCCACACACCATATATGCTCAAAATTGAGTTCAGGTCACTCAGGAGTTCCACAACACTAAGCAAATCTTTTGATAAATATGGTTTGCGTTACTAGTTTGTAACAAAACTCCACACCAGGTGACTTTTGTGTGGTCTGGTGTTTCATTGTGAACATTTTGCACTGCTCTAATGAAACATTATTTCTAAGACATCTAGGGGATAAAAAAATTTCTACTCAACATTCTACCCACAAGTTCTGCAGTTGGCACACAAACTGTGACAACATTAGGTTCCTTATGTCTAAAATTTGAAACCTAATTCCCTATTATGGCATCTGTATAGTGCTAGTGTGGTCTTCTAGAGTTTCTGTGCAACAGATTGCAGCTCTCATTATCAGCAGAATTGCAAATCAAGCCACTTTGCCTATGGTCTTTACATAACCTGGGATTTCTCCAGATAGTGTAAAGGGGATTGAGACTAGCTCTTAGGTATTTATGCAAAAAAAGTACCTGAAAGTGCAGGGGCTAGATCCAGTATAGGCACTGGGATCTTTGGAAAGGGGTAGGAAAGGTCCTATGTATAGAGCTCACCCACTATCATCCAAGAAGCAACACAATGACAGGAACCCCTTTGTTTTCTCTGGAGCTTGGTTGGAAGTCACAGATCTGGGCATGTGGGATTACAAGCCTGGACAGAAGGTTGCTCAACCCAGACAAAAATATTTGCATGGGCTCACATATTTGTTGTGTGCACGTGAGTCTTCTACCTTATCTTTCCCATGCAAGAAAGGTGTGTGCCACATGGTGCAGTGGGCCCAGATGCCTTCAAGAAGCTTTGAACTTATTGCGTTTACTCGAGAAAGCTGATTTTTGAACGCGGGGTAGATTTCATAGACACAAGTAAAATGCACATCTGTGATTCCTGGATTGCAAAGTTTTCAGGTAGGAAAAGAAGATATATCAAGGGAGACTGAGACAAATGGTAGTCTTATGCTAGTGAGGCTTGCAACATTGCTTCATATTCTTCCACTGTATTTAGTAGAAACGGAAAAGATAAGTACTTTTATCTACATGACTCCACAATATGGTGGGCAGCAATAAATCCCTTCAGATGAGGTGAATATGGTATGTGTGTGCTTCCCCATGAGGGAATGCTCTAAGCTATAGGCTCCTATGTGCAGGCATCCTATGCTGAGCCTTTCAGAAGAGATGACAGAGGAACGTATTATTAGAGACTTCAGGTGCAGCTATAATTGACAACAAAAATTCTAATCACAAGGAAAAATTAAAGGTTACAGTGAGAGGCCTCCTGAACCTGGGCAACTGTAGTTAGATAGTTAGGCACGAAGGGAGAGACAGTCTCCCAGTTTCCATTGAAAAAATTCCCTCATCTTTTACTGAATATAGCCTATGATCCATTATGTAGGATTTAGGAAGAGCTAAAACAGCAACAACTTCAACAAGGAAACTTCTTACACTCCTAATCTGCAAAACTTTGAATTTATGTACTACACCTTTTAGCAAAGTGACAAGCTAAGAAAATTCTACACATTCCTACCTCTTCATTTAAAGATGTATCACCACAAGATTCATCAGAACAGGTGACCAAACAGCTGTCTTACTCCCCAGCCTCCAGTCAAGATAAACTCCCAGGAAAGGGCAAACCAAGTGAATGAGACCATGGACTTTCTCTCCAATGCCTTTCTGATAACCCCATGTGGCTCCTTTACTGGGATTTTCAGATATGCTCTCTTGTGTCTGAGAATCTTGTCCTTAGCACCTAATTTCCACTGCATCCTAGCATTCAGTGAATTTAAATGTAATCCTTGTTTATATGCTGATTGGTTCCATGTTATTACAATACTTTGAAAATCTCCAGTGAAAATCTGACCATCAAATCAAGCTGTAAATTAGATAGATCTGATTAGCATTTTTCTATAGGGAAATAGCGTGCTTCTTTACTCAGAATAAAGGCTTACTGCTGGCATCATTCTTTACACATGAAGACAAGAATATATTATATTCAACAACAGTACTGATGCCTGAACAAAACATAACAATATGTCCCTCGTTTCTCATGGAAGCATCTCATGCCTCTTTGGATTGTAGCCATGGTGGTAATTTACTCCTACTCCCTTGTTTTTAACAGAAGAAAGTGATGCAGGATCTGAGACATGAAAAAATAGCTAAACTTTCTCGATTGAAATCTCAAAGTGTGAGAGAACACTTCCTCCCTCTCTTGGGAAAATAAATCATGTTATTGCCAGCACCTAAACCAACATCTTTTGCTGTGGTCTACTGTAAAATACTTCTCTGGGTCAAAATTATTTGATGAAAATATTAATTTCTAAAGGCTTTCTATTTTGGGTCATCAGTGTGTCCATTTAGAGAACAGGAGGGCCCTAAAAGTTTTGCATAGCACAGTGTTTAATTTTACTTAAGCTACCATCCCTTCCCAGTCCCATAAAAAGGTTTACATACAATAGATCAAGGAGACCATAAACTAAAGACAAAGACCTACACAATGCTCTTGAGGTAATCCTTTGTGCTCTGCACATACCAATGCTGCATAATATTTGAGGAAAAGCACAATAAACTATTTCAGACATCTGTTTTTAAGGTTGCAGAACACTACAATGTAAAAAGCAGACGCTACAAAGCACATTTCCACCAACTTCAAATGATCCTGGGTATTCAGTGGAGAGCACCAAGCCGAGTGACTGCTCTCCCAACTGACAACAATAATGATGTTAAATAAGAAAGATTCTCATACTGACAGTATGTTGTACTGTCATGATTTCTTTGCTCAAAATATGATGAAATAGGTGGTAAGCGGAGTTTGACAACTGCCCATTTGCCTCATCACCTTTGCTGTTAATTACACTACTAGGTACAGTATCAGATTTCAGTGCTCTCTTTCAAAGAGCACAGCATCTGCTTATTAGAATTTACACTGTTATCTCAAGTCAACAGACAGCATAAATTCTAAATACAACTGCTTTCTATAGCTCTGTGATTTCTTCCAAAATATTAAATACTTTATAAAAAAAAAATTCAGGGATCATGCCACAATGAAGCTGACACAAAGCAGCTTTCAGGCAGCTGCTCAGTGTTCCTCCTTCTGCCTTGTTTTCTTTTCCCCAAATGAAAGGAAACAAAGAGTCCTGTTTGCTCTCCAAGCCTCCTGCCCATAGCACAGCATCTTCCATTGCAAGCCAAAAAGCACAGCATCTGTCAGCAATGGAGCTTGGCTTTGGTGGAAGCATATTAAAAAGCATATTGCACTTCTTTTAATTATCAGAGAAAAACTGCCAGTGTTTTTGCTTGTGTTAAAACTTGTCATTAAACAGCTGCTAGCAAGCTATCATGGGAAACTAAGGCTCTGCACATTGTGGTCTTTCACGTGAGGACAACAGCATTTAACTGCAGCTTCAGTAATAATGCTTCAAATCTTGGCTTCAGATCTTGGCTTCATTTGGCCTTGTGCTGGGTCAGTTAAGTGTAAATAGAATAGAATGAGCCCAGGTCATGGCAATACCCTATGTAGTTTGGTAGTGACTAAAAATGTGCTTCACAGACTTCTTTGTGAGCTCATCTTCTGGACAAAGGACTTGGGACTTTATAGAAGACTGCAGTATGAGTTTTGCTCTGAGAGCACACTTAATCAATCCACATTCTGATGCCAGCAGACCATTGTGGGGATGGCTCTGGCTGCTGCCCTGTTCCCCACCTTTCCTCTCATGTTCATACTTCTGGTGAGTAGCAGCTTGAAGGCAATAGCAGTATATAAAAGTTTTCTGAACAAACTTACCACTGATAAAACCTGTTCTAATGAAAAAGTAAGAACAATCCAGATGTCATCTTACCACAGGGCTACTCTGAAAAGGATCCAACATCTTTATGACCAATTATGGTCAAAGAAGCTTTTGTTTTGATAAAAGCGGGTTTGACAATATCTGTCTTCAGAAGGAGGATGTAATGTTTCCTATATGACATACCTTCTGTATTGTGTCTTGTTTTCCTGTGTTGTCTCTTTTCCAGGTTCTGTTTGCCTCTCAAATATTTTCTTGGGTGATATCCCGTTTTTGTTGCATTGCTTTTTGTCCTTAGAATAGCAGATCATTTATATTATGTGTTGGAAAAACGTTGGGTTGATGGATGTTCCGTTTTTCTCCTGTGCTAAGTAGCACATGAATGAATTTACCAATCTGACAGAATTCAGACTAAATTGTAAAAGATGCTCTTAAGTACCCAACTAAAGTGAAAAAAATATCTTAAAGAAACCTTAAATGTTTGGCACTAGGGTTTTCCTTGCTCAGTGTAAGTATATCTAGCTCTCCACATGAATATCCATTTATATGCCAGCCAGGGCATTTTTTTGTTCTCCATCCTAGGTATTTTATCTTCACATAGGCTGTATCTACTCAAAGTAAGGATAGGAAAGAGGGGTGCTCACCAACATATTCTGGAGGAAGAAAACCAAATACATCCAACTTCAGCCAACAGAAATTACCTCTACTGTGCCCCAAAGAGGTGCTGCAGGTTTATTGTGGCTGCTGAGCAATCACCACCAGCTGAAAGGAGTTATTTGCTAAGAGTTGCATGACAAAATGTGCCTGGCTATCAAAGCATCTCACTGCAATTCTGTGTCTGCAGGATATGCTAGGTACACAGACACTTTGCATGCAATGGAAGAACACCTACATGCAGCAGGATGTCTTTCAAAGTTAATACATGTCTTTGCCTTGGAAAGGAGGTTGTTTTTTCTCTATGTTACAAGCTCCTCAAAATAGGTAACCTTTTACCACTGCACAAACACCAGAGCAGATCCAGCCTTCCTCCAGGTAGAGAAAAGAGAAGGGCAGCACCACATGGATGCAGCCACTCCATGGGACAGTTGTGTACAACACCCAGGCAAATCTGTCTAAAATGTCTGTACCCTTGTCATGAAATCTGTGTCCAATTGTATTTGGTACAGTGTGGTCTGTACTGAGTGGGGATTCTCATCTCTACACAGCTGAAATCACAGATGCTAATTCTTTTGGAGGCACATATGGCCTCCTCAATACAGAAAATGGTTTGTTAACCGGTAGAGGTGAGTATATCCCTGTGACATTCTGCATGGAGCAGACTTGCATGGATGGGAATTGTTAGCACTTCATTTTTGTTTGAGGACCTGAATTAGTCAAAAGAAGCTGGAATCAGGCCTTTTGGTGATCAGGCACCACTTCTGACCATTACCTCAGGGCCCGTCCCTCACTTTCTTTCCAGCATGGCCAGACTTGCCCTGGATCAATCTCCCTCTTGAGCCATTAGCAACTTCTTCCAGATGTTTCCACTACAGCTGCCACAGCCCAGAAACCTAGGCAGCACTGGTAGCATATGAGAGCCAGGCATGTTTGTACCCATGTGGCATCCTTTTTAAATTGCTTTCATTGAACACTTCTATATAAATAACGTATTTGTAGGAATCAAGTTTCATTTCTGAATAATTACAACATGAAAATGAACTGAGTAATTGAATTCCAATGAATAATTCAAGCAGCTGTAATATTTGAATCTATAATCTGCCAGAGTGTTATATGATCTTATTTCCATTTGATTCCTGAGAGGAAGTGCCTTACAAGCACTGGTACATAAAGTTGTCTCTAAACACAGACACCATCCGTCGTAAATGTTTAATGCCCAATCATGAATTACAGCACCTGTTTTAAGTGATCAGCTACTAAAGGATATATGTAAAAAAAAAAGAGGACGGAAATAGGGGTTTCTTTCAAGGAAGATTATTTCCTGCTGTTGAATTTTTACATCTCAATAAAGTGCCAAATTCAGTCTTTGTTCTCACAGCATCTACTGTGCATATAGCTGAAAACTGAAACAAAGATCTTAGCACGGAATTTCAGTTGCAACACCAAATATCACAACCTCATTTTGCATGCACAGTGATTTAAAGCTTTGGCTATCTGTACACATGTGATACGCTACAAAACAGGGCCCACAAACCTTTGTTCACTTTCTCAGTGGTTTTCTCATCAATCTTGTCTACGATCTTGTCTACGATTACAATTGGTTTTAGCATTCCTGATAATTTGTAAAATGTCATTTTTATAACACACACCCATATTCACCTGCAAAAAATAGATTCCATGGATCCTCTATGAAAAATTCCTTCTAATCAGGATATTATCTATGAGGTTAAGTGACATACAAAGAATAATGAAGAGTCAGCAATGTGGTAAAAGTCAATGCCTTACTAAAAATAAATAAAATATAGAGGAAAGTAAAAATAATAGGATATAGCAGAGAATGGGAGCAGGGAGAGGGGGAAACCTCTCAGACTGTTTTGGAATGATTCACGTGTTAAAAAATGGGGAAAAATTCACAGTGGATCTGTTTCTCAGGGAGTTTGGTCTACGTCTCCCTGGCAGACTTCAGAATTATGAAGCAAGGAATAAGACATAAAAAAATTTAGTGAGGGGAAGGACTTCATGCCACTTTTTCCTTTTGGCCTTTATAATCTACACACATTTTCCTTACCCTTACTCACACTCGTTTGTCTGGGGGAAATCTTGGGGTTGGGAAGTGATCCATGAGAATGAAGCAGCTTGAAAAGCATTATATTAGTCTGTGGAATAAGTAATACTTCAACCAAGTGAAGTAATGGAAACCGCTTCACCCAAGTCATTTAGAATTGGACTGAATAAGGCACTGGAGATTATGCTGAAGGGAACAATTCTGCATTGGCAGGAGTATGGACAAGATGACTTAATAGATCTAGTGTCCATGTGCCAAATCCTGAATTCCAAATCCAGTTTTTATTACTCTATCATTACTAAAGTTGAACTTCCATTCACATTATTGGGAGCTCACCCTGACAGAAGGAAAAAATAACAAAGAGCTTCAGGATTTATGCATAAAAATGCAAATAAAACCTACTTCCGTATTGTTTAAAAACTTAACTTGCTACATAATAATAATAATAGAGTTTGAGTGCAAAAGTACAGAGCACTCCCTGAATTATTCCCACCAGCCTGCCCAGAAAAATTACACAAAGTTCATCTAGTTTAATTTGTTAAGACTTGCCAGAAGCATCAAAAAACATACTACTCATTTGAAATAAGTCTCTGTGTGTAGCTTGCACTGTTCTTGAAATGGGTGAAAATATCCCTGAATAAAATATTGATAGGAAAAGTAAAGTCTACGGATGCTTTGCTGTTTAAGCATGGGGACAGTATTAGAAGCTGTCCTTAAAAACCACATAATGTCAACATAAGCAACAGCATTTTTCCCTTTATTAAATACCAACTGGATTTTTCAATGTCTGTGACAGAAATTTTAGGCTAAATTAAGTCTGTTTTCCTTGGTGTAGAAATGTGCTTAAAGGAATCAAGTATTTTCAGAGACAGTGCTAAATTCAGATTTAAATCAAAGTTTTGGTTGTTTGTTTTTTTTTAACAAATCAGACAAATTAAAAAATTTAACAAATTAGAACAAATTAAATTACAATTAGTCCTGAAATGCTATTTATACATTTAAAATGAGAGATTTGAGCATGGTTTTGGGATAGAAATGCCTATGACCCTATGTGTACACAAGGTTTTGTTTAGGTGCAGTTAAATAGTTCCAATTCTCACTTCATGCCTATTCACAGCAATACCTGTTGCCACAGAGTATTCGTAACAAAGAAACAGTGAATTAGTTCCCTCTAGCACACTGCAGAATGATCATAGACAGAAAAATCAAAGGTCATATCGAGTGTATTGAAAAAAAAGTCAGAAAGACAGCTGAGGTAGCAAATTCTTTGTTTTGTGATATACAGAGATATATGTTTCTTATACTGAAGTTAAACCTTCCCAATATGGGGGAGAAGACTGGGAATTGTAGGAGGGTGGAATTTATTCTCTCCTAAGAAAAAAGCCACATTAAAAGTTAGTTGGGGAAATATTTTTATACTATTATTAATAGGAAATATTTTATTTACTAAACATTTACTGAAAATTTCCAGCAAAACTTTCTAAATGTCATCTTTTTAAAAAGAATTCTCATTTATTCTTACACTGAGCCCTAGTCTGCATGAAGGGGTGAGATTTTTCTCACAACTTTCTGGGGTAAGGTTATTTCCCAACATTATAGGGCTATGAAAAGTTTTTTGTGAAGAATGAAAATCCGATTAATCTTTCTGTTCTGTTGTGGTTTGGTTTTTTTTGTTTTGTTTTGAGTTTGGTTTGGGGGCTTTATTGTTTGTTTGTTTGCTTGTTGCTTTTCCTAGATCTACACAGGGGCTGTGGGAAAACTGATATATTATCTTTAAAAGTATCACTCAATTAAAGTGAAACTCACTAGTGAGCACAAACAAATATGGGGAAAAGAGCTGCTTCTTTGCAGCAGCTGCAGAAGAGATGAAGGGGATGAAATAACCATGAATGGGTTCGTAGTTGGCCACTGGGTGTGCAGACAGAACCATGTGTAGCCTGATCCTGACCCACCCCTGTCTGGATGAAGATAGAAGCAGGAGGTGCCCTTTTCTAGAAGTGAAGGTTTATCTGGTGCATCCAGCAGCACAGCTCCTAGCTCTCAGGTTAAAGAAGTTTCCAAAGCTAAATAAAACCAGATCTGTCAGTTCTGAGCAGTCAGTGGGACTCAGGTACTGGCTCCTCCTGTGAGTGAGTGAGAATGCATTTCACAGCAGAGTGCCATGCTTTTTTCTTCATGGTCCCACATGTCCACCTGGCAAGGGCACAGCATTATGACTGCAATTCCTACTGCCATGTCCCACGCTCAGCAGAAGACAATCCCTGCTGCAATTTAGCCTCAGCTAAGCTAAATCTACCCACATGGGACAGATTCTTCCTTTCACTGGTACAAGCCTGTTTTGTCTTGGACATATTAAAAACTGTCACATGCCAGAGACAAAAAGCTATTGAAGTGGCTGAGGAGAAAAAAAAAAGATATTTCACACTGATGCTCCCACAGAGCAATGATTAGGCAGCTAAAATCTACTGCACAGTTTTAGGGGAGCAGAAGGACTGCTTTAATTTTCACCACCTACTTAAGCAGCTTTGATTGACCATGGGTATAGGCAACAAGGACAAAAGATGTGAAGAGATGTGGTTAACATTCCATTATTGCATCAGTATTTCATTAAGTGGGATGCATGTATCAGGTCTCCCCCTAAGCTCATTCAAGCACAAGACCAAAAGAGTAATTGCTGCCTAGATAGCTTTGGGTCGGTACAATGATCAGAACTGCTGCAGTTCTCCCCAGAAGATGCACCTGATTGCTTGGCCCATCATTATGTTTAAAGCAAATATAATGTCTTTCTGCTTCTTTGGTAATGGAAGGCATCACATTCACAGCGTGCTTCATCTGGAACTGTATTTAAGTAAACTCGAGAGAGCATATTCTGTATAGGCAACACAAAATCACGTATGGTTTTTTTGTGCTGTTGTTTCAATAGACAGCAATTGAGTAATGTCAGAGTTTATAGCTTTTATTTTATTTGGAGGGACTACATTTTAACGGAAGCAGGAAGCTCTCCTTGGACACAGTAAGTCACAATGTATAAATAGCTCTACTGAGAGCATAACAAAGGCTCTTTTGTGCTTTTTTTTTTTTACAGCAGAGCAAATCATATATGCAACTTAGTAACATAAAAATACCTCATCCCTACTTATGACAAACTTACCTTATAAAAAATTATTAAGACATCCATTTAGAATTTATACCAAAAGCACATTACTTTCAGTGCATTACTTAGGAAATGTCATTCAGAAGTTGTAATTATTTTCTTCAGTAATTTTAGAGAAATTCAATGAATTTGGTACAGTCTGATTACTAAATAGAGCATAGAGTTACTTTATCTTGAATTGGAATATATTTGTGGAAATATGTTTCTCCATATGGTTTCATATTTATTTCTGCAAGGTGAATTCAGTGACAGATTTTTTTTGAATTAGACTATACAATTTTTTTTATTAAATCAAAACCAGTATAGTTCCTACTTAGCAAGCATTCTGGACTTCATTTTAGTCCATTGGAAGTAGGTCTGCAGTTTATTGGATTTCAAATAGATCTTTTTCTTCATCAAGGGTCTTTTCAAGGTTATCTTAATCTATCTAATTTACAATCAGGAATTTCATCTTTTACGTGCCAGGTTCTGGGACTGTTAAATCCTTCCTCTTTCCATTCTTATCAAAAATAATAAAGTGATCATATATAAACAGTAGGACGTATTTCTTTTTTATTTTTATCCAAATACCATTTTCAGATCTAATTTAGGTCATACAGGATGCCAATTTTTTACAGTTAAGAAGTTAGATGAGTTTTCCAAAGAAAGATTATCAGTAGTAAGTATAAGCATATGTCAGTTCATTAACTGTTTAAAAATATCCAGCACATCAGACTTCATTCACTTCTACATTTTCAAATAATAAGCTAGCTCCTACTTGAGGCTCTGTAAGATCCTGATACAAAGATTCCCCAAACCAGTGGAAATATTTTTCTTTCCTCTAGTGGGGCTTATACTTAGGCAAATCTCAATACATCTGAATATTTTATTGTGTGGGCCTGATCACATCTAGAGATTTGGGACATATAAGGGCCCCATGCAGCCTATTCTATCCACAGGTTAGAACAGCTTCCAGTTAAATATTCTCCAGCTGTTCCATAACTTAAAGAGACATTATGTCCTACTTACAACCAAAGGAAGAAGGTAAATTTGCCCATTGCCAATCATCTCCTCTTCCCCTTCTCTCTTGCAAACGTAATACTCTGTTTTTACCCACCTAATAGAAGAACCTTTTCCCATTTGGGTTAAAATCAATACAACTTCTACACTAGATGTTGATTTGCATTTCTTAATCATGAATACTTTTTACACAGTGTTATGATAGAGCTTAGGAAGTATTTTTTTTTCCCTGTACTTTGAGAATGAAAGGTTCTTTCATTTCAAACTTTAGAAGCCACTGAATCTAAATCCATGCTAATCCCTAAAGTCAAGTAAATTCTAACAACTCCTTAGAAGTAGTACTAACATTACCAATTACTTTCTTCCTGTGCTTGGTGAGGCAAATTGATACAGACCAATGAAAGTGAGTTTGATTTCCCTGTGCAAATGAATTAGTTAGCACACGAAAGATCAGTAATATACCCAATTTGAATTACGTTTAAAGCTTCTTATTCCTTGCATAAACAGAATATTTTAAGATTAATAAAGTACTGATATATTTCCTACACATGGCAGAAAAATATGTCTATCTTTAGTAGACGTACTCTAATTGTACTCTAATGGGGATTGATGGGGATCCTGCCAAATCCAATATACAACTTTCATTAACATAAGCCACGTAAAGTTTCACTGTTAGCTATAATTAAACGAAAGTTATGAGGTAGAATTTCTTATCTCTTGAATATGTTTGGACATAAAGCAGGAAGACGAGATCAATTCCTCCTTTCTTCAGTCAGGGATGACTTATTGATGGTTCTTCAAGCAATTTTTACATCAATAAATAAGTTTTTGAAGTTTCTTCCAATCACTTTTTCATCAGTACCTTACAGAACCTATTGTCTAAGAGCTCAGTCGATCCCATGTTTTGTGGTGATAATGAAAAATAATTTAGACATCTACATCATTTATTTTAAATATAATATAAATGTTTTAAATTTTGAGGATTGGAATAGATGATCTTACAGGTCTTTTCCAACCTGAATGATTCTATACTATGATTCTAAAATCAGGGATATCATAATTAATAAAACATGTAACAGTACTTCTCAGCACCCTTTCACAAGAATGGAGCAAAATTTTCAGATTTAAACATGTTCACATTCAAACATTCAAAAGCTTTCAAGCAACCATTCCTATGCTCTTAAAGGAAAACATGAATAATAACTCAGAGGGCTAAGTCTGTCCCTGTACCATGGCCCTGTGGAGAGCTACCTCATAGCAGCTTTCTCCCCAGGCAACTGAGAAGACAGAGCAGGATTCAAAACGTCTTCCTGCCTCCTTCCATGAGTAATTAACCTGTTCCCCCTTGAGCACTTGGCACACTCATCTTCATGGTAGCTCATTTATAGCAACTGCTCACTATGGTTGTCCACCAAAATCTTAGCTCACCTCCCATTGCTATAAGCCAACTCCTGCCCCTGCTGATAGAAAAGTAGATACTCAGGTCAGACGTACCTGCTCTTGCTGGGCTTGCCCAGATGTGGGGAAAGCCTTAATATTTTCCATCTCTGGGTCTATGCTAGCATAAAGGCTGTTAGGATTGTATAGCATCAAACTCCCTTCAGACTCTAGGGGCCAATATATATCAAAGGGAAGAAAAAACACAACTGAGACTCACAGTCAGTGCTATGGAGTAATCAGCAGACATACGGGGCTAGAGATAAAACTTCCCAAATATAAACCTGGGATTGTTGAATTGCACCTTCTAGGTGTGGAAATGTTAGGCAAGATTTACAAAACTGAATACATCTGAGAAAGAGAGCGGATAGATTTAACATCTTCTGATCAGGAATCAGGTCAGAGATACATGGAGCCTTTCTTGTGATCTCAGGGTAGGTAGCATCTATATTGACTGATTGTGTTTCCAGCAGCTATCATTTAGGAAGTCTATAGCAGCTCCAGTGGAACAGAACATAAATATAAAAACATTCACTCTAGTATCCCTCAATATCCACACTTCCACCAGCAAGTAAATAAGATTCATTTTACATTCACACTTGGATTATTGTAATTCTGCCAATAAAAACAATATACGAAGCCCTGCTGAAGAGCAGTTTTAATTTGACAGCATTTCTGAAGCGTCTGGGGAAATCTGCTGTCTATGAATGCTGCATAAATTCTGCCGTTGTTTTGTACAGTACTGCAAAAGGAGAACTTCCAAGTGTTGTTCACAGCAGGAAATGCCTTCAGCCTATTTCTACCCACAACCAATAATTCTTAAGTTAATATCTGGTGGGCCTCTCCAAGCATTTCAAAATAGTATGCTTTCTGCAGTGGTCTGGTGAGAACTGTATGACCTAGTAAAATTGGTAGTATGACTTGTGCCATCTCATAATGACATGTTCTCATGTCAGTTTTGTTTCCTGTTTCAGTGATGCCAGTTGTGATTAGGAAAATAAAAGAAATAAAAGAAATAAAAGAAATAAAAGAAGTGAAAGAAAGAAAGAAAGAAAGAAAGAAAGAAAGAAAGAAAGAAAGAAAGAAAGAAAGCAAGCATACAGTGACTAAAAGAGATGGGGATTCTGATGCTTTTTTTCCTCTTTCTTTGCAAAAGAAAATGAAAAAATCCTACTCAGATCTCCAATACTGATTTTTACTCCATCCTGCTTCAAATTCCTTAGGGATAAAGTGTTGATGGTATTCATCAAGAGTTAGAATATAAAAATGGGATTTTCCATTCACTTATCACTGCACTAAACTTGATTTTCTTTCATAAGAAAGTTTGATCCTACCTATTCATTGTATTATTTATTTTTAAAGACCAGACTTAAAATATTCCTATAGTTATAAACTGTATTATATGCCCTAAATCTAAAGGAGCTGCTTATACAGCTTTTGTGGCTGCATAAGTTATATCACAAACAACACAGACGATAATGAAAGCTGCACCAAATTGTCTCATTCTCATCTTGTCCACCAACTTTTTGGACCTTTTGAACTGTCCTGTTTCTCTTACTTACAGCTAGAACTTGCAGTGACTTAATGGCTGTGATGATTTATTCCTGGTGAGGATCTGGTTCTAAACTTCTAGACACATCTCATTTAAGATCAAAAAAATGCACATCCTACCAAATAAGTCTATTTGATATTATGAAAACTGTATCAGGAAAACAAATTGCATAGTTCCCAAAGTATTTGGGATTTGAAAAAAGAAATGTACATGCTGGAATATAATTTTATATATTACAATGAGGTTTTTTCTATGAACTTTTTAAGGTTCATAGAAATAGCAACACAAGACAGAGTAAAAGAGCATTAAAAACTCATTGTAGTGTACTCTAGAGTAATTTGGATGATTATGCAAAAAATGAATTTTCAAGCTAGTGTTCTGTTCATTACATTTTAACATTAGCTTCGGGATTCTGCATTTCAGAAACAGAAAATACTACTCAGTTAGAAAGAGATTACCTTAAGTCTTCTTTATGAAAAACTAGGGAAAAGTAGAACTCAAGCTCACAGCTCTGTCTGTTCTAAATGCATTGACCCCTTTTGTGTTTCAGTGCATTGATGCTGAGAGCCGTGCTCTGGTTTGAAAGGTCAGAGATTTGAGGAGCTATTCCTTGTTTCTGGCTATTTGATCATAGCACTTTTTAAATGTTCATCAAATAGACCTGCATTTACACTTTTCAAATCTCATTCTTTAGAAAAGAAAAACTCATCTTCTCTCAGTTCATAAGGCTAAAATGTCAAGTTAAAGTACAAAAGTACAATTTCTCGGTGTGTCTGTTCTATCCTTATTTGTTCCATTTCTGAGTGCCTGAGTATTTTATTCAGCTCAGGCAGCCACCACTCCCAGTTCCTGAGCCCCAGCCAGGTCTCTCAGGCCCATTCACAATTCCAGCACTAACTTTCCATAATTATTTTATTTCCTTAATCTTCCCAATGGCTGGTTCACCCCCAGGTGGGCCTCATTCCTCTCCAAGTTCTATAAGACAGTCTCTTACTCCCTCTGCTCTCCTGTCTCCTCCAATTTTGATTTTTGCTGGCAGCCTCACAGTATCTTCTCTTTTGTCTATACACACAACACACATACACGCACATACACACAATAGCATGGCAAATACCATAGCCATTTGGAGAAAAACAAAGGCAAATTAATTTTTCACACCTAGGAAAGAAGGGAATGAAACAAAGGACGGCCCAAAAAAATTACCAAAAAAAAGACAATATGAGGGAGAAGTAAGTACCACCAATTTTTAAATAAAGAAAATGGAAGGAAGTAAAAACAGAAGAGTTTAAACACAGAAGTAGAAAAGCGTAAAAAAATAAATGTTACTGATAAATATAACGGTAAAGTGAAAAATTAAGATATATTAGACATTAACAGAAAATGTAAAACCAGAAAAATCCCAAGTCCCCAATAACACAAAGCTCAATGTAGCTACTGCAGCTTCTACCTATTCGTCCAAAACATGTCTCTGGAAGTGTTCAAAAAAGGTAGAAAAAAACCTCAACCTGTTTCGTCTCAGTCTTAGTTTATCACATAATATTCCTGCAAATGTTAAATGATGGAGCCCTCCTTCAGCTTCTTCCACAACATGTTAACCTGCAGTGCAAAACATATTATGCAAGTGTGATGCTGCATGCTACACCCTTGTGTAGCATCTAACTGCAGCCTACAGAGATTTGAGTCTGTCAGCTGCAGCTTAATAAACTATTTAAATATGTGGCTGATTTAAAGCTGTGGCTATGTCTAACCTGTGGAATCCAGGCATGCTTCCCAGCTCCTACAGCCGTGTGTGTGTGCCTCAGCTGCACCCTGGCTCCACACTAATTCCCTTCCACCCTCCACCCCCACACCCTGGGTTCCAGCCCAGCCAGGTCCCCCCCAGATGATGGGGGACACAGCCACAGTCCACACCCCACAGTTTAGGCAGAGCCTCTGGGAGTCATCTAGGGTTAGGTTTGCAGAAGGCTGAGGCAGAGCTTTGACTGGGGGTAATTACTTTGTAATATTGTTCTCTGATAGTTCTGCTGAGAAAGAGTGTATTTTTTCTCACTCTCAAAAGCAGAAATAAGTTCAGATCAATTTTTACAGAAATTACTTCACCAGCTTGTGCCATATCCAGGCAAAGGAACACGAGCATACATCGAGGCCAGTCTGGTGACAAAGGACACATTGGTTTAGTGAAAGCAACCAGAACATTCACATGGCTACATCGCTGTGCACTGCACTGGAAGTATGCTCCTAGGTGTCACTAGTTCATGCTTGGCCATCTGCATTTTGTCAACAATAGCAATTCACTTTTTAATGAATGTTTAAAGTCTCAGTTCCCACGGGAGTAACAGCTATAGAGAGCATCAGCTATTGCTGAAAGAACAGGGATTCTAGGAATAAACAGAATACTGTGGAATGGCAAACGGGAACCAGTGACCTCATTATTCTGGAAAATGTCTCCTTTTGAACTGCAAGGAACTCTGACAATTGAAAAGGTTTAACCTTGAACAATGGAGTTTCGCAGAGATAGACTGAAAGCAAAATTGAGCCCCCTGCGCACTTAGGGCAGTTCTTTATTATGTGCCATATATTATCATGTTGTGTTGTGTTTTGCTTTATCGTTGTTGCATCTTTATTAAAGATGGGCAGAAATAAAACCCAGATGTAAACATACCTGCACTTCCAAGGCACTTGGCTTTAGCTAAGAACACAGCAGCTGAAAGCTATCCTCAGCGTATTTTGTTGCAGAAGGTTTATATTCTTCTCCTAAAACGAAACCCAGGGAAAACATTTAAAATAGTAAATAAAACCTCGTTGTTGTAAAATAATTATTATGTTGTTTGCTCTGTCTTAAAGGAATCTGGTCATGTAAGTATGGGACATGAGTGATTTTACAGATAAACGGAGGAAGTGAGCGATTTCGCTCTTAGGTCTGCAAGTATGAAGAACAGAGGATACATTCTTGTCCTATAGTCAAGGGATTTCCTTTGTTTAAGCTTATTAGGCAAATTACAGATGGGTGTCTTGCAGTCAGACACCGAGGTCTGCACTGGATTATTGAGCTGTAGGACACAAAACCATACAAAGCAAGAGATGTCATTATTCCAATGACAATGGAAGAGAAAAATATCCACTGCTGACAGGCCTACTCACTCACAAGTCCATTGGTATCAACATACACAGCAGTATTGCCAGAATAGCTTTAGGAAAGAGTTTGTTACATCTGGGTAAAAGGGAAGTGTAAGAGCTAAAAGGGAGCAAAATACTGTACGTCAATATTTGCCCTACTGAGGAACTGCAGACACATACTGGAACTGAAGGATACCATATATAAAGAAGTAAGTAACCACATGTATTATCTCAGCCCTGTGCCCCAGCTGTAAAACATTATTTGAAGTTATAAGGTTATAATAGTTGCACAGCTGTGGGAAGGTGAGGGTCATCCATTTTACATACATATTCAAATTAAGAATGTAGGGCTGCTGGCACAGAGCAACATCAAGGGTACAGCCTCAAAGGTAGGAATGTGCAGAAAGACAGTCAAAAAAAGTCTTTTTGTTTTCTCTTTGGAGATGAATGTGAACATTTTCACTCCTCTCTTGGTCGTGCATGCTTAGGCCTGTGGGTGGGTAACACTGAAAAACCTGCACGCTTACAGTACAGATTCATAGAAAATTCAAGGACACAAGTAAAACGAAAAAATATCCAAGCAGACCTGATGTACAACTAAATCAGATGGTGCCAAAATCCCCTAGGTGGTTTGTTTTTCAATATTCAAATGTGTTTCTTGGATCACACATCTGTTCATAACCAGAACTGCCCTGGCTAGACTCTTCTAAAACTCTATCTGGAACCAGAAACTAGATGTTTCCTGCATATGAATATGCCTGCATAGCAATACACAGATCACAAGTACCTCCAATAGCTCTTAATTAACTATGTTGCCTACCAGAAGCTTGTAATTTATCACACTCCCCCTGACTAATATAGTCCTCTTTTCATATGTCTTCAGGACTTACCACCATGTCAAAGAAAAACAGAATTGCTGAGGTTGGAAGGGGACTCTGAAAATTATCTACCATGAAGTTCAACTAAAGTGGATTTTTCAGTAACCATTTTGAAATATCTCCAGGTACATAGACTCTCTAAATTTTCTGAGCATCTGTTCTAGTGTTTGACTACCCTGACCACAATGAAAGACCACTGTTTTTTCCTTTGAAATTTCTTCTTGATTGCTGTTGTGCTGGTGGGGCTCAGGCTCAGCAAGTTTGGGTTGCACTCTATGCACAGTTCCCAGCCTCCTTGTCTGCAACTGGTACACTGAACGTTTTCCATAGTTGCAGATCTGCAGGCACAGCTGGAACCATTCCCCAGATGCCAGAACTCAGAAGCTTGCACTCTTCACCATCATGAGGGTCTCAGATACCAATGGCTCTGCCTGCCCCTCCTTTCATAGAGTTGGGAGTTCAGGCTCTTGCAGCTACAAAGTCTTGGCAAAGATCTCATAAAACTCTTTTTCTCGTGTCTGATGCTATGTAGTCTGGAGAACTCCTTCTGCAGCTGTTTTACTTGGTGACACAGATCCTTTCTCAGTACATATCTGCTGCAGCCAAGGACACCATCTCCCCCAGCACTAAGGAGGCATCCCATGCACCTGCAAGGCTGCACTGTCTCGTGGGAGCTCAGGTTGAGCTGATGCCAGTGGAAGCTGCTTTAGTTTCTGCCTGGTGACAGGTCAGCACTATGGCTGAGCACATGTACCCTGTCCACAGCAGAGCTTCTGGCCTCCTTGTGTGCACTGGTCAGCACAGACTGTCACGTCTGGTTGTCTCTGTTAGCTGCACTGTCACACATCTGTGTCACACAGATATGCCTAAATCTTCTGAGGGACATAAGCCACCTGGTTCTCTTAATACAGGATGGAGAAAAAGCATCTCCCTAAAAATACAAGAACAGATGCTGACTTCAACAATGCCAACAGAAACATTGGAGAAGGAATTCTTCTCCTTGGGATTTGACATTATTTGCTGAACACTGTTACAGTTTTAACCGTGTTTAAAAACAGGCATTGCTGTCCCCTATTTTTATTTTGGAGTACTTCAAAAGACTTTAGTAAACTTTGCTCCTATCATTTAAAATAGCTGAGAGACATCCTTTGACTTTCAGGAAATGGGTACTTCCTATTCCCTTGCTCTGGGCAGTTCAACACTTTCCTTTTCCTTTTGACTTGGTCCTTCCTTGGTCAGATAGTTAAATACTCTAGATCCTAGTTTGAAATATCTATAGGGATTATTGATACCTATTTTAGAGGACTAGATAGTCTCACACAAATCAGAAGGGAAAAAAAAAAGAAATGTAATTATAATCTTAAACTATTGAAACTTCTAGAATTTAGACCAGAAAGAAGTGTGATGTCCCTATATATCATTGGTGGTATGAGTCCCAGGTCCTTAAATCTCCAAGGACTAGCCATGCAGATGCTCAACACATCTGCTCAATGCATGAGTGAATGAAGAGTTCATTAGGATGCCAAATGAACAGGAGTTAGGAAGTTAGCTCCTGGTGTTGGATTCACAATTGCTCAGCAGTATTCATAAATGTAATTCTGTATCTCTCTCATTCCTCTTCTAGCAAAGATAATGGATCAGTAACTATTGGCTGCACACTGGAAGAATTTAAGGCCTTTGAGAAGCAAATTCTATTTTATATTACGAAGAAGAGTAAATTGAACACCACCAGCATATAATAACCTGAGGTCAACAAGAAACAAACTAAGAGCAGTGTCAAGATCAGAAATTCAATTATTCCTTCTGTATTGGGACTTGTGAGACTCTTGGAAGTAAATCCACCTGAAATCACATTTATATAAATTGAATTGTTTCTAGTTCCATCTTAGGAACTAGAAATACAATTTAATTGGCAGATGTCCATTCTTTCCCAGTAAGGCCAAAAATATGGAAAGGACTGTCTATATATATTTATACCCTTTTTACTTTCCAAATTGCCTACTGAGAATGAACCATGGCCACTGCCAGCTTCCCAATCATTCCCAGACAGCCTTCAAGATTCAAGTAATTGTCTCAGAAATAAAACCTGCAGGGGACTATTCCGTCAGCTTTCCTGAGAAGCCCACTCAGGCACTCACAACATTCCCTGGAATGGTCTCGTTTCTCAGTATAGGTATGACAAAAGAAATTCATTCCACTGGGCAATGGATTTAAAGGCATATATTTTAAGAGGAAAATTAATATTTTTAGTTTGATTTTTCAAAAATAAAACATCTGTAAAAATGCTGATTGTCTATCCATCGGTCTGTTTAACCTGCCTGTCAATTCTCTTTAAAAACTTGCAAGGCAACAAGTGAACATAAAATACAAATCCAAGGAGACAGAATTTATTAATATTCAAAACAATCTGTATTCCTTAAACTCATGTCACTATGTAAGATGTGATTCTCTCTTAAAAGCTTCCTTTCAAAGTATAGCACTAGAAGTTGATTTAGGAATTGTAACTACACAACAGGAGCTCAATCAAACACTGTATCTGCATTCAACTCTTCAGTAAAAGCAATCACCCAGTAAAAATCACAGGTAGCCAGACTGGTAACCTGTCTTGTCTCTTAACAAGATGTACTGGCTCTCAGGGGTGCACAGGTTTAAGACAAGAATCAATAGGCACAAGCTAGAACACAGGAAATTTTTACTATATAGAAATATAGAAAAAAAAAATTACCATTTGTGTGGTTGCCCAAAGAGTCCATCAATTCTCCAACCTTGATGATACACAAAACATGACTGGATCATGCCCTGAGCAGTTTAGTTTAATGGTTTAACTGGACCTACTCTAAGGAGCATGTTAGACTACCCAGTCTCCAAGAGTCTCCTTTCAGCCCACACTGCTTTATGGGTGGTTATGTTGAGTCTGTGAGCAGAAAAGTAAAGTTATTTAGAGAATTTAATCTGGTCTCATTAACGCATAAAATAAAATTGAATCTTGAAGCTGATTCATATTTCATTTGTAACTAACATATTAAAGGATGTCTGTATATCTCACTGGCTTGATTAGTTACTCTTTTGCCTCTGTTCAACTGCAGTCATTTGACTCCCCTGCAATCTCTGTTTTAGTAATCAATGAATTCCCAGATAAATCTTAGAAAATTGGAGGCTTTCAAGGCCATCACCAATAGCCTGTCACTCATCTATATAAAGTCTCTGGATTCACCAAGATAAGTGAAAGATATATATATATACATGTAGAAAAATACCTGTAAATAGCAGAAAACCATGCCCAAGAGCAAAGAGAGCTCTAACCCTAGGCAAAGTCAAGTGGGACTAGAGATTCCTTGAATCAAAGGCAGGCTGAATGACAGACAAGTCTTATAGCTTAAAGACATTAAAATAATTAATTGGGGGGTTGGACTAGATGATCTTTCGAGGTCCCTTCCAACCCCTAGGATTCTATGATTCTATGATTAGGCAGCCAGAAGTCTTCAGAGGAAATAGTCTCAAGAGTTTTGACTTGAGAAGAAAATTGGAACATTGATCTGAATGCAGAAAACAAACAGTGCAGGTAAGCTAGAAATGCTATTGGTTGTTTCTCCCATTTTCTCAGGAAACAGGATTTTGTGCAGACCCTTTACAGATCAGCAGAATTGTATCAAAGTGGATGGTGTACCTGATATGTACTACACTTCTCTGAACTGAAACTGGGGAAGCTGACCCCAACTGACCAAAGGGGTATTTCACACATTATGATCTCATGTTCAGCATACAAAGCTGGGGAGAGAAGAAGGAAGGGGAGAACTTTTGGAGTAATGGCATTTGTTTCCCAAAGTAACAGTTCAATGTGATGGAGCCCTCCTTTCCTGGGGATGGGTGAACACCTGCCTGCTGATGGGGAGCAGTGAATTAATTCCTTGTTTGGCTTCACTTGTGCTTGTGGCTTTTGCTTTACCTATTAAGCTGTCTTTACCTCAAGCCATGAGTTTTCTCACTTAGACTCTTCTGATTCTCCCTCCCATCCCACCAGGGGAAAGTGTGCGAGCGGCTGTGCGGAGCTTTGTTGCCTGCTGGGGTCAAACCACAACAGGTGTGCAATGCAATGGCCACATGTATTTTGTAGTATTTTAAATCCCTGAAGGTATCTAATAGGCTCACTGGCTGTCACTCCAGAGAAACAAGTTTTCCTTCTCTTCCAGCCCATACAGGCTTTCCAGGTACTCTATTGTGTGTCAAGTGACACCCGCAATCTATTCTCAGTCAAGTGAATGGAACCCAAGTTGTTCAGGCCCAACATATAATTTGTGTAATCTTGTCCCATGTGCCATTGTGGAGGCTAGAGCTTGCTGTTTGGTAGTCCCATGTTACATTTATCTTCTTACATTCCTCAACTCTCATTCTATGGTGGGATGACATAAGGGCCTTTCAAAGAGGAAAGTGAAGGGAGGCCTCATCACTCCTTTCAAACAGAAAGAAATAACCTGGTCATTCAGGAAGTCCAGCCAGTCCTAGGATTTCTACCTCCAAGTCAAATGCTTTTGCAGGTGATCCCAGACACTTCCATCTTTCTCTTTACTAAATAATACTCTTACATCTTTTAAATAACATCCATTGAAGCACTGGGAGGAAAGGACTGCCCATATGTTCTGTGACTGGAGCATTCACTTTTCTGAAAACAGAGAGGAAGCCTTGCTTCAGTTAATATTAAAGTCTTTATTCCCCCCAAAAAACATGGCCTGAGGATAGACCATGTACATTTGATATGGTACAGATAAAAAACTGTAATGGAATTGTTTCAGATAAATTTAAGTGAAGAAGAATGATGTGGAATAATTTCTATATGAAGAAAGTTGGGCAGATCAGAACTATTCTGCTTGGACAACAGCCCACAGAAGTGGTGATAAAGGTTAAAAAACATATTGAATGGCAAGAAGAAGGTGGGTAGAAACAACATTTCATGTATTATTCCTGTACAAGAACTAGAGAGTATCAAATAAAAGCAGTGGCTGGCAAGCCCAAAGATTCTTCATGCAAGGCCTATGAAAGCTCTGTGAATCATCTTTACAGGGTGTTACAGGTGCTGTGCTTCTGTATTATGTGAAAAGTTATTAGAAATATTAATGGGAAAAATGTTAAGGGATATTAATTATGGAGATTAAAAGCACATGACTGACTACAGTTTGCATTGGAAAACAAAATTTCAGTTTGTGTTTGGCCTCAAGCAGATGCATTCCTTAATCAGACAGGATGCTGGGCTAGAGAAGCCTTTTGTCTGCCTGATGTGCCCATTCCTATTGTCTCTCTGAAGAGGGAAGGGTTGGTACAGTTCATCTGTCTCTTCTTTAATTGCCAGCCAAGCATCAAACCCTGACAATCTCTGGCCTGAATGAAGCAGACCTGCACTTTGCAATGAGGCTCCTTCCAAAGAGATCTGAAGCTAACATGTGGCCCTGTAACTTTGAGCAGAAACATCACCCTGCAGTTCCAAAACTCCTTCTGAAACTTGTTCATATATTCCCAGCATTATCTGATGAAAAGAACAATAAAAAAGAACACTTTACTTAAAAAGTCCCAACCATCTCCTGTTATCCAAACCAAAACTCCACACTTTCCTGAGGTTTCCCTGCCAGAACCACAAAAGACATTGGCACATTCTATAGGCTCAGGCACCAGTAAAATCCAATATGTATCTAAAGAAGACTGATTGCCTGTCCTTACTGCAATGATTCTAAGGCCCAGTGCTCCACAGGGGAGAGATACAAGACAGCCAGGAAAGACATCATGAAAACAGACTGTGAGCATATAAATCACCAGGGCAATTCAGACATGGAAGCTAGGAAGATGACTCCTTTTGAAAGATTAACTGCAGTACATGCAGAACAAACAAATCTTCTGATATAGATAAAATGCAGAATGCAGCAGGTACAGGAAAGGAATCATCCTTCTGCCCCCAGTGAAAACATTGGCTTTATTCATCCAGCAACTAGAAAGGGTTATTTTTTCCTTGTTCTGAAATATAACCTCCAGGCCATAGCCAGGAGCACTTGCCTACAATGATTCAATCTACTATGGAAAAAATACATGTTCTTACAATTATTTTCCAACACCAAAGAATTTGTCTATTTTAATAAACCCAGAGAACCAAGGTGTCTGGTGATTTCTTGTCATAAATCAAGAGCTCATTAAAAAGAAAGAAAAAAAAAGTGTGAAAAGAAGGCAAAGATTCTGGCAGGAGCCTTGAGAAAACAATTGAAAAGCATTTTTGACATTTCCTTCATTTTGGTACAATACAGGCAAAGGCCAC
This sequence comes from Florisuga fusca, assembly GCA_038090715.1. Classification (NCBI taxonomy): domain Eukaryota; kingdom Metazoa; phylum Chordata; class Aves; order Apodiformes; family Trochilidae; genus Florisuga; species Florisuga fusca. The sequence goes on from JAAWXA010000002.1 coordinate 25,346,914, forward strand.
AGCTCTGAGCATTGGTAGCTCTAAAATCTGCCAACTAAGTACCTAAAAGCTCCTGAATTAACTGAATTTTAGACCACGGATTCAGTTTTCTCCTTCTGTCTGGATAATGCCTGCTTAGAATGAAGCGCAAAGCTGTGGTTGTGGGAGGGAGGCACAGAAAGTCCTGCTACCTGACCAACAGGAAATTCAAAGTGCATCAATTGTAAGAGTCCAAAGAGCTGTTGAAAAGTAAGATAAAGTTCAGAAGGGGATTACTGTGTCCTAAATGTGATATTTTTATTGAGAGGGCAGTGCTTAAATTACATTTTTATGAGCCAGCGTGGTATGCCATCACTTTTTCATTTTACTAGGAAGCTTGCTGGGACTTTTCTGGTTCACAGCTGCAGAATGGATTAATTTTATCCTCCCCTGAATGAGACCTTCAGTCCCACAATAGCTTCTAAGTTGGAAGCAGCATGCAAGGATACTACAAGACCAAAATTATTACATCATCAGACAGAGTAGAAGAGAAACAGGAACAAAAACAGGTAAAATGCTAAGACTTGATTCAGCAAAATATTTATGTGCATGTTAGCCTTAAGCAGCCCTGTTTAGTGAAGCACTAAAGCATGTTCCTGGGCTTAATTGAAGTTAATGAGATTTACACAAGTCCTGAAGGTAATCACATGCTTCACTGCTTCATTAAATTAGAATACAAGTATTACAAGGGCAAGGTTTATCCACAGGAGATTCCATTGAAATACGGGGTGATTCAAACCTATAAATCATTTTAAAGGCATTTATTATTAAATTACATGCCAAAAATGTGCTAAGAGGAACACAGGTTGCATGAGAGCTGAGCCTCAGAATAGCACTTTGTTTAACAAGGTACCTGAGACATAAGACCTATTTAAGTGTAAAATCAGAAGTAACTACAGTGAATCCAAGACCAATGCATCTGAGATCAATATTAAACCTCAGAGAAGGGGATTTTCTAAAAGTATGGGGGGGAAGGGAAACAAAATGGAGAACAAGCCCCCAGAGAACATGATAAATGATGATGGGTCAGGCAATATAGTTCTGCTTCCAAAAGCCAGGCTTAATCCTCACTCAGGAGTAGACATTGCGCCACATATTTAATCTGTCCCTTAGAGAGAGTCAAAAGGATCAAAAGCATCACACAGATACTTAAAGGGAAAGGTCATATTCCCATTGAGGACTAATGACTATATCCCTTCCTGGAAGCATGGGGATTTCTGGTGAGGGAACTAAAACTGCAATGTTTCCAGCATCCACTCCGGCTGTAGGGTGTCTGCTGTCACATCAGCTTCTTGAACCCTTCCCCTTCACTCCAACGCGCCCTCAGGCTGAGCCCTTGCAGCTCCCTGGGCTCCTCCTACAGCTTTTCCGAACCTTTCAGCAAAGGGTTTTCTTCAACAAAAGTGAGCTCTGCAATCAGATCACCCAAAGCCACTGCAATGTCTCAAAACTACCAAAGCCTTTGTGGTTTCAGAAGAATTGTAGCGAGCTGCTATAATTTAAAACCAGGGATTTTTTTTCCACTGTAGTGGTTCAATGTGTGTTGTGCGCACACATGTGCTTCAGCACAGATGGAGATTCAAATGAATATCAGACCCTTTGGTGTGAGTTCAAATTTCCTGAAGGTGTTGGAATGTCTGTAAAACATCAGATGCCCTTTTGGTTGTTTTTTTATAAATACATTTTAATTCTCTGCTGATTTGACATTTCACTTTATTTAGGGAAAAAAATGGGGGAAAAAATGACAACATACTGAAAAAGGTTATTATGGGGAAAAAAAAAAAATAACGGGGAAGGGGAAGGAGGTTTGTCTGTCCCTGGCAGCTACCTGCCTTTCTTATACAAAGCCACCTATGATTCTTCTACAACCACAAACAAGCCAGGTTTTCTTTGTGCTCTATCCAGAAAGGAAGTTCAAAATATGTACATCTACTCCAAAGCTATTAATCTTTTTTACAAGATTATTGAGGGGAGTAGAGAACCATTGTCATTTTTCTTAAAATAAATTTTCCCTGAAGCTTCAGCAATCTTTAAAGAAAAGCTTCAGTTATTCTTACTTTTTTCTCTCTTAGCCATTTACTTCCTAAAAAAGCTACCTCAAGACAGATTTACTTTTGTATTAATTATATCTCTTTCTCTCTTTCTTCAGAAAAAGGAAATCTTTTCCAGCCTGCTGCATTTACAGCCCTGCATTGCTAGCATTAATTTCAGCCTGTCACTGTCAACCCAGCCCAATAGGGCTGAAGAGTATCTGCATCCTCAAAGGCCGATGGTTGTCTTGAGTATTAATAGTTTCTAAATTGTCAGTTAGACAAAAAAACCCAAACACCAATAAGCCAAACAACAACAAAAAAAGGTCCCTGAACCTTTAGTCTTTCCAAAATGGTTTCAATTGCATATTGAAAGTAATATAAGGCAACACAGCAACAAAAATCAGACTCAGGCCCCTAAACGAATGTCATCACCGCTCAGACTTCTGTCAGGGTGTTAATTATCATCACAAAGTGAGGAAACCACAGAATTGTTGGACCAAGCACACACTTCATGTGGAGAAAGTCGTACAAACAAACCAAAAACATACATCATTTTCCATGGAGCTTAGAGAAGATAATCTATTTATTCAACAAGCCTTAGGGATTCTTCTCCTGTACAAACTATGTAACCTTGCATCCCGAGGCTTTTACAGCCTTCCATGTGCCTGTAATTTATCAACTATCTCAGCTAGGAGATTACAACTGGAATATTTCTGAGAATACAAAGAAGGAGATAGGTGTATAATAACAATATACACTGTATTATGGCACTAACACCAGAGAACCAATCTTCTCCTGTACACTCACACTTGCAATTCTTTAAGAAGACTTTTGAACTGAAGATAAGCAATTCTTTCATCTGGCTGTGACATGGAATATAACTACAGGAAGGAATGAATACATTACACTCTATGGCTGAGCCATACACATGGTGAAAGCCACGTACTTTTCAGTGCAATATTGCACAGGGAGCAGAGATGCATGTAGCTCTGAGGTTATCCCAGAGAATTAAAAAATACCAGGGCCTTCACATTAAGGCAGTAGCAAGAACATGCTAAGTTTTGAATAGGCCACCTCGAAGGTATAGTTTTGCCCACTTCAATCTCCAGGTGATTTGTTACCTGACGATGAACAAAAGCCAACACTTCCTAGTATGTATCTCATATAGAAATAGTATCTAGCTGTGACAAAAAGATTTTGTTATTTATGAACAAAGCCATCAGTAAAATCGGTTACAATGTTAAGGGCAAAATTGAGCTTCGGCATTTCACTGATCTGTAGTCTCAGAACTAAGAAGTACTGATCCTTTCCTGATATCACCCATCACAACAAGCAATTTTTTTTGAGTGTCTCATTGCTCTATACTGATGTCATATATGATAAAAAAGCTAGGCTGACAAGCTTAGGTTATGTCTCCATTACCACATTTACCTGAATCACAGCCACACTGCCAGATCTTATTTTTGGTCTGATAACCCACAACATTTTATAGGTGTGCACTGGTTTGAACAGGAAAAATCTAGGTTGAGAGAAGACAAGGGAAAATCTACAAGTGCCTTATAAAGGTTAAAGAACAAATATCATAAAGGGAAACTTGAAATTCCTTACATGAAGTCCTAAAACTGGTGTACTGAATACAAGTCAATTACTTTAGTTAAAAGTAACCTTAAGGTCATTCAACATAAGCAGTTTGAGCTAATCTACCTAGTTTAACTTAAACCATGTTTAATATAGTCTGGTTTTTAAACTCATCCAAAACAGTTACATTCCCATATTTTCTCACTGTTGTACAACTTAATTTTTTAAAAAAGTTTTATACTTAAAAATTTGCAAGTAAAGCCAATGCTGCACAAACCACACCTTTCCTTGGATTTATTGCCATCTTTTTAGAAAGTTTATTTAAAAGAATATAACCCAAATATGTGCTTTTCTATGAAACACACTTTTCAAGTACATTTTGCCAGAGAAAATACTCAGTTTTCCAGAATGGCATATTTCATTTGCTACCAAAGAGGACTAACTGTAACCTAAAGCTAGTGGCTCCTTTAGAAGAAAGAGAAACAATTTGACATGGTAGGTCTGGTATCCTTCTGCAATATCAAATGAAGCCCTACATTTTCAAAATGATGCATGGGAATTTAACCACGTGGTGCCCATTAAAGTCAAAGCCAGCTCTCGTGGTTTATGAGGTCACCAGAAGTCCTTGATGGAATTACACCCCTGTCCTGCACGGCTGATTCTCCTGTATCACAGACAGACTCTGAACCAAAGCCCATAAAGTCAACAAAAATGTCTAGAGTCAGTTCAGTCAGGTTTGGATCAGGTATTTCCACTGGAAAGAGAGAAACAAGAGAGAAATAAATTACTGAGAAATTGTTAGCTTAGCAGCATGGCATGAGCCCTGTGTTGATGCATACTCCTGTATAGTTATAGTAAGGGGGAAATTATGTCTTCCTGTGGTCGTGCTGGAGGCACCTGATGGAAAATAGAAACACGGGGGAATATTCCTTGGAAAAACAAAAGGACATCCTGTGAGAATGCAATTACAAAGTAGTTCTTTAAGCATACCTAACTGCTATCATACAATGTATGATGTCCAATGTACTTGAGCAATAAATATCCTGAGCTCTTTGTGCATCCCCTGCATTTTTAGGATTTACTGTACTGGTGCACATCTGTCAGTTTTCTATTTAATAGACGGAATCTTTTCATATCCGTCACACACTAATAACATTCAACTTCCAAAAGTGAAACAGGGCACCCAATTTGCACAAAGACTTTGCACATTGCTGTGTTTTAAAGCACTCAGTAGTTAATAAAAGACTTGGTATATTGATTTTCATATTCTCTTGGCTGGAACATGAGCTGGCTTTATCAATAAACCGGGATGTTGGTTCAATACTTGCCAGTTTTCCAGGTTTCAGGTTGTGTTTTGGGGGTTATATGACTAGAAGGACAGTGTCCTATAGCCTCCTGAATCTGTATATGTAAGATAGAATAATTTTATTCAGAAAATAAGTGTTCAAAACATGAACCAGAAAATTTCTAGGAGTTTGTGTGTAACTAACATAGTCAGTATTTAATTCATGTCCTAAGATAGATAAGACTTAAGGGAGCAATTTGTAAGCAGAGATGCAATAATACATGCATAATTGGCAAAACATAACAAAACAAAACAAAAAAACAAAAAAACAAACAACAAAAAAAACAAAAAGAAAAAAGAAAAAAGAAGAAAAAAGAAGAAAAAGAAAAAAAAGAAAAAGAAAAAAGATTTAAAAAAGGAAAAAAAAAGAAAAAAGGAAAAAAGATTAAAAAAGGGAAAAAAAGAAAAAAAAAGGAAAAAAGAAAGAAAAGGAAAAAGAGAAAAAAAGAAAGAAAAGGAAAAAAAGAAAAGGAAAAAAAAAAAAAGGAAAAAAAGAAAAAAAAGAAAAAAGAGGAAAAAAAAAAAAGCAGACATGCTCTCCTTGAAGGAGATTTGCACAAAACAATGAATAATCTGAGAGAAATAGCAAACTTGGAAGCATAACAGCAATGAGACAAGGATTATATAGCCTTATAAAGCCTTGCTTTCCCATGGGTGCACGGTGTCTGTTGTTTACCTAGATTTGTGGCACCCAGGGCTGCATAACTTGAGTGAGGTACTCTGGCCAGCCAAAAGCATGGGTAGTGCAGCATTTACTGTAGAGCAACCCACAAGATCAGATCAGATGGAGAGGAATAAAAATTGGTCCTTTAATGGGGCACATCTCTGAACTAGGGAATATAAAAGATACAAATACAGTCGCACAGCTTCTGGATTCAGGTGCCTTGATGCTTACTGCCCCATCTGTCCGCAAGCTGGATAGGTCACCTACCAGATCAGTGTGAATTAACCATACAGGGAATGCAGGGCTCTATCAAATGAATTTCTGTAGCAGCTGTGGAGGCTATGGCAAAGTTTCAGAGCCTCTGAATCGCTGATCCCAGAGGTACTACGGTTTTTCATTTTCCAATAAAGAATTTTTTAACACAGGCTGCAGTATTATTTTCTTCTGTCTTTTGTTTGGTCGCTATTATTACTATTCTTTGGAAAGAAAAGAAGTTGGGAAGGTTCAGAGTGGGGCAACTTTTTCATTACAGAAGATTGAATCACCTAGTAAAGGACAGAGTTTACAGCAGGAATCCTGTGAAAGAAGCATTGTGTACCTATGTTCACATCCTAACCTTATGATACAAGCTGTAGTATTTTCCCTTCTGCAGCCAAGCTGGCATTCCTTGCCTTTGCCTAAATGAGCAGTCAGAATACATATAGCTGGCCTGAGTTCTTCCCTTCTTCCATCATCCCTTCACCCATCTGAACATGAAGCTCCAGCAAAGTTTTACTGATAAACAACACTACGTAGAAGGAAAAATACAGATCCTTCATGCTACACAGCTAAATAACTGTGTCATTTGAATAAATAACCGTCATTTGACACCATCCCCCATAGCATTCTCCTGAAAAAGCTGTCAGCCCACAGCTTGGACAGGGGCACTCTGTGCTGGGTTAGGAACTGGCTGGAGGGCCGGGCCCAGAGAGTGGTGCTGAACGGGGCTGCATCCAGTTGGCGACCGGTCACCAGTGGTGTCCCCCAGGGATCAGTGTTGGGCCCAGTTCTGTTTAATATCTTTATTGATGATTTAGATGAGGGGATTGAGTCCATCATCAGCAAATTTAGAGATGACACTAAGCTGGGGGGGAGTGTGGATCAGCTGGAAGGCAGGAGGGCTCTGCAGAGGGACCTGGACAGACAGGAGAGCTGGGCTGATTCAAACAGGATGAGGTTCAACAAGGCCAAGTGCCGGGTCCTGCACTTTGGCCACAACAACCCCATGGGGAGCTCCAGGCTGGGCACAGAGTGGCTGGAGAGCAGCCAGACAGAGAGGGACCTGGGGGTTTGGATTGACAAGAAGCTGAACATGAGCCAGCAGTGTGCCCAGGTGGCCAAGAAGGCCAATGGCATCCTGGCCTGTATCAGGAACAGTGTGGCCAGCAGGTCCAAGGAAGTGATTCTGCCCCTGTATTCAGCGCTGGTGAGGCCACACCTCGAGTACTGTGTCCAGTTCTGGGCCCCTCAGTTCAGGAAGGAGATTGAGGTCCTGGAGCAGGTCCAAAGGAGGGCAACCAGGCTGGTGAAGGGACTCGAGCACAAGTCCTGTGAGGAGAGGCTGAGGGAGCTGGGGCTGT
>JAAWXA010000002.1:25354205-25572432 GCA_038090715.1 Florisuga fusca
ACTAGAAGGACAGTGTCCTATAGCCTCCTGAATCTGTATATGTAAGATAGAATAATTTTATTCAGAAAATAAGTGTTCAAAACATGAACCAGAAAATTTCTAGGAGTTTGTGTGTAACTAACATAGTCAGTATTTAATTCATGTCCTAAGATAGATAAGACTTAAGGGAGCAATTTGTAAGCAGAGATGCAATAATACATGCATAATTGGCAAAACATAACAAAACAAAACAAAAAAACAAAAAAACAAACAACAAAAAAAACAAAAAGAAAAAAGAAAAAAGAAGAAAAAAGAAGAAAAAGAAAAAAAAGAAAAAGAAAAAAGATTTAAAAAAGGAAAAAAAAAGAAAAAAGGAAAAAAGATTAAAAAAGGGAAAAAAAGAAAAAAAAAGGAAAAAAGAAAGAAAAGGAAAAAGAGAAAAAAAGAAAGAAAAGGAAAAAAAGAAAAGGAAAAAAAAAAAAAGGAAAAAAAGAAAAAAAAGAAAAAAGAGGAAAAAAAAAAAAGCAGACATGCTCTCCTTGAAGGAGATTTGCACAAAACAATGAATAATCTGAGAGAAATAGCAAACTTGGAAGCATAACAGCAATGAGACAAGGATTATATAGCCTTATAAAGCCTTGCTTTCCCATGGGTGCACGGTGTCTGTTGTTTACCTAGATTTGTGGCACCCAGGGCTGCATAACTTGAGTGAGGTACTCTGGCCAGCCAAAAGCATGGGTAGTGCAGCATTTACTGTAGAGCAACCCACAAGATCAGATCAGATGGAGAGGAATAAAAATTGGTCCTTTAATGGGGCACATCTCTGAACTAGGGAATATAAAAGATACAAATACAGTCGCACAGCTTCTGGATTCAGGTGCCTTGATGCTTACTGCCCCATCTGTCCGCAAGCTGGATAGGTCACCTACCAGATCAGTGTGAATTAACCATACAGGGAATGCAGGGCTCTATCAAATGAATTTCTGTAGCAGCTGTGGAGGCTATGGCAAAGTTTCAGAGCCTCTGAATCGCTGATCCCAGAGGTACTACGGTTTTTCATTTTCCAATAAAGATTCTTTTAACACAGGCTGCAGTATTATTTTCTTCTGTCTTTTGTTTGGTCGCTATTATTACTATTCTTTGGAAAGAAAAGAAGTTGGGAAGGTTCAGAGTGGGGCAACTTTTTCATTACAGAAGATTGAATCACCTAGTAAAGGACAGAGTTTACAGCAGGAATCCTGTGAAAGAAGCATTGTGTACCTATGTTCACATCCTAACCTTATGATACAAGCTGTAGTATTTTCCCTTCTGCAGCCAAGCTGGCATTCCTTGCCTTTGCCTAAATGAGCAGTCAGAATACATATAGCTGGCCTGAGTTCTTCCCTTCTTCCATCATCCCTTCACCCATCTGAACATGAAGCTCCAGCAAAGTTTTACTGATAAACAACACTACGTAGAAGGAAAAATACAGATCCTTCATGCTACACAGCTAAATAACTGTGTCATTTGAATAAATAACCGTCATTTGACACCATCTCCCACAGCATTCTCCTGCAAAAGCTGTCAGCCCACAGCTTGGACAGGGGCACTCTGTGCTGGGTTAGGAACTGGCTGGAGGGCCGGGCCCAGAGAGTGGTGCTGAACGGGGCTGCATCCAGTTGGCGACCGGTCACTAGTGGTGTCCCCCAGGGATCAGTGTTGGGCCCAGTTCTGTTTAATATCTTTATTGATGATTTAGATGAGGGGATTGAGTCCATCATCAGCAAATTTAGAGATGACACTAAGCTGGGGGGGAGTGTGGATCAGCTGGAAGGCAGGAGGGCTCTTCAGAGGGACCTGGACAGACAGGAGAGCTGGGCTGATTCCAATGGGATGAGGTTCAACAAGGCCAAGTGCCGGGTCCTGCACTTTGGCCACAACAACCCCATGGGGAGCTCCAGGCTGGGCACAGAGTGGCTGGAGAGCAGCCAGACAGAGAGGGACCTGGGGGTTTGGATTGACAAGAAGCTGAACATGAGCCAGCAGTGTGCCCAGGTGGCCAAGAAGGCCAATGGCATCCTGGCCTGTATCAGGAACAGCGTGGCCAGCGGGTCCAAGGAAGTGATTCTGCCCCTGTATTCAGCGCTGGTGAGGCCACACCTCGAGTACTGTGTCCAGTTCTGGGCCCCTCAGTTCAGGAAGGAGATTGAGGTCCTGGAGCAGGTNGTGGGTTGGTGCGGGCTGGATCAGGGTTGTGTGAGGGTAAAAATCCCAACACTCAGCCGACACGTTTTGGGGAGGAAAGTTGGGAAAGCCGTCGCGGGAGATCCCGCGCTGGAGAGCCGAGTAAAGCAACGCCTTCTGTGCAGCATCTTCAGGTCGCAAGTGGAGTGGGCGATCAGGAGCACTCGCCAGGAATTCAGCAGAGATCCAGAAGAAAAATGTCTTTTTAATTCACAAACTAAGGGAAAATAGCTGAGGAAAGAGGCTTTTTTTCTTCTTCTTCTTCTTTTTTTTTTTTTTTTTTTTTTTTTTTTTTTTTTTTTTTTTTTTTTTTTTTTTTTTTTTTTTCCCCTGCCACTTTCTTTCTGAAATGTAGCTATTTTAGTAGTAAATGTAGTGTTTTTAAAGTTAATCCTATTTTTTCTCTTTCAGATAATTGATGCGTAATGGCTGCATGAGAACAGATTGATCTAATCTCAGAGATTAGGATCCCAGGGCTATAAAATAGGAAAAACTGAATTAATTCTTCAGTTATAAAAAAAAGGCACATAACTCAAAAAGTTATGATTTATTAGGAGGAAAAGTAACTCATGCTTTCCTGTTAAGTTATAATATGAATAGTAGCATTTTGAACTCTTGGCCTAAAATAGTTATATTGAGCTTTGATCCTTAGGACTTCAACAGACAGGAAGTAGAGGAGTGAATTGGGGTGAATTTAATAGTATCCAGAGATAGAATAATTAACTCTTATGGTCCCTATTAGCAGCTAAGTTCTGAAGGGAAAGGATTTAGAAAAATAAAACCAGGAAGGGAAAAGTGGCATTTCTGAATATTGTTAAGTATATAAAGGAGAGAAAATTATGACATCCTTCCTAAATATGAGTCATGAAATGAAGGTCAAGTTCATCTTCTTTAGCATCCATCAAAGACAATAACTGCTTGCAAACAGGCTGGGAGGTCATGGGACAGCAGCTACTGTCATTGCTTTTGTCTTGAGCTTTTATTCTTTACTTATATCAGGGAACTTTTCAGTAAATTTACTCTTTCCACAATACATGTGAAGTACATGGAATAAGAAGTCCTATGAGTCGTAGGAGCTATATGTGCTCTCCTTTTTTTCCATCCTTGTTTGTAAATCAGATGTGAAATCCTATTTGGTTAACACAGAGACGAGTTGTATGTAGGTTGGACTGATTTACCACTGTTACACTCCTTAATTTACTTGTAAGTGTCCACAACAGTTCATAGTGCCCAATGTAACACGTCTTCCTTGTTGTGTTAACAGGAATCTTGTGCTTCTTCACAGGTACACACACCCTTCAAGGAAAAACTCTGCAAGTAGTTTCTATTGTTGATGGGGTGGTTTTTTGTTGTTTTGGTTTGGTTTTTTTCTGTAACCTCAACAGAACATCGATGGGGCTTGGAAAGGGTGTGATGTCCACAGCACAGATAAGTTCAAGTGCAGACCTGTGCTCAAAACACAGGGGGGGCAGCACTTGTGTACCTTCCTGTTTGATTGCTATGTAAAGCACTGACCTGTTCTGACAAAAATAGTCAAGTCCCAGAAAGCAGCATGCAGGACACATTCCATAGCTAACAGAAAGTCTCTAGGCTGCAAAGTAAAATGAAATTATTCCATAAATACAGGAGAGATGTATTTACATCAAAAGAAGCAGCACAGTTTTTCAAGGGCTGAGACATCAGCACAGGTGACAGTGTCTTTCAAAGTGTAGAGTAGATACTAACTCACTTCACCAAAGATATACAAAAACTCAGGAAGATGTCCTTCACATGGTTATGTATTAAATACTATAGAGGAAAGGAAGGAAGGAAGAAGAAATCTCCCCAGCCTTTCTGCAAATGCATACAATAGAAGTCATTGAAAAGCCCCTCAGTATTTTGCAGTATTGGGCAGTAAATCAATGTAATCTGCATTTCTGCAGTAGCAGGAAACTTTCCAAATGATTGCTATAAATGGAGCACATGTTTTACGTATAGGTTACTATTTTTGGCAGTCCATCAAACCCCTTTGATCTGTAGACAGTGGGGTTTCATCCAGCCGGGAGGACAAGAATAAAAGGCCCATATTCTGCCTTGTGCCAAGATCCACTCAGAGCAGGAGATGGAGAGGCGGTTATGGTCACACAACTTGGCAGCCGCTCCTGTGTCATCCTGAGCCACAGCAGAATTTAGATAATCGTGTGTCGTTCAAGTGCACTCTAACTAATTCCGGTTCATCTGAGTCCCTGAGATGTGGTGGTTAAGAACCCTGCTTCTCTGGGTCTCTCAGTCATTCCCTGTGCCAGCACGGGGAGAAGGGTTGGCACAAGAGCTGTGTGCACTGCCTTGCACTAGCTGGATGGGCTCCTGAGGCAGGGAGCATCCCCCAGGGCCAGTTAAGCCCCTGCTCTGCAACACCTGCACAATACAAAGTGATGGAAACCAGCACAGAGAGTCTGGCCTGTGAGTCCCCAAAATGGAAAAAGGCAGATGAAAAGAACAAAACACACCAAGGCAAGGGAAACCGAGCAGCACAGGAGGATTAGAAAGAAAAGACCAGAACAAAAATTTATAAAATTAAGCAGATCGCTTCCTGACAGCAACAGAGCTGAACGTCAAAAAAGATCAACTAAGCACACAAACTGCTGCCCAGGACTGGCAGTGTGTGAGTGTCCTCCATTTCCTCTGGTTCCTCATCAAAGATGATGTCAAGATTCATGTCTCCCTTTCTTTCCAGTTCTGGAAGTTTAAAGTGGGCCTCAGTCCATTACAGCCCCTGGCACAAAGGAGCAAGCAGCAAAGAGAAGTGCTTTTCACTTGTAGATAATGCACTAGCAGACACCAGAGTCCAATATCTAAGATTTTGTGGCACCCCAAGTTGATACTAAGCACTGGGAGAAGCTAGTGTTGACAAAGAGAATTACAAATACCTAATTTTCCCACTACATTCTTTTTTTTATTTAACTCTGAAATTCATTACACTCGTGACATATATATAAAATACATTTTCATTAGCCCATCTTCAAAGCACGCAAATCTAAAAACCTCTCTGCTGTTCTGAGTGACATATTTCAGGAATAACTACTCAGAAATAACTGCTGTGGATGTGTCTGGCTGCTGAACATGAAAGTATGGGTGCTGCTGACTGCCTGGCAGCTGGCCCAGCATTTAACCCTGCTGTTTTAAAATGTCGTAAAATAAGCACAATTTAATCTTTTGAAACCTTTTGGTCAGTGACTGTGATTTCCGCAAAAAATGACTTCAAAGGAAAGACAGGCACCTTTGTTGATGCCTTTTTAAGCAGTCATGAGTTCCAAATTATTTTAAAAAAAGGAAGCAGAAACCTCAAAGTGTGTAACACCTCCTCAGGATTAGATGCTCAAGCGATATGTAAACTGGGCTGTAAAAATCGATCCTCCTCGAGCAATGTGGCTCAGAATGATATAATTAAAAGATAATGTCAATGGAGAAAGAATATCATCATAGACTAATGGGCTCCTCCTGACACATAAATGCCACTGCAAAGCCCCTGTTTTAATGAAAAAACGCCACTAAGAAGCCAAGTTATTTTATTTTCAAAGCAGGATGTGCTGAAAATGTTTTGCTATATTTCTGTTTTGCTAAATGTCTGACAAAGCGTTATCACTTCCACCTTGTAATGTTGATACAACACACAGCATTCTTCCATGCCTCAGAAGCACCAAGTTTTACCTGTGTAAAAAGCAGCCTGTTTTGGCAAGTAGTGTTCTTTGGTTAATAAACTGCAAATTTAATATAGACTGAAGGTATTGTTTCCAAACTTAGATGTGGGAGAAAAATGCCCATAGTTAATCATTTTATATAGATTCCATTCAATTTGATGTAGGGAATATGGACATGAGATTGTTCAGAGATAATGTGACTGTTTTTCTCCTGTTGGAGCGCCCTTTAAACACATAGGAGACAAGAAAAGGGATGTGAAAGTACCTTGAAACAGTTTACTAATCTACATCAAATTACTCCTTTACCTTCACAAAAAAAAGGTATTAGAGTGATATGAAGAGCATTTGATCCATCAGTGTATGCTAAGATGCTCTGAAAATGCCTACCAGATGTGTCTCTCAAAAGTCTTCAGTGTCTTCAGCTTAGTTCCTGGCTTTAGACCAGCCTTAGAAAGGAACTAGCTGATGAGTTGCTCAGAGCAGGCTGATCTGGACAACTATTGTCACCTTCAGAACTTTAAAATTGAAAAGGGAGGTGCCTTGCAAGACACGGCGCCTCCAGGATTAGCCAGCAGCCAAGCACTGGTTTCTGGAGAGCACTTTTGGATACTGTTCCACCTACATCCTGCCTTAGGTTCCTAAGTCCTCTACTAGAGCTAGCCAGAAGGGCTAAATTCCCATTGAAGTCAAGAGAAGGATTTACATTAACTTAAGTGGATGGATTCAGGCCTTAAAATGAGAACCATGTGTACATCTTTATGAAGAGTCTGGTCCCTTCTGTTTATTCATTGAGACTTCTCGCTATATTGAACCGTTCACTTGCACTAATCCACAAATAATACATTTTAAAAAAGCCAAACCCAAAAACGTTTTGCAGAGTAAGAATTGTGGACTACCATGCCCATAGTCTGTAGTATTGTCAGTGGTTCTGGAAGCAGAGCAGGCACCCTGGCCAGCAGGCCAGTCAAGCCAAATACACCACTCAGGTCATACATAAGCTCTAATGGCATTACTCGTTTGGCTTGTCAATACTTTTCCATGGAGCTGAAGGAAAGGAGGGCATATGGAATAGAGAGGCAGGAAAACTAATGAATGAGAGAATATAAGTTTCAGGGTTCTGGCAGTATTTTCACATCCATTTTTTTGCTCTGCTCCCCTGAGGTCACAAAAAGCAAATGGCATATTCATTTCCTTCCATCTGTGCTATTCTGAACAGCAAACGGGAACTAATATCTAAACTTTCCTAATAAGCAGGGGTGGGAGGAGAGCTGGGTAATAACTAGCTACTGGCTAGCAGTGCCTTGTAGACTCCCAGAGCCATGTTCATTGTAGCTGTATTTTTCTTCTTCCTTTTCCGATTTTGCAATGCAGTGACACTTTCAGTTAAAATTTTTAAAAAGCCCACATTCTACTCAGTCCCCCCACATCCCCCGTGAAGCAGCAGGAGCAGGCCTGCACAGAGGCAGGCTGGCGCTGTCCCGTTTTCCTTCAAAATACACCCAATCCCTTGTAAAGACCGGGATGAGGTGGCTGGCCAGGAAGGCCCGGTGGTGTGGGATGTGTGGCCATGGACCCCCCTTCCCTGGGGAGACGGCTCAGCTCCAGCTGCAGCTGCCTCCCCCCCTGGCCGCCAGCTCCGCAGGAGGGGGGCAGCTGGCAGGGCCTCCCCGCCCACCCCCGGCAGCTCCATACCCCCTCCTTCCTCCCAGCCCCCCTCCAGCCCTGGGCCGCAGAACCAAGAATTTAGTGACCTGGCGATGCAGCAAATAAATAAAGGAATGGAGCTGGAGAGCTTTCTGGAGAGGGCTGCGGGCCCGTGCTTCCCAGAGCAAAGGAGAGGAAAAGCGCTTCTGTAGGCGTCTGGCTGGCTGGGTTCCTGTCAGAATAATGATTTCAATGTTACCGTGATTTCACCGAGAGGCACGCTGGGGCACCCAGGGTCTTGGTAGGCAATTTTTTACAGTTGTGAATGTAAATAAGGCATTTATTCAGATTAACCCTCTATTATACAGAGGAAGCATAAGCTGAGAGGAAGCGTTTCCACTCGAGTACCAGATTGCAACGCAGGGAGCAGGACAGATCCTGCGTATCACCTGTCCAGCTCTGAAAAATGTTTGCATTTGAAAACAAAGTTCAAGGACAATGATTTTGCAGCTGAGCTGTTCAGCAAGGCAACCCTGCACCTCAGCTTCCAGTCTGTAAAATGGGCATAATGACTATGCCCTTGCCATAATAATGACCATGCCCTTGCACAAGCCCCAGACGAGGCCTGCATGATGTGAAAACATTTAGACTTGTACTGAGCAGGAACCAGATACCTGCTCCAGGACAATATTCACGTTTCTGAGGGGAAAAATCCAAGAAAAAAGAAAAAAAAAATCTTGAAATCCTGAAATACTTCTTTAATTAAGTCTGCTCTTGAGTAGCGGTATACTTATTTCATCCTCAAAGATTTCACGTGAGAGACTATTTACTTTATCTTCTTTGCTTCAGTTTGCTTTTCAAAATGCAAATTTCAAGCCAGACAAGCAGTATGCTATTTTTTAAAGAGAATAAAAATGGAAAAATTCGATCAATGAAAAATACTTCCAGATTTCTTGTGTCAAAAAATGCATCCAAAACTCTTTTCTGTAGGGAAATTTCATTTTCAACCAACTGACATTTTATAAAGATCCATTTCATTAAAAGTTTTCCACCTAGCGTGGTCCATTATCTTTTTCTTTTTCTTTTCCTTTTTCTTTTTCTTTTCCTTTTTCTTTTCCCTTTTTCTTTTTCTTTTCCTTTTTCTTTTTCTTTTCCTTTTTCTTTTCCCTTTTCCTTTTTCTTTTCCTTTTTCTTTTTCTTTTCCTTTTTCTTTTTCTTTTCCTTTTTCTTTTTCTTTTTCTTTTTCTTTTCCTTTTTCTTTTTCTTTTTCTTTTTCTTTTTCTTTTTCTTTTTCTTTTTCTTTTTCTTTTTCTTTTTCTTTTTCTTTTTCTCTTTTCCTTTTTTAATTTAAAAACATTTCCCCTTTATTTTCATGGTAAAAGGTATTTTCAATATTTTACAAGAAAATACTGAATGTCCTTATTAGCTTTAGGCCATAAATGCCACAAAACAGACTTAAAAACTGGAATAAACCCAACATAAATGCTTACTATTGGTGGATATAAGGGCATAAAAAACAGGGCAGTAAAGTCACTATACAATATCAGGAAAACCATTAAAAAAATCTGGAAAAGCATCAAGATGGCTGGCCTCTTTGTAGTTTCAGAACAAAAAACCTGAGCCTTATTTCTAAATATTTTCCCTAGTGGGAAATAACAGTTTGAAAATAATCCCAGATGTATTAATTTGTGTAACATTTTTCTGCTTGCAACATATAGGCATGGAAAAATTACTGAAGGTTTCAGTTCTGGACTTATATTTTAAAAATGTCAAGCCTTTTGAAAAACAGCATTATTTTTCCTTAAATACTATTCATTTACCTGGAATGTTGGCCAGCAGGCATACATTATGGACTTGGTTTAGTTACGACTGAAAAATTGCCCAAAGGCAAAAGAGAAGGAGGCAATTTTTTGTGGTTCAGACCATATACCAACACAAAGTACAGCTGAGTTGGTTTTTTGCCCTGGCACATAAAAGTATTTTGCAAGTATATGATACTAAAAGTGATCAAAATCTATCTGAGGTCTTCAAAAAGCTCTAGACTTGTTTTATTTCTGTTGTCTTCTTCACAACAGAAATCTGTATCCTAAGGTACAAACAATTAGAATGTTTTTATTAAATGACTGTTCAAAACAATAAAAATAAAAGTAATCCAAGCCCATAGCGTTAATCTCCAAAGAAGAGCAGATGAAAGTATGTTTCTGTTTTATCTACAAAACCAGTTGTTTACTAAAATGGTCCCATTTTGGGTAGATATTTTAAAAAGCACAGCACACACTCAAAGATTTAGGATGTTGTCTTGCTAAAAGAATCACAGATTTCATTTTGTATTGCAAAATCTAGACCATCATCTTGAAAAGCTATTTGTCCAGATAGTATTTACAGCCCGCTATTTTCTGCAAGTCAGCTTCTGTGACATACAGTAAGTGATATTTTCATGATATAGGTGGCTACAAACAATTGTAACAGGTTGGACTTATCAGGGTGGGTTTTCTTTTTTTTCCCTCTGTGTATATGAAATCCCTTGCTAAAAAATAAGGGAGAGTCTTTAATAAAAAGAAAGAAAAGTCAGTGGAAATTCAGGTTACTAATTTATTCCTCAAGATCCAAAGGTGAAGAAGCATGGTGGTCAAACCTGTGCTCATCGACCCTATAGGGCTGCAGAAAATGCTTGTACTCTGAACGGAGGAGCCAATTGCTGTATCACTGCAATGCTCTGAGTTAACAAGCCAAGTAGTGTGGACATAATGCAGTGTGGCCTGAGGTCCACTGGTTTGATGTGAGTATCTCTGCACGCTGCCGCTGGCCTGCAGAGCTGTGCCTGATGGAGCCTGCCGGAGAAAGCCCAATGCAACACATGACATAAGGAGCATGGTGATTCAAGGGCCCTACAGTCTGTCCTGTTCCCACAGGAAATCATTGCCAGAATTTCCCTGGTTTTCTGTTTGACAAGAATCATGTCTTCAGAGGGTACCCTTCAGGAAATGTAGCTGGCAACATCCATCTGGCGGGCTATTCCATGAAAGGTGTTCCTTTTCTTTCTTGGGCGCAGAGTGCTCCTACATGTGTGGGTTTCCTCAGACACAAAACATTAGGCAGAGCTTCAGACACAAGCTGAGCTCAGCTAGAATTGCTCAGAGAGCTCCTGGGCTTTTGTTACAACATGTCAGCTTTGCCCTGATGGAGTGAAAGTTCATGCTCAGGTCACACATGGTATAGGAACATGGCTCACATACTGAGGGAATGGTGGTGGGAAGTACCATAAGTGGTATACTTTCCCTCTTCTTCACTAGATGCAATATCTCCTCAGCGACAGCAAAATTTAATTCTTGGATACTGCCCTCCATATTATCCTACTGACAATAAACAGTGGTTCAGACTTACCTCTCCTTGCCCATGTGCTTCAAGAAGCGTTTGGAACAACCAGTCACAAAGTGGGAAGAGCGAGTTAACAGAGCTTCTGTGTCTGATTCTAGATTAAATGTGAAAGGAAAGACTTCTGACATTCCTTCTAAATGTTTTTCCTCTTCTTTAACAGAATTACACTCCTATCTTCTCAAGAAAGAACATGTGGAGAGGTCATACAGAATCACAGAGAATCATCTGGTCTGGAAAGGACCTCTGAGACCATCAAGTCCAACCCTTGATCCACTACTACTGTGGTTACCAGACCATGGCACTGAGTGCCACATCAGTCTCCTTTTAAATACCTCCAGGGACAGAGAATCCACTGCCTCCTTGGGCAGTCTATTCCAATGCCTGATCACCCTCTGTAAATAATTTTTTCCTAATATCTAACCTAGTCATACTGATGTGCTACCGAGCTCTTCACCAGCACAGAGACAGAGAAGGAAAAAAAAAACAAAAAAACCCCTGAAAAAGTAGAGTCTAAAAGATCTTAATATACAGCTGGTGCAGACAGCAGAGAAGTCCTACTTGGTTCCCAGGAGAGCAGTCAGGCCATAAACCTGAGACCTATAAAAATGCTGGGTGCCCGCTGCTCCCAGCTGCAGGTATTTAGCATATCTGAAAAGTCAGATCAATAAATATCTCATTGCAAATAAAAGAAAGAGTATTTGTGTAGACATCATTGCTGTCCCCCTGCAGAGCAGTTACAGATGTCTTGGCAGATCAGGGAAATCAGATACGTGGCCTCTGTTTATATTCTAAGTATAATATGTTTTACTTACATATATAAATAAGTCCTGGAACAGAGATAATCAAACAGCATGAAAACAATTCTCTTGTCCAGGAATCTTAACATGTCACTAAAATTGTGATTACTATCAACAATTCCACCTGAAGAACAGGTTTTAATATGAGATCAAGGCAAATAGCAAAATTGCCCTCCAATAACACACCTCCCTTCACACAACTGTGTATAATAAACATTTTAAAAGTGAGTTTATCTTCCCATGATTTAATATTTACTCAAATGCTTAAATAGAATTAAAAAGAAAGAAAAAGTCTGGAAGATTGAAATGGCACCACCTGGTGACACCTGTCACACAGTATGAATGGTCACACCTTAGTACTCATGAAGCTACTAAGGTCATTTGAAGCTCTGTTGAATAGCCTGGTGGATGACCATAAAAGCTTTTAACAGAAAACTCTTAACTACCCACTGCTTTTTTTCATTTCATTGCTATAGCTTACTGTAAAGACGATTTTAGACAGTTGTACAGACTCAGATACTGCAGTCAGAAATTACCGGAGTAAATCAAGGTATATATAAGACTCACCTCACTCTAATTTATAGTTCAGCTCAGACCATTGAAGTTGCAAGTTAAAATTTATGGGGGAAGAGCAATAAATTAAATTGGGTAGGAACATAATTTTAGTCCTCCAGTTACTTGTACAGTTCAATTTGACACATAAAAAATGGAGTATAATACTAACTTGTTAATAAAACGTGCACAGCGCTGACATGTAAAACAGTTTTATAATTGGTTGGTCCACTCTGTTAGCCTTGTTGACAACACTAAATTTTCAAAACCCTACATTGAGCTAACATTATAAATGCAGAAAGCTCATAAATGCATACAACAGAAATTCATTTGGCCTTTGATTTTTTTTGGGGGGGTGTCTTTAAAGTGAAAACTGTAAAATTACCACGTAATAAAAGCCAGTACACTGAACACTAATTGCCCATTTATAAAAAGCTCTTTTCCTCCAATCATGTAGGTGTGAGGCATAAACTTCTTGGGTTTTACGGAGCTGCCATTTATACTTTGAGTTCTGTTCCTCTCTGCTGCATTTCATCTTAAGCTTATAAAAGACGAGCTGGGTTTTATTAATCTGTATCAGCATTCACTGGACGTTAAATCTACGAAGATCCCTACAGGGTTTTAATTGTGACTGAATTGCCAACAATAATTGGGCCTCCAGGTAACCAGGGAGAGCAGCCCACCCTTGCTGCCAGGCACAACTGCTAGCTCCAAGGGCAGCCCCGATAGCCCACTTTGTCAGCTGCCCAAAGGGAAGTTGTCAAGTCTGGGACCCTGCTGCTTTATTCCTATAACTATGTTTTAGAAACACCTCACAAGTGGAATTGTGGTTGCCTCATCCAGAAAATGTGGAAAGGATTAATGTGGCATGTAAAACAAATCACTCCTGAGCTCAGCTGAGAAAGTGGGTATTAAAAGCACTCCAGTCAAAAGAGCTTTAGTGAAAGGGTCATGGTGATATACAGTCAGCACATGTTGGGCTGGTAAAGCTGCGGGGTGTTTGGAAATGGTAATGGTCCATGGGTGTAAATTCTTTCAAGACCTCTTAAAGGCACATGTGTTTCTTGAGCATGTTCTCCAAACAAGGACCTGTTATAGGTTAGATTCACTGGAGCTTTTAAACTTTATTGATTGGTTTGTGATATTCCAGGTTCACTTACTGGTTGTTGGATTTTTTTGCTGTGGATTTTTTTGGGGGGTTTGGTTTTTAATGTTGTTGATAAATACAGAAAAAAAATCCTGGTTTAATCTAAAACTTATAAATCTGTAAGATACATGGTATGTAGCTTTATTGTAACATATTTCAGAATGTGTTATTTCTTTTCTTTATGCCAGTAATCACTGGCTTCACAAGAGTTACGGGTCTATCAACATTACTTTTATGAATGCAATGGATCTTTAGTTTTGAGGTTAAAAAAATCAGACTCTTAACTTTGATATAACATTTAGTGTGCCCTTATATATGTTTGCAACTTTTGTAATATGATATTTCCTAAAGTTATTAAAAAGATGGCTCATGGCAGTTTTTCTTATAAAGCTTGGGAAGACTTACAGTGCTTAGCAAAAGCTTTCTTTTACAAGTTGCACTATTCCTTGTTCATTTTTTTTCATTAGGATTTTCACTGTGATTTAGCATAAGGAATAAAAATGTAATAACATATATGTACCATGTAGCCTTTTTCTACCCAAATAGTTGTCACTGCATGATGGAAATATCCTGAAAGGGTTTTTAAGCAACAGCCCACCTTGGCTACTGTCAGAAACATGAAGGTTCAGTAATTTTGTAAATTAGGCCTTCTGTACAGGGATCACTTCACTAACATTTGAAATGGAGCCATTTCTGAGAAGCATGTGTCAGGTGTTGAGCAGGACACAGCCACATCTTTGTGCAGACTAGAGTGGCTGAGAAGTGGAACTAGAAAAAAAGAAGAAAAAAAAAAAGATAAAAATGTATCTAATTGCCACAATACTTGTCATGAAACAGTTAAAATCACTAATAATCACTTCCAATATGCACCATTCAATTGAGAACACATCCCTGTTGCCAGTGGCCTGCATTCAGTTCTAGGGAAGCTTATCACAATCATGGCCCAAAAGCCAGTATTTTAGGATTTGTCCAGCAGAATGCTGGTTTGGTTAAATACACCAGAGGTTAGGATCTTTCAGTCTTACTTCTGAATGTATTTGTTTCTTCACAAGGCCACTGGTAATTATTTTGTGTGGTCATTCAACCTGTGTGCACTGTAACAGACTTGTAAGTAGAAATATAGATTGCATTTACATGTGGTAGGTGAAAACGTTTGTTCTGAATAATTACATTTAATTGAAATCGTATTTAACAACACTGAGAAATTGTTTTCTCACAAACCCACAGGACTGCTGTGAACAGTGAAATGATCAAAACCCAACTTAGTCAAGTTAAAACAAATAAATAAAATAACATGTGACCTTGGAAAAGTTTGGGTTCTATGTAGGTTATGGTTCAGTGCCACTGAGTTTGGCTCCAGCTACAACCATGACTAAAAATATTTTTTCACACGCTTCAGCAATGACACCATTTGTTACTTTTGCTTAGTGCAGCACTGGAGAAAATCAAGATCAATCATTCTCCTGCAACATTTACACCATGCAATAAGGTTCCATCCGTAAAGCAAAGGGACACACAGTAGATATGATGTCACTGTCTGGCATCTTTATGGAAATTAGAAAGCTTTGGCAATGCTGAGCTTCAAAATTAAGTTTCCTGTCCTCTTCCTCTTCAGGAAGGTGAAATGTGGTGTGCCTGTAGCCTATCTTGAAACAGATGTCCTGTAGCTACTTAGGTAAACATCTGAGGTAAGTGGCCAAGACACATTTCAACAGAAGAGACACACACAGTCTAAAAAGAAAAAAAAAAAAAAAAAAAAAAAAAAAAAAAAAAAAATTAATAGCAGACGTGGGTTGCTGTAATGTCATTGTTCCACATCGCAATAACGTGCAGGAAACTGGACAGCACTCTGTAATCTGTAAACCAAATTATTGGTGTTCTGCCCAAACATTTTAAAACCCAAACACCTGCAAGGAGCAGCCAAACACACTCAACAGAATACTAGCCCTTCTGGGTTTTTTTACCTTTAAAAAAAATTATTAAATTTTAGGCTTAGGAAATTATTTTCCTTAAGCTTGCTAAGTTATAGGGCATGAACAAAGGCTTTTTTTTTTTTTCAAGAGGATACAGTTGCTCTGTCAAACCAAGTAGAAGTTTCTTGTACATAGGAAAAAATACACATCTTACCTTTTGTTTTAATTCTCATTTTATAACAGTCTTACTTGTCTTCATACTGAAAGATCAAATCAGCTTTTTTGCTGAAACACTGTGTTTTAATATTAATATCAACATCAGCTTCTAAACCTTCCAAATTTCACGCAGCATTAGATCTCAAGTTTTCCTTTTTATTTTAAGGTATCTGCTCTGTCTCACATGTAAAACCTGTAGATTCAGATTCAAAGATATTGACCAAGACATTTGTCATCATTTCTGCAAAACCATTTGAAGTTGTAGAATAAGCTAGAAGGATAACAGAATATTACAGAAGAAACTCAAACTTTTTTTTCTGTTAGAAGACAATCCTGAAAATATCCACCAGAATAATGCAAATAGCTTGTAGATTTGAAAAAATGTCACCCATTTATGTCCTGAAGACAATACGTTTGTTTTTTTTACAAAGCCAGATTTAACTGTGCTGTGTCAGCAACCTGAGGGTCTTTGGGCAATTGGGATTTATCAAACATTTCACTGCCTAAAAAATTTAATTTGGACAGAAAAGGAGCCCAGGGTAGAGGGCTAATGAGCATTCTGTGTTGTTTGTTATTCAACTGTTCTAGTTCTGGCTCACCACCATCAGCCCCCAAATACTGGTTTAGTGGAATAGAGCAAGGTCTCCCTAAGATTATCTATTCACTTAATCTTCTGCAGAATTGCCTTGAGCACCAGTAAGAACTAGGGCCTTGCTGTGGTAGGAGGTGTATAAGCATTAAGAAAGCAAATATTACATGCATTGAAGAGCATATAAATTTAACATCTTCTTCCAGTAGCAGTCAGTGAGCTTATGCCCTCCTAAATTGGAAAGCATGGAAGAAGATTTAAAAAAAAAAAATAATTTGAACTTTATTTTTTTTTAGGTAGGAATAAATTTGGGCTTGTTTTGATTTGTAACTAGTGAGCTCCACCCAACCTGTTCAACAAGGCTTTGACATGGGCAGACCAAGAGTTAAGGTTGATTTTTTAATAGGCTTGTGAATAAAAAATAATGATACTTATATAAAAAGGAAATAACAAAATACAGCATGGAGTATAACAACAGATGAAAGAAATTTAATAAATAGAGTAGAAAACAATATTTAGTAAAAATTATTCTGATTCAGTCATTGACATTTAGACAAAGGCACAGTAGAAAAAAATTATTCTGTTCATAATTTATCCAAAAATTATCAAAATGCCATTTTTCAGTAAGGCCTCATGCTTTGTATTATATAGATCTGAGAAAAAGATAGATATGAATATTTTACACATTCTATTGCTTTGAATTTTACATTTTTTTGGTTGTATATTTCTTCTTCCTTCTTAATTTTTCTTATTAGTAGAGAAAGGTAATGGCAAATCCAGAGAAGCCTTTATCTGAAACTAAAAAATATCCTGTAATTCTAAAACAAGTCTTTTTCCCCATAAAGTTGAACAAGAGTTTTTCATCTTTTCCAAGAAACAAACAAACAAAAAAAAGTGAAGATAAAATAATACCATCACACAGGCAGTGAAGTGCATCAGCTGCCTCGCATTTTCTGTTGCTGATGTGGGGCCATCCACGTGTCAGCCATTTCATGAAGGGCATGGACACCACCCAGCAACCCTGTCCAAAGCAAAGGTGGAGGAGAAAGGGAGGCAAATGTCCACTTCCTTCTCTCTCCTTTTGCTCACTGCCAGTGCTCACTTTGCAAAGTTTTTCTGTCTGGTCTTTCCCAGGCTTTCCATGTACTTGCCACATTTTGCTCACAAAATCTCTACATCTCTGCAAGAAGTGCTAGACAAAGGGGCATGAGAATGCATCACTTTAAAAACAGAGCTTGATTATATCTGTGATTATATATGTGTGTGTGTGCAGACATTCAAAACATTTATTAGAGTCTTTCTATGATGCCAGCTCTTTCATATTCCCAGGTGCCATACCAGCATCATATCAAAATATTCACAATTGAATTACCTGCATATTCTGCTATTCAGGGATTAAATACATCAGTACTGAAACACTCCCAAAATGTCACTCTCTACCTTTCATTGGCTAAGAATTTTATCATAAGAAACAAAAACCTAGTTAAGACTATGAACAGACTAGCCAGCTCTGGCTGCTAAACAACTGGGAGCAGATAGAGTAGGTGACTGCCTCCAGTAACATCTTAAAGCAGCAGTTTTCAGGCAAACAAAAGGAAGCACTATTCATTACAATGAACAATTAAATCATGGAACTCATTCCCACAGGATGCTGCAGAAGCCAAAAGGGTAACAGGGTTCAAAAAGAGATTAGACTAATTCATGAAGGATATGTCTATCAGTGGCTATTAAGCAAGGTGCTCCGGATGCACCTCTGGTGAAGGAAGTCCCAAGCCCACTGACTACTGGAAGCTGAAAGGCATACCTTGGAAGGACTTTTTGCATAGTTTTTATGTTCATTTATAAACTTTTTTTTTTTTTAATTTAGCATCTTAGAGAATTGTTTAATTCTCAGACACACAGGTCTTATTCCTACTTGACCACTTAAATGTTTGCAGTGCTCCTTTTAGGGGCCCTTTTTCAGCAACTTGAACTTTAGAGACAAAGCAATAACTTCTTTTAACTTATTTACCTGATGTTACCCATCCGACTCGTAGAACTCTCTCTACCTTTGTAATGCTGCAACATCAGTTCCCAGAAACCTGGTAAGTATAACTGAAATAAAATGTGATATGTGCACACCTGTATAGCAGATGACTATGTTAAAAGTGATTAAACAGCATTTCTTTTGATTTCTTTTAATTTGAACCTTACTCCCTTATACACCTACCAAGAAACTGTTAGACCCAGGACCCCTCTGGGCGACCCAATTTACTGAAGCTGAGGATATGGCCTTTGATTTTACAAACTGAGGACAGATAATTGTTAAACCTCAGAGAACCCATCATTGCAAAGCTCTTCCAGTAACACTCCTCTTCCCGTGACCTTCCATTTGAAACGTGTTTGTGTCATTTATATTTCAATTATGTTCTAATGCATGATACATTTGGGAGTGCAAATATCAAGACTAAACCTACCTTGAAAACTGAAGCTGAATCAGGTTTATAGCCCTGAGGCAAGTTGTGAATCCCATAAAGCATTGTTTGAGGGACCTGGTTAGTGTTCCGTACACCTGCTTAATGTTTTGGGTTTTTTTTTTCCATAGTCACAAATGTCAAACTGCTCAGTAACGCGTTGGGCTTTGAATGACAGCCATGCACTTGAGCACTGGTTATGTTTTTTCACTACCAAATTGGACTATAAATGATGAAAAAGAGGTCAGAAAGGAAGTATGGAAGCATACAAATTTGAAAGGGGAAACTGCTAATAGTCATAAACCGTGCACAATCAAAGGACTGGCAAGTCATTGTGAATTACCGGCTCCATGAATTACTGATCTAACTGCATTATGATATGGAATTTTCTAACTCCTTTCATCTGTGGTGCAATGGCTCCTAACAGCTCCCAGATCAAAAGCAAGACTGCTAGCAAAACCGTTGAATAAAACCCCCACAACACTGACTTTCATTATGAGCACTTATTTGTTAACCTTTTCATAATATGCAGGCTTCATTATTTATTGATTCACTGATTGGATGTACTGTAAGTATGCCACCTACCAAATTTGAGGAAATAGCACAGAAATGATCAGCACTGTGACACCTCAGAGCAAGGCAAAACTTGTAAGTATGTGCACATTAACACTCATAGCTTGTGCATTTCTCCACAGGTGATATAACATAGAACAAACCTGGGGTTTAAATGACCTCCTTTTTTTCTTCTTCTTCTTTTTTTTTTTTTTTTAATCCAATCAAAATACTTACAAACGATTAGTTACATTTTAGTAGTTTTACTGACCATGCAAAGTTAATGAGGCAATCAGCTCCCACGTGCCAGTAACACCAACAGGAAGACACAGTCTTGGGCATATCTGAGTAATGATGAGTCTGTTGATTTCTACAGGTCATACACGACCCAAAACAGAATTCTAAACTCAAATTATGACCATAATAACAAAGTTCAAGCTGGCTGACATATCAACCAAAATGTACAAATACATTCTTTCCCCTGCACTTAGAAATTCTTATGGTATGTATTACAGTGTTTAAAAGACATTAAAGGCATTTCTAATTAAACACTTTTTAAAAAATCTATTTTCCTAGACTGGATGAGAAAAAATGATGTTAGTTATCCTCACCTGAGCAGTTTTTAAAAATAATTACTTCTATAAAAAAATAAATAATTTTATATATATATATATAGACACACACACATATATGTATGTCAGACTTTGACAGACATCTCTTTTGTTTTGTATGTCTCTGTTAGGACAACTCTGAGTTCACCAGAAATGAAATTGTGAGTTAATTTCATCATTACGACAGTCTGTACAGTGAATATGTCCTCTTTTTTTTTGTGCCTGTCACAGAGAATAACTGCTTCAGGCAGTGAAGCTGCATCACTATTTCAGTGTGAATATAGTACGTATTTTCCACCTAAGATCATGACTGTTATGTGATGAGCAAGCAAAGAGGAAGCAAAGACTGTCATTATCACCTCTCCAGCAGAAAAGCCTAAAAATAGAATTTCTCTTCTGTGGAAAGAGTTGACTGGATTTTTTCCTAAATAATTGCCATTTTCTGTAAAGGAAGGAAAACTTCCAAAGAAATGCTATTCCAAGAGAGCCTACCCAAGGGCCAGTGCCCCCCAGTTCCATGTTTCCCTCCCTCCACCCTCCCTGCTCCTGAGGTGCAGGTCAGGTTGGGATGTCAGGAAGCTGGAGGAGCAGCTGCCTGGGGAGCAGGAGCCAGGGGAGCCCAGGCTGGCACAGTACCAGGAGCACAGGCTTTCTGTTCAGCCTGCCTGTTTTCCATTGAAATTTTCAGTGGAATCAACATGTTCCTGTGAAATGTTTCAATTCCTTAAAATCAGCGTTTTCCAACAGAAAGGTGTTGCACCCAAAAATTTTCAGTAAGGGTGATCTTTCACATCTCACATAGAGGTGAGGCTGAAGGACATTAAATTTCCACCTAGAGACTGTGAGCCATATGTTCTCCTTGCCCACATCCTACATTGCAGTCATGGTCTTCACCTGAGATATCTGAAACATCTCAGATGAGATGTCTGAAACATCTCAGGTGGTTCTCAAACCTAAAAATGCCTTGGTGGTTCTCCAGAGTCTCACCATACAACAGTGTGTTCTTGCTCTGTTGTTGGATTGACTGACACAATCAAACAGCAGGCACCACAGATTTGATGTGGCCAAACATAGGACCATAGCAAAGACTACCTGTGAAATGCTTGGAAAATTAGGTATTTTTTTAAGTTTGGAAAAAAAAAATTAGCATTTTTAAACTGTCATGGAAACCACAAAAAACATTTCTCAGCTCCAGGCATGACAAGGGTTTTCTTGTGCACATTTGGAGCATTTGAGTTTAAATCTCTATTTTCCTTTCGTGATTTGTTTTCTTTAGGAGGTGGATTTATAAACTTGACAGGAATTATGGATTTTATTTATACAGAAATTCCATTTAGAGAAAAAAAATAGGAAAAGAGCAACAAGAATGTCCAGCAAAACGTAGAAAATTAATGCTTCCTGACAGCTGTCAGTCAAGCCACTGGTTAGAAACCTCTATTGATGATCACACCTCTTTATGTACTTACCTTGTCTTCCATAAGAAACCTCAGGAGCTTGTTCAGTTAAGACAAGTTAAAAGTGGTCTACAAACATGAGATAAAGCACAGTAAACAATTATTCAACCAAGATTTTAAAGAACTAAGTGAATCGGAATGACAGGAAATTGATGCTTGATACATTTTTTTTGTGGTGAGGATAATGGACCCAAATATGTTTCTTTACTGTAAGAAATAGATAAGGAAATGATACAATTTATCTTTCTGTAGATGAGGTTGGAACTCAAAAACACAGTGGAGAAGCTGCTGTCAGCAAGTGTTCAAAAATCAAACTACATTATGGCAATCAGATCAAACCAGTTTTTAAAATTCTATTTTCTGACTCTATTTTGAAGGGATGGATTTCAAACTACTGATGTCCTTCAAGTTCAATTTTGTGCAGCTATAATATTTAGGAGCAAAAGTCATCTTGCATCAAGCCATGCAACGGACTGGATCTTCTAGGGTGCAATTTTTCTTAGTCTAATGTCAGCCAAATAAATCTCCAGAAGAATGTGCCTATTTCACTCTTAACCATAAAAGGAGGCTATGGGGACAAGCTTTGGGATAAACATCTACACTGTAGATGATTTAGGATAGGTGAAATGAAACAAACCCAACTTTCCTTTAAGATATCTTTTCTTTGAGTAAATTACAGATTAAACTTAGGTTGTAGATTACTAGTTTTTAAATTGATTTTAAATTTTGCAGCAGCAAATTATGATAAAAAATGCAGTGACCTCTGTGCTTCAAGATCTTGTCATGATAGAGGAATTTTTAAACAGACCAGACTCTGAGGCTCAGTAAATATTTTACTAAGTGACCTCAAATTTAGGGTATAAGAATTAGGAGTCTCACTCATGTCAGCCCTTACCGTAGCAAGGCAAAGAAAAAAGAGAAAATGACAAAGCATTAAGAAAAATGGAGAGATAGACATACCAAGAAAACCCCAAAGAAAACCAAAAAATAAACAAGAGACAAAGCGAAAAGACCAGAATAAAAAGAGAAACAGAACCAACCTAAAGAATTACAAATCATTTTTTGTGTCATAGAAAAACATGCATAAACCAAACCACAGTAGATAATCTTCCCATCATTACAGAGGGCAGCCCAGAAACAAAGCTCCAGATTCAGAAGGCTCAGCAGCTGGGGAAGCTGAAGCTCTGCTTGGTGCCTGGAAGAGCCCTCTCTGTGGGTCTGTGCCAATCCCTCAGGAGCAACCTCTCCCCATGCCATGCCAGGGGCTCCAGGTGCCCCACCTCCTGCCCCGTGCCAGCTTCCCCGAGCCCTCCTCATTCTGCAGACACAGTCACTTGTGTGCTGGAAGCCATATACCAGGTACACATCCAACCTATGGAGTCACTTTCCATCCTGCACATCTGGAGGGTTTACATTGTTTTAAATCTCATGAAATTATACACGGTATCCCAAATTTCCAGCTAACATCTCTCAGCTAAGCCCCAACACAAAACAGGGGTTTTCTTTAATAGGTTAAGACAGAAAAACATAGAAGCACTGTTTGGTGAAGGAGGGAAATGCCACATGCAGGTAGCTGTGGCTGAATGCTGGTGGCCACTGCTGCCCATGCTATGCAATAAGAGAGTTTACAGGTCCGAGAGGGATATATTTTGGGAAGTAAACCAGTGCCAGCCATAGGACACGTGAATGAACATGGCCAGTCAATGTGTAAGTACCTATATATATCTACATAGGTACTGATATGTGTGTATGTCATGTGAGATGTGAGGACCCTGGTAAAGATCCCAGGGCACAAACATTTGAATTGCACTTGAGTGTGTTTGTGTATATATGGGAAAGTGGGTAAGCACAGCTGTGCACATGTCCTCCTCCTCATGTGGCCCCGGAATGCCTTCTATTGCTGCTATTTTGGCTTGGTTACCTCAGTGCCTGAGTCTACAATAATGCATGTTACCCTTGTGGCTAACATTTTGTTATAAATCTAAGCATGCAAATATTTGTGTCAAAGCTGTCTACACGTGCAACCAGTTGAGAAGTTGAAATGCCTTCAAGTTATGTAGCAACTGTTTTCATTTTCTCTCAAATGGTGTTTCTGTTATTTTCTTCCCTCTGCCTTTTTTATTGTCTTTAGTTTGCTCTAAAGCTTGACTGCCCTTCTCTTCTTTGCCTAACTTCTGGGCAGTGAGAAGAATGTGTAGGAGTCATCTCCAGATTTTAATACAAAGTCAGCTAAAATTCCAGTCTGTATCAAAACAGTCCCCTGCAGAGCTGCTCAGCATTTCCTTTGTCTACAAAAGGCCCCTCAGAGGAGCCATAATGCAGCTCTAAGAAGGTACCAGTGATCTTACAATAAGAACTTTCATTCTAATGTAGCAAGAGCTTTGAACATTAAGTTATAAATGTAACAGATGGATTAAATTCACATAGAAAGTCTGTGTCTGTACAGTCCCCCAGGGCAGTTACTAGTTGCCTGGGTGTTCCAGAACCTCCTCAACAAAGGTAAGAAGTTGAGGAGACCATGAACAGGCTGGAGAGATGGTGGTTGAATGCACCCCTTCCTAGCTACCTTCACTACAATGTACTTCCAGGAGCACTCCGGGAGCAAATTTTTGGGACTCCTGAGCTCCCCCCAGGCAGCCCTCCTTGAGCTTAGAACAATAGAGAGGCACTACTGGTATGTCTGAACATTAACATTCTGAATGGAGAGCCTGGACACTAAGGATTCCTCAGGTAATTCCTACCACAGAAGTCTCATATGTGGATAAAATACTTAAAAATAGTGGAAGCTGCAGAAGTGGTCATGTAGGACAGTGTCTTGCACATAATCAAAGCAATTAGGAGATATTTTGCAACTAGTTTAAATTATCCATACCAATGGATTGCAGGCATTCTGGATCACATCACTCACAGTTTGGGACCTCTTACCTAATCCAACTAAAGATGGTATTGAAAAACACCTTGTAATGCAGACTTCCATGCATGAGCACTACCCTATACAGACAACACAAAGTCTTCAGGGTTTGGGAGGTCTGTTGGCTTTTTCTTGGGTTTTTGTTGGATTTTTTATATGCAACATTCACAAGTCAATATGCAACATCTCTTAAATGTAGGAAATTTAAAAATGAGATCCTGGAAAGAGAGGTTTCTGTTGAACATCTACATGAAGCAACAACAGGAAAATGTGGACTATGGTGGATTTCAAGGAAAATAAATACAAAACGTGCAGGACTCAAAATAAGTCCACCTGTCTAAAGGTTATTTCAACTCTAAACACTTTGTGAAACTCAGACTGTTACCACCCACAGTGAAGAGGACTTAAGGATTCAATATGATCTCATTGAAATTACTTGACCTTGACTTCCCCATGTCCTGGCATTCCCCTTGCTTACTCTGTTCTTAATCCACCTATACTGGGTTTTCTGAAGTCAGTGGCTGAAAAGGGCATGTGACCATGGCCTCCTCAGCTTAAAATTTTTACTGGAATAACAATAAAGAATAATAAAAATAACAATAACTACAATAGTATTAATAATAATCAGTCTTTCTTAGTAATGTTCAATAACATTCAGCTACCTGAATGTTCATTTAAGACTTTTTTTTTCTGCAAGTCAAGGGAACATTGAAGGCAGAATTCTCATTTTTATTTTGCTGCCAAAAATTTGAAGTGGGTCCATATGCCTCCTAGGAAATAAACAAGGTTCACAGTTTCTAAAATGAGGTAAAAATTTGGCCTACACCATGTACAGTGACAGACTCTTTAACAAACTGACATTAAGAGGAACTGGAAAAAACAAAACAAAACCAAGCTTGGTCTTTAAGTGAACATCAGTAGTTAAAGGGTTTTCTGTGAGCCTATATGAAGGGATATGTATTCATAAATCCTTAAAGGTTGCAAAGAGATGTGCCAAATTGTACTAAGCCACATCAGCAGCAGACTCACATGAGAAACAGCAGGAGCAACAACATTCATATGGGTAGCTTTCAGACATATAAAGGTTTCTCGTACCACGTGTCACAGGCCCAGTTTGTAGGAATAAATATATTAACTATGTTTTTCAAACTGAAAATATTTTCCACATGTGAATGGACTTAAAAGCATGTTTTAAAAGAAAATGCAATAATCAGATTTTAAACTTTGGCTTTAAATTCAAAACAGAACTTGAAGTAAGCCTTTTGGGATGTTCTCTTTTCTGAAGGAATGCACAGTCCTTGTTACCTACTTCAAGCAATGAATGGCAACACTCAGTCACAAAAATGCAACAGAACTTCTTGGGAGTGGGAGGAGGCTATATAAAACACATCTAAACACCAAGATTTTAATAGCCAGCAAGATTTGGAAAAAACTGAGACCAAGCAGATTTGAAATTTTAATTAATATCCTCAGATCTTTGCTTATCAATCATTACTTTTTTTTTCCAGGGAAATGAATCATGTCAATTCCCACTCCCCAGCTATCATAAAAATGGATAATTATCACTGAAAATAACTTCTCTCAGAAATGCAGGAGCAGTTATTTTCACCCAAGATGTCACCACTTAGGCAACATGGAAAATGAGTGCTGTCGATTGGATCTCTTTGTCAAGGAGTGGGATAAACCAGTATAGACCAGTGGCTAAACTGTGATCAGGCCACAGAAGAAAATAGCAGCTGTTCATCAGTGCTGTACACTTGTTTTTTATTTCAGCAGTGAGCCCATGTGGGTGTGGGAGCCAGGTAAACAGCATAAGGAAAGAATGGGAAGTAACAAATCAAGGAGCCCTGGTGCTGAGCTGCACAGTACACTTCATTCTCTGCAAGACACTCAAGCAGACCCATCTAGGAGTCTCCTCTCTTTTTCCATGTGTAGGGTTAAGCTTATGCCTTGCTGGCTCTGCTGAGATACAGGAATTTGCAGGGGAAATTCACCTCTACTCGTAGATAGGTAGTATAAGAACTGCACAGTGTGCTTTGAAGAACACCAGATGTTAGAGTAGTGACTACTGCTAGAGAAGTAGTTCCCTCTTGTAAGTAACACTTTGTTCTTTGATGTGGTCTGTGTACATCCCTTCTGCAGAAGCCTAGCTAGCAATAAAATACCAATAGAATTAGGCCCAGGAACTGTAATAAGACAGTGCAGGTAGAAACTGAAAGGAAGTAAATGAACTCTTTTCCATCACCAGACTCTTTGAACTGGCACCACAGAAAGAATAACTGCCTACAAGGTCAAGAGACTTTGGTATATCTCATCGAGGAAAATGGGATGGTGGAACAAGCAGCAAATACATTGAGCTACCAGAGTGCCAACATGCAGTGCTTTCCCTCTCTCTTCTCTATGCCCTAAAACAATCATGTGCTATTGAGCCTTTTTTGGCACTTGTGAAGTTCCAGTAGCTTTACTGCTACTCACACCAGGAGCACTGGGAAGAAGAGCACTATCCCCTGGCCTGTTTCTGTACAAAACCAGAACCATGTTGGGATATTTCTCACACAATATGTCTTTAAAGAGTTTTTACTTTATGCTTCATAGCCCCTGATGGACACTTTTTCCCTGAATTAACTATTCAGGGAATAGTTTTTTAACCTGTATAAAATTTTGGCATTCTGTGAAAATGAATCCCACAGTGGCAAAATGAAGTGTTACTTTTTTCACTGATCCAACACAGTCAAAATGTTATGTCATTTACCTTTTCTTCTTTGGCAGACAGTCATTAATATGCATGCCTGCTTGTTGGCCTTCAAGATAGTTGCAGTTATATGTTGACAGGTTTCAGTAGGACACTCAGAACTACTACAGGCTTTGTCATTTCTTTTTCTTCTATCCCTTTCCAAGCAACTCTAAAGTGAATGAGAAAACTATCAGACAGGCTTTTCATAACATAATGGAATACAGAATGTTATCATATTCTCTATTGTTTGTAAAATCAAAATCAGCATTAAAATAGTTTATGAATCTTTGTTGTGTTATAACTAAACAAAACTATTGTCACAGTGACAGGGTTTTTTAGTTGATTTTCTTTGTGGCCTTTTCAGTTGCTTTTATATTTTATTTTTGTGATTGTTATTAAATGTAGGTAACAAGCCATGGCAAATATTCCAGCTAATGTTTTCTTAGTGTAATTATTTATCTTGACTTTTGAGCCACTTCTTTTCAAAAGACTCCTGAACTGCATTGCCCTTATGTGCACAAAACAGACAACCTGAATGAATGCATAACTGGGGTATAGTGAAAATTGCAATAAAGCAAGCTCCCTTTGGGAATACATTCGTATCACAAATACAGTAACAGCTGGCACTGGTTGACCTAGCTTTTGGCAGTCTCTGGAGCAATGTCAAAGACACTGTTTCAGAAACAACTGATGAGTCAGCTGCAAAAGGTTGAGAGATTTAATTCAGAGAAGCCCATGTATTATAAAATGAAATATTTCCATAGCATGCCATATCTGATATCCCATACGCATGCCAATTACAGGCTGAGCTAATAATACCACCCACTATTGAAACTCCAATAACATATCCCAGTATCTGACACTTTTCCCAGCTGCTTATAGGTTTGTAAATCCTTAAGCACTTGGGGCTGTAATTTTCTATTTTTTCTGTTTTCCTATGACCCTTTTTGTTTGGTTGTTTTTGGGTTTTTTTGTTTTGTTGCTGCTGTTGTTGCTGTTTTTTTTCAAACTAACAAAATACTCTGTTTCTTTCCAAGCAAAGCTCTTGGGAGGAAAAATGTTTTGTTCCTGTGAAATAAGGCCTGATAGAACTCCTGTTATGAATTGCTGTGGCATTCATGCTTTGAAACAGGAATATGAAATTTGTGCTGTGGGGAAGTTTTGAGGAGCTTTTTTGTGACTCTCATCAATGTCTTTCATAACTGACCCATCAACTGCTTTGAACTTCCAGAACTAGTTCCTGACACCTGCAAAGTTTTTCTGAGCTTCACATACACAAGAAATATTTTTAAAAGAACACAAGCCCTTTAAAAGATGTTTTGCTTTCACTTCTGGAAAACAAAACAAAACAATATATAGAAAATAAGGAGTGGTGAAACACTCACCAACAAAGGATTTAATAACAAAAGGAAGACCTATCTTTTCACGTTTCAATATTTCTACAATAAAAATGAAAACAATTTGGTCACACATTACATACGATATGCTTAATGGGAATGTTTATATGCAACGCCCTGTGCTCCCTATTGCTCTGACCTCTCAGATTTACAGCTTTTTCACTGGCTAGACATTTTCAGCCCTTTTCCTAAGCCAGCAATTAAAGCCTCGTTTGCAGCTGTGCTTGTGAAGCTGAAGTTCCATTGTATCATTTTTGAAAGCCCAGGTTTCATTTGATCTGTGGAATAGTAGAATTCTGCTTTTGAGAATGTAAAAGTACCTAAAATATTAAAAACGTAAGAAATAACCACTATCCCTGAATAA
Organism: Florisuga fusca; assembly: GCA_038090715.1. NCBI lineage: Eukaryota > Metazoa > Chordata > Aves > Apodiformes > Trochilidae > Florisuga > Florisuga fusca. Next base: position 25,382,800 of record JAAWXA010000002.1, read on the forward strand.
AAAAAACTATTGCCCCACAGTGATCTGATGAACACAAGCAGCAAACACAAAGAAAGGAAGAGGGGGAAAAAAAAGCAATAGTACTTTGTCCTTTTCTGGAAAGTGGCTTTCTATTGAGTGCATGGAATGAGATGCAGGGAAAAAAGAAACTAGAGAACATGTCAAGCTGGAAGGTGAGATCATCATCAAAACAATCCTTCAAATTCATTGACACTTTTGGATTCATGAGGTGAGAATATCCAGAACTGAGGACTGTAAAATTCATTTGTAACAATTGAATTTGTTGACATGCATTTGCAAGCTGTGTCCTCCTGGAAGGGGGAGCAGGAAATGCCCTGAAAAGCAAGAGCAGAGAAATATAACTGTTTAAAAAATGCTTCTTAAAAACAAGGGTGACAATAGCTTGCATCCAGACATCCTCTTTGCTAACAGTCTACACCAGTCCAATCAAGTGTTACAGTTACTTTTAAAGTTTTCATCAATATATTATTTTGCAATGGCCTGATCCTGAAAATGGTTGTTCCCAGGTGCATAATTATTCACACATGGAGCCCACTGAAAACAATGGGTGTCAGTGCATGAGTAACAACCTGGAGGGCTGAGAGTCTTGAAATTGCTTCTGCACATGATAGGTAAGTTGCATATTTGCAAGGGGATTTTCTTTCCTATGTGTATTTGGTTTTTGTTTCCAAAACTAAAATGGAGATAGGCCCACGTCAAAATACCCAGGCAAAAACTTATGAACTTTGACAGTGGATGGAGTCCAAACCTACAGCAATCTCAAAATTTTGCATGTAGAGTGGCTCTTTATAGTGGGCTGGATCCAAACCTCACATTGAAAACAGTCCTCAGGGCAGTAAAACTTGGATCTCTGCTTTCCGGTTTGAACCCAAACTAAAAGTGTTGCAAGGCTCATTAATTTATTCTGTGGCATTTGCCTCCAGAAATCTGTCATTGAACAAAGGCACATCAACATTTGGAAAAAAAAAAAAACAACAAACATTAGTTATTTTTGGATAACCTGGACAACCTCTAAGTGTTGTAGCTCTTTTTTTTTGTTTCTGGAAATCAAAGTCTTTTGCAGAGCTTTCCTAGATCTCTCTCTGAGTGCAGACAAGGCTGATTTTTGCCAGAGTGAGAACACCAACATCGCACTTGGGGTGGCCAAAGTTTATACAGATAGCAAAATAGATCCTCCCACAAGGTGAAGGTGAGGGCATGATGAAATGAGCCAGTCAGATTTTGAGTCACTATCACTAAAAGCAGTAGGTCTTTTTTTTCTCTTTCAGCTCTCCTCCTTTATATATGGTAGGGCTTTCCCTCTACCCCACCTGCCACGATAAGAAGAGTCCTTCCTATTATTCCTGCAGTTGTCTCTTCCTTCTAGGTCTCAGGGGAAGGATAGGGGCTGGGATCAAGGTAGGCTAGAGAGGAAAAGCCTGGACAAAACACCGTACCCCAGAGCTTGCTGTCCTCATGCGTCTCCTCATGGAAAAAAAAAAAAAAAAAAGTGAAAAATCAAATATTTGGCAGGGTTTTTCTTCTTGTGAAGGCACAGATATTTATGTGTTTTGTTTTCTATCTTTCCTGAGTTCAGAAGCTGGTTAATGGCAGATCCAGAAAGCTATCTAAAAGAAGTATATCCCTACAGTACACCTCTTGAGTCCTCTTAAAGGACAAATGCAAGGCTTGTCCTGACTTGATGATCACATTCAGAGACCAAAACATAGAAAGGTAGGTTTTTGCACTTCATGGTTTTATCTTCTCAGTCCTAAAATAGGCTACAGGTCTGTCTGAATTCCTGCAGTGATCATGGTCTCTGCAGCATTGATGGCTACAGCCTCAAAGAAGTAAGTATGTCAGAAGCTGACTGCTGCAGGGGAAGAAACACAGCTCAGCTGTGCCTCTTGGTCTCTTGGTATCATTGAAGGATTTCTCTTGGCTGTTCAAAGCATCACCAGATTTAGTAAACTATTCTAGAGATCCCCAACCAGAGAGCAATGTTGAGGACTTGGCCCACCGTTTGGTTGGGATTGAGTTGCATGCAGCCTGCAGGTAATCAGTTTATTTTCTTCTACTAAACTGAACTGAGGCAAAGTACAATACTGTGAAACAATGCAGAAGACATTGTCCTGAAAAGACAGCCCTTGGAATTTTACTGAGAATTTTCTACAAACCTCAAGCAGCTTTGCACCTCACTTTGACCAATAAGAACCTCAGTTCTTCTCCACTTCTTTTCTCCTTCAGATGTTTTTACTCCATTTTCTAGGTGGCTAATATTTGTCTCCTTTCTTCCAATATGGGGTCACATCTGAGAACTAAAAACCAGAAGACAAAGTAGTATTGGGAAATTAAAATGCATTTGCCTTTTACACTGTTGTGCAATTTTCTAAACTGAAATTTAGGCCTTATCTTTCAATTCAGTCATCGTGCTTTATGAAGGAATGCAATTTGGAGAAATAGATTTGGTCATATGCTGATTACAGAGGGTTGGTATTCAGATTCTGAGAACATGCATTGTGTGAGTTTTTTTTTTTTTTTTTTTTTTTTTTTTTTTTTTTTTTTTGACAGAGAACCTTAAATAGACTTTCATAAAACACAAATTGCTTTTAAGTTTTGGCATAATGCCTGCAAGTGTTTATAACTTGTGTAAGGAAGTCATCTATTTTAACCAGTGAAGGTCAAATATATTTTTCATGTTAATTAGATGTATTGGATATGATACATCGATGACAATGCTTCACTTTAATGAGCAAAGAGAGGGCTCTTTAACCTACACAATGCAGGTATAGCCTCTCCCAAACTAAATGTAACAAGTCTGGAAATTATAAAATCACAGGCACTCGTTCCAAGGCCCTAGAGATACGGGATGCTGACTTTCTCCATAGGCTCTCACTTGTAATAGAAGACTGGAATTCTGCAGAGTGATTATCACTAAATTATAATTGCAATAATGGATGTGTTAAGTCACTCTAGCAAGCCCAGTCTCATGAATATAGTCACCTAAAAAGGATGTATAGTTATTTTTGCTTTGACTCGGTGGGAATGTTCAAAATATCTTCATGATTTTTGAAACAGTTACATGCAATTTTTGGTACTTTCCAGAGCAGTGCTGATTAACCCAGTAATAACCAGAAGTTTTTTAAGATCATGTGATTTTGGCATATGCCTCTGTATGTACACTGTAGACTCTGATTTTAAGTCACTTGCTGCCAAAAGAAGGGGATTTTTAAAAATAATTTTTTGGAAGTAAAGTCCCAGTATTACAACAGATGTTCTGAATGTGTTGTGACAAAAATATCTGAACAAAATGATTTTTTTAAATACATTTTCCAGTTATTGGGGGATAACTCCTGGATAAATTGCTTTGGAGCCTGTACATTTCATGTGGTAATATATACCTGTTATGTTTCAGTAAATCCATGTTTATACACATTAGCCCTTTTCTATGCATATTCCACCTCTGTGGAGATTTAAATTCATGGACTCAAGAAAAAACAGGCTTCTCAGAACTGGGCCTTGGCAAGTTCAGTACTCAGTTCAGCAGCTCAACAAATCCCAGCATGTCAGCTTGGTGCTCCTGGTGTCCCAATCCAATCAACCTCTGGGGCATCCAGCTGTGCCTGGCTGAGCTCAGCTGTCACCAGTCCCATCCCATCTACATCCAGCTCTCCTTTCTCTCACATTCTCACTCTCTGAAGGTCGGGGCTTATTAGGCTGTGGCAGTGCCTTTGGGCAGTACTAGTGGACCTGGCCCTGAACACTAGGGCTTTACACTCACGGGTCCTTAGAGATTTAGTACAAACACTGGTCTTAAAAGATCCCATCATACCATCTGCCTCTCCCAACTTTGCAAAGACACCTGGTGTGTTAGTCAAGAAAGCATCACAGCAAAAGATCTCCCAATCATTTTTAACTGAGATATCACTTATTAAAAGGATACATGGAGACAATGAAGATTGTATTAAGCCATTCCAGATATAGACAGACCTTCTCCTGGTCCTTCACACCTGATTCCCCGATGCCTTCAACTTCATTTATTTGCTGCTATTACTGCTAACTTCTGTTACTTCTATTTATACTTGTGTGAGCCTAAAGGAGCCAGAGAAACTGAATATCATTACCAAGGGCCGAAAACCCTTCAACAGATGGGAAAATGATCCCACTTGGCAAGATGCAATGTTTGGTACTAAAAAAAAAAGGAAAAAGCTTTTGGATCTCAGCCATCAAATCCAGTCCCCAATCTTGGGCTGCACGGAGTAAATTCCCAGAGCTCAAAAACGTAATGTACTGCTGTGGATCATCCATTAAACTGTCTATTGAATGAAGTATAATGCTAAACAGACTGAGGAGAGTCTATCATTCAGATTAATTCAGCTCCAACTCACAAAACCTTCAGAAATGGGGTTTTTGTAGGCAGGGCAACTTGGTTCTAAATAAGTTTGTTAACTGTGAGAGCCAAGATGTTAGAGCACTAGGAGCCCAGAAGAATATGGCTATTTCTAGGGGCTGAATCATGGCACAAGTATGCAACAAAATGGAAACAGAATAAACAGTAAGAAATGAAGAAAACTTCATGAATTTCTACCTCTATAATAAAATCTTAACAAGAATACAAAGACTTAAAAATGCCACAAAATTCTTGCCCTGAAGGCAGTTTTAAAAGAAGTATTTTAGTGCAGTCAGTGACTCTCTAAGAAGCTCACTCTGATCCTGTAACTTATTTTGCAATAGTGTGAAACGTGCCATTCTGAATGCTTCTGTATGTGGGAAGTTTTAAGCAATGACCAAATGTTTTCATCCCTGTATGAAACACCATACATACAGTATCATAAATAATCATCTTAAATGATTGTGAGGAATATGAATTTACCTAAAAAATAAGAAAAATCTAAGGTAACTCAAGGTTCTTGAACATTCAGGCACTGGGAATTTAACAAAAAAAAATATTTCAACATATTGAAAAATATATTTTTCTTTCCAAGGACTGGAACTCACTATGATTAGAATAAAACACCACCATTAATCCAGTTGCCCTCATGCTTCAGTTTGTAAGTACTGTAAGTATACAAATGATAAAATATTCATGACATGAAATAATGAATTAAGAGCTGCATTTTCCTATTACTTGCAGTGCTCACGTCCCTGAAATAAAAATGTCTTAGTTATTAGGTGAGTCATTTTAAATCTAACTTTAAGTCATATAGTTATCAATTTGCATATAAATACTCAAAAATAATTTTGTAAGTACTCTTAAGTGTTGACAGTCTGTAGGCAGGGAGCAGAGAGGGACAGGAAGAAGGATGGATAAGACACAGACCTCTTCATATGAAGTATTGCAGTTGCTTTATGTTGAAAACTCAGTTATTTTCTTCTTGGTCCACAGCCATAATCTGTGACCCCATAAAAGCCCAGTCATATCCTCCATGGTTCTGTTGAACTCAGTTATTCAATCCTTCAATGTCCAGTGGTGCCTAAAAGCAGACGGGATGTTGAAACATGTGTCTTAAAGACTTGGCCCCTTTCTCTGTAGTGGGCTATGTAACTATCATTTATTAGAATATTATTTCATGGTTTTGCTTTGAAGTGAAAAACATGTGGGTCTCAAAGATTGTATCCATATTAACTTCACTTTTGTCTTGCTGGTATTTTAGAGAGATAGGCAGATTTGGGCATACACAGTAGATTCTTCAGTCTCTTGGTACTTCACGAGTCTCATTCTATTTTAATAAAGCCCAAGGTATCTGCATGTTTGGTGTCTGTAAAACATTGAAAGTAAGTGCACAGTAAGTGAGAGTTCTGGCCTCAGATTCCTCCCTCAAAAAACAAAGTTGTTCTTCTTGGATGATGCTGAGAAGCACTGAGACAAAAATTAGAACTTTTTACCTTTGCCCTAATTGAAGAAAATAGTAACAAGGCAACCTGGACCAAACATGGACATAAGCAGCCTCAGCCCCCAGTGGAGATTCACATCAAGGTCATCTGTCAAACAAGCAGCAGTGAAGTACACATGCAGTCTGTTTCTTGTGACATATGCCCTTTTCTGGAACTGAAAGTAAGTAGTCTTATCAGACTGTGGGACAATTTGTTTTAAATTGCATCTAAAATAGATGAATTGAATTTAATGTGATAGGTCAAAAACAGAAACAGGAGGTCTTACAAGCATGGTGTGGAGGTTTAGCACAGTGAAGAGCTAATATAAAGACTCTCAACCAGCATGTGGAATCACTTACCTAAGCCTTGGTTGCTTGCTTGAAATGGTAAGGACTACCCTTCAGCTTTCTGAATTGTATTCAAGTAGCAAAAATGTGTATAGAGAAAGTAATGGACAATAAACATATAAAATCTACACCTCTTCTCTCATCAGCTTTTAGATGCAGAATTCACTGCAACAACAGCTTACACATCCAAACCAGAGACTAAAGGTAACAAGCACCGAATCTAGCAGAGTTTTTCCAAAAAAAACAACACTTACACATCTGTCATGTGAGAAGTGTAAATCAGTAATTTAGGGATCATTTACTTTTATACAAAAATTTCAGGAATCTTTTGTTGTGGATATACACTTTTGTTTCACACTGTGATTAAAAAAAAAAAAAAAAAAAAAAAAAAAAAAGAGATTTGCGGTGGGTTTGAGGGTTTTTTATTTGTTTGGGTTTGGGGTATTTTTTCTGTAAAAATACAGTGATACAAATATTAATACTGACATTTTATAGCTGCTCCTAAATATCACATTATAAGAAACAGATCTCCAGGACTCTTATCAGTGAAGATGGAGGGAGTTTTCAGTTCCTCTAGGAAAAAGTTGGAATAGTGGAAGATTTGGTTTTAAGGAGAGCATTTTCATACAATGACCTCTCTTAAGGATCTTCCTCACAAAGAATTCAAGATTTTAAATTATTTAAACACCATTAAAGTAATCCTTGAACTGAGCTCACAGTGGGTTCAGGCTGTGCTGTATGAAACTTCCTAGTAGCTCTCCAAACAAAACAATTACCCTCTGCCAGTGAGAGCTGTTAAACACTGAGGGAAAAAGTCTGATTACTAAACCAGAGGTGTCTACTGCCAACTTAACCCTAAGGGATCAGATATCCACATTGCAACAGCCTAGATAGCTGAAATGGCATTAGATATCTTTGTTTAGGTATCTGAGCTGCTCCCTATATACCCAGTATCTCCTCTCTACTGAAGATCCAGGAGGGAGATTATTATCCACAAACTATTTATAAGTGATAGTGTGTAGGAGGCTGTAGGATGGATGCCTTTCTGTGGGAAGTTTGGTCTGTCAACCAAAGATGTTCCCAGAAGGCTTGAGATTCACCAGTGTGAAGCCGCCACTCCTGGGGCCCTCCCAGAAGGCACTGTAGGAACAATATATGTCCTCCAGCACATTTTAACAGCAATGGTCAATGCTGATGGTTTGAAATACCCAAATGACATTGCCCTAGCTAGATTCAGAAATCCAGAGCTGCAAGGACAGTGGCCTTCATTAAAATGGTGGCAGCAAACAGCTGAGGACAGTAACCATCTTTAACACAGCTGTCTGCAAATGGAACATCTGCCCATGGGCTAAGTATTTATCTGTATGAGAAGTGGAATAAAATAGATACACTTTGGACCACTTAAAAGTAGGATTCTTATTAGTGGATGCTCTCTAGAATCTTATAAATCCCTAAGTATTTCTTGCATTATTATGGCAACCTTCATTTTCCTACTTTGTGTCTCTGTCAACTCAAAGAGAAATAAAGGAAAGCAGAAATTCTACAAAGCCACTTGTGCAGGATGTTACTTGCTGGGGATTAACACCATTTACTTTCAGAGCAATAGTGGTAATAACACACACATATCTGAACATATACGTATGTCTTCAAATAAATCCTCTTAAAACTGAGCAGCCTAGATTGGGCTACAAATATGGAAATGGAAAGTAAATTTAACGTATTGCACACTTCCTGAGACTTCTCCTAAAGCCTATGGCAAAATTAAATTGTGCCAAAAGTTTGTGACATTCAGGCAGTGGAACGATTCTCCAAGAGTGTCTGTCATATGCCAAGAAAAAATTTGTAAAATCAGTAACATCTTTTGATGAGTTTCACTATGGCATGACTGGTGATGCAGAAATATCCTGTTCCTGCCACACTACATAACTCTATTACTGAGTGACCTCTGTTTGAGATTAATACTAGGAACTAGGCTGATTCCATCACAGACACCCTGAATAGTATTTACAAATTCAGATTTTTGTCAGATGTGCATTAGAACTGGTGATAGAGATGAAATTGTTGAATGTCCCAGTATCAATCCCTGAATAATCAAGTTATTCTTTGCTGCACATGGAAATTCCAGTAGAGGATGAAAAGTGTGTACCCACAAAATTTTGGACACACAATAAGCACTTAGAAATGCTGTAATATATGCTTCTGTATAAAAGTCAATGGTTTATTCAAATAACAGAAGCAGCATTCTTTGCAGAATATTTTTGGGCTGACTTAGATCTGACACATATATACATATATATACATGCTCTCAAACATGCATATCTATCTACTTGAGGTAAATTCCTCTCTGATACTGAAACCAAATCAGCTCAGTGATATTTGCATGTCTTTGTCCCATTCTGGTTACTTATGAGATATTCTTAAGAAGGACTTCATAATAAACAATGTATAATTTTTAAGCTCTTATTCATTAGCACTAACAGCACTTTTCAATAAGATATCTGTCTGCAAAGCAATCTGTGCACATCAGCCCTCACAAAATCACTGTGAAATTGTTGTTCATGCCACACTTGGGCAAAACTCCCTCCTTGAAGAGAGAGATGCATAGATTTGTGGTGCTGTGTAGGAACAGTCACAACAGTCACTCTGCGTGGGGAAGGTGAGTCCTTTTCTCACCACTGCAACCAGTCCCTTGACATAAAGGTGCCTCTTCACTCATCTTCTGTGATGGCAACAGAACCACATTTACAGAGCTTCTGTCCTTCAGACTGTTACACAGCAAATAGAGAGTATCTGAAGTGTCCTCAGCCTTCATGATGAATTTATTCCTCTGTTAGAAGACTATAAAAGGCTTCAGATGTCCTCCCTTTATATATATATCATCTATTGCCGGTGCATTATGTTATATATAGTGTTTAACTTTCCTGACATTTTGATGTTGTATGGAAAAGCTAATCTTATATTAAAGGTGGGATTTGAAGATCAAGAGAGTGACTTACCTTTGTATCACACAGAAAACCAACAGTGAAACAAAAGTTCACACCACTATATTCTGTGTGCTAGTCCACTTTTATATGCATCAAGCTACCTCAGACCAGAAGTCAGAAGGGGGTTTAAGAAGCCCAGAAGTCCAGATTCACAGGTTTAGCTGTTGTTCCTTGGAAGATATGCATTTGTTCCATGATTCTGACTCTTCAATACTGCCCTTCAGGCTCTATGACCCTGGGTTGGAGGGTCTATCTTCTCCCTCCAATGCTGCCCCTCAGAATAGAGTGCTGTGCTTGCTACAATTTTCTTCCAGAAATATTCAGCTTTCTTAAAAAATATTCAGTTGTATCCTTCAGCACTACAGCTGTTTCATTTTGAATCAAATTATTTCCTGAATATTCAGGAGGCTGAGATCACCACACATTTGTCTGTGTGAAAGTTGTGGAAGTTCTTTTCACAGTTGTGGAAGAAATAGTTTGTTGTGCATAGTTTCTGCAGTTCCTGTCAACTTTGTTCCTGTCAACTTTGACAAGCAGGTATGGGAATAGACTGAAACTTAAGAGCTCTAGAAGAATAAGAGCTCTAATGTTCTGAGCATCCATCTGAGGTTCAGGCAGCTACCTCATCCAGCTTTTTTTACACCATGCAGCAGGCACCTCCTGCAATAAAATTTCAGCTTTAGCCATTAGAACCTGCATCCTTAGCTGACCTCCAAGGTCATCCTTGCAAGATGGTCAGAAGTAGCCTGTGGAGCAGACCACAAGGGGAAGAGAGACTTCTTGCACTGGATAGTAAAGTAGGACTAGAAAATCTGTCTTTGCCAAAACAGTGCTTTGGGACATTATTGTTTGCTCCTGCATATCCCCATTCACAAAGTAAGAAGAACAATTGCTTTCCCCACAGAATACTGTGCAGTGGGAAATAAAGTCCATTATATAGTTTAGGATCCAAGGAGTTACAGATTTAAGCATAGGTGGATTTGATAATAGTACTCATCCTGACACAGGCTTGTGTCAGCGACGCCAGTTCCTGGCAGGATCACAATGGGACCTTTTTCCAAGAGATCTGTGATTTCTCTGAAGAAAGGCAGCGAGTACTGCTAGCTCCCCTGACAATATCTGCTATTCGGTGCCTGCACCTTGAGGATCCCATCCTATGAACTGCCTCAAAAAAGCAAAGATCTAGAAATACAAAAAGTGAGTTCTTATAATTCATCTCAAAAGTGTCTGAAATAGTTTTCTCATCAATGCTAGGCTTTTTTGTTTAAACTCTGAAATGCTAGTTTCTTAATAACAAGGAATATATCTTCAAGAGCAAACCTTCTGAGGCAGACCAGGGCAGTGACTGGCATTTTCCTGTGATAAATATCATATGATTTGTTTTTATTAGATGTGGCATGCATGCATATTAAAGCACAAAGGCTATGGCCACCTTTTGCTCCAGTATTATGCAATATATACTTGCAGTCTCATTACAGAGAAATTATTAGACAGCTGGACTATATTCCTTCCCATTCTACCCCTACCTTATCCATGCATTACACTTGTCTCCAACTCTGAGACCTCCTACTGCTCATTTTTTCCCCTGTTTTAGAAACAGAAAAGGTCGCCTCTTTCAGCTTATGAGCAGACAGGAAAAAAAATAAAACAAAAAGAAGGGAAACAATACAGAAGAAAATCCACTAAAAAAACCCCACAAGTCCTCCTGTAAATGTAGAGGACAGCATAAGGAGGAAGACAGAAGTTAGCTGAATCCGGAATTGAGTTATGCTATTGTCCAATGTTTTAGAAATTGCACGTTAAATATGATAGACTGGCTGGCTGGAATGCTATTAGATAGAGATCAAAAAGTTCAGCTGCTCAAATCAAATGCTAACTAGAAACGCTTCAAGTTTCTTTGAGGGAGCACAAAAAAATGGTTGTTCAGCAAACTAGATTTTTTGCCCTATTTTGGATTTAGCTATTGAGGAAAACTAGCAGATTAAGCATTTTCACCACCAGAAACTAGTGTTTGTTCTGTGACAAAAGTTAACCACTGCCTAAGATTGTTTCCCTGTTTTGCACTTGAATATTATTGATTAACCACAGGAACAGAAGAATCTTTGAGTACCAGCCCAAATTGTCTGCAAGCCCTTCTTGGTTTCTTGTGGCATGAATTCCACAGCACTTAATATAAGGGAAAATATTTACAAGCTGGGTGGTAGGAGACACCTGGGTGGAGTAAAACTGATAGTGGGAATAGAAACCTGACTCAGCTGTAGTTAGAGTGAAAAGTTTACCCAGAAAATACAAATGATAAGCCATTAATAGGAACTGTGCTCTTGAGATTCATTATGGGAGTATGATAGTACAGCAAGAAAATAGCATCAGCAATTCCAGCTGGCACAAAACCAAGAAAACAAACAGCAGAAGGGTATTAGAAACTGATCTGGGAGGGAAAAAAAAAACATTTACAGGTAAGATATATAAAGTGAGATTTATCCTGTGACTGCAGCTTTTTTATGTGGGGTAAAGGCCTGAGCAATTAAAAGATCAGATCCTCTAAAAGGTCCAGATGCATCTGAAAGACAATTTCTTCTGTCAACCATGAGAAAGGCTTCTTTTTTCGTTGTGCCACTAGAAGTCAGTGGTGACCCCAGGCATCAAATTGGCCCCCAGTGGAGGCTGGGGCCTCTGAGACAAAACACTTATCGTTCAGGGACATTGAGCAACACTGTCACCAGCAGACCACACAAGGCCTCTGGGCTATGTAAATTGTGCAAAATTCTGGCAACTACCTCAATGCTTGCAGCAGCCTGGGCTAGAAAAGGGGCAGCATTGGGCTAAAACTGCCTTTCCTTCTCCCTCCCATGGAGGTGGGAGCCCTGCGCTGTTTGGCAGGCCACCCAGGCTGTCACCCCTTATCTTTTCTCACTAACACTGAGAATGACATGGAGTTGCCTTTAAATGTAAAGATGGGCATATTTTTAGAAAAGAAGTGAGAAATAATAAAACTGAAAAGTTGCACCAGGCGATACACGTGTGGGCACCTGCTTTGGTATCCCACGGGAACATCAGAGTGCCCACTGAGTGTCTTCTCATGTACCCATAAGGAGCCAAGCCATAAGGAACTGCTCCCATTGGGCCAGGCCCCAGCAAAAAGCTTCTTCCATGTGTAAGGAGCTTCAGCCATCACTGGGTCTGCATAGCCTCAAGGACTTCAAAGGCTTTGGCCACAGAAAGAGAAGCAGCAATTTATCCACTACTTTAAAATCTTGTATTTTAGGAGTCAGATAGCGCTAGGGTTGGATGGGACCTTAAAGATCATCCAGTTCCAACCTGCCTGCCATGGCCAGGGACACCTCCCACTACATGAGGCTGCTCAAGGCACCATCCAACCTGGCCTTGAACACTTCCAGGGAAGGGGCAGCCACAACTTCCCTTGACAACCTGTTCCAGCTTCTTAAAACCCTCACATTTTTCCTAATGCCTTACCTAAATCTCCCCCTTTTTAGTTTTAAACCATTGCCCCTTGTGCCCTCACTACCCACACATGCAAATAGCTCTACCTACCCCAGCTTACTTGTAGGCCTTCTCCTGGAATTGGAAAACCACTGTAAGGTCACCTCAGAGCCTCCCCTTCTCACATTGATGGCACATGTTAAGCTTCTGGTTGGCCATCACCTCCAAGTCCTTCTTCTCAGGGCTGCCCTGAATCCTTTCTCCTCCTAACCTCTATTTATGTCAAGCCACTTCCCATGACCATAAAACAAAGCCTAAATGGCACAAGGAGAAAGAGAAATAGAGGGATATTCTTATTCTAATGAAAAAATCAGTAGGCATATAAGCCTAAAGAGGCACAGGGGAAGATGTCATAAACATATCTTTGCTCTGCTGAAGTGCTTTAGCAGTGAGACCATCAAAGAGACTGTTGGTTGCTAAAAAGAAAAGAATTCCCAAAGTGGCCACAGTATTCAAGTTGTCAGGTCTGAGTCAACAGTTAATTGGGTATCTTCAAATGGGATAAATCATTTATAGGAAGCCCTGATTCTGAAAAAAACTCCCATGTCCTTCATCTGGCATTATGACTGGTTAGTAAATGTTAGATGGAAGAGAGAGAAAAAAATAAAGCAAAAGATTTAATGGTGGTCAGGAAAAATCTTTAACTCCTTACAACCTTCTTGTTAACACTTGTCGTCTCCATCAGTTTGCAGCTCATCATTAGATTGGCTGGTAGGATGACTCATCGAGGTGAATAAACTCTTTCCACCAAAAAAGAAGGTGACAAATAAAATTATTATCTTAGCAGCCATGATAATGGTTCCCCTGGTGTTTGGGGGGCAGGGCAGAGAATCAGTTTTGTGGTGTTAGTATCACTTAAGAAAAAAAAAAAAAAGTAAGTAGGGAGAACAATTCTGCAATATTCTGATTTCAAATTTAATACTGCTGGTGTGATATTCTCATTCCACATTACTGGATTAGGTAAATAAACTCCCCTGAAATACAGCTGTTTTGATGGATTCTTGCAGTCTGCCAGCTTGTATCTAATTTATTTTATTCCTTTCAATTTGTAGAACAGACTCTTGTAAGTATTTCCCAATAAATCTTATATTTCTACAATTGCTGAGATAGTGTCTCAGACAAAGACCTATAGGGCTGAAATAAAAATAGTGTAGGGTTCAAGATGACATCATGTTTTATGAACACAAGACGTGACCACAAATAACCTACAATAACCTTTAAAATTAGTTTTTTCCTGACTTCATAAAACAATATTTTATTTGGCAGGCCCTTATTGGCAAGAACTTTGAACAGTTCTATTTGTTTTCTGTAACCAGGAAGACACAACCAGTGTTTTCACATAGGTTTCCTCAGCACTGTGGTTTTGCCATTTTCTGCCTCTTTATTACTGCCTGCTGCTATTGAATATTTTTCTTTGGGATGTTTATTAAGAACAAGGATACGAATTAAAAAAAAAATAAAAATAAAAAAAAGAAGCTTTCCTTATAACAGCACTGTAATACAACTGTAGCAAAAACACAGAACTAGATAATGGTATCTAGAATGATCTGGTTGCTTTAAGTCTAAAGTTATGCAATAACATACAGCTGGCTACATGTATATTATAAGAAACTGAAGGAAATCAGCCCATATGTACTCTGATGCATTAACCAAGACTGAGATTTAGAAATCCACCATAGCATGTAGCACCATATGAAATGCAGGAAGGGGCTTAGCCAGTCACTGAACTAAGTAATAAAATAAAATCTAGTCAATGCAAATTAGAATGCTCCTTGTTTCTTAGGGGATTTTACCTAGATTTAGTTGCAATTCCATTTCACCATCAGCAGTTGTCCTGCTTATGAAGCCACAACTCAACAGGTTTTCTTTACCTCTTGTACCACCTGAATGGGATTTCTCTCTGCATTTGACACTGCTCTGACTTTTGCTGTTTTGAGTTGTGCTGTCATGGAAAAATGGACAATTTCCCACTACATCTGCAGGAGCCCCAGTACTCCACTACAGGTCAGTTTGTTGTTTTTTTGTTTGTTTGTTGGTTGATTGGTTGGTTGGTTGGGGTTTGTTTGGGTTTTTTTTAATTATTCTTCAAGAAAAATCTCTATACGATTTTTATTCAGTATATTTTCAACAAAGATTTAAATTTAGTCTGCAGTCCAAATTGCAAATTCCACCCCACCCTAAATGTTTTGTATGTTTGAGCAGGGGCCATGCAATTAAGATGAGCTTTTCAGCTTCTGTACACAGTTTGGACTTCCTAGTAATCCCTCTTTCTTCTGTACAGTATGAAGCTTGAGTGAATAAGGAAAGTTCCAATAATTAAACTTGCTCTATTGACCTAACCAAAATTAACTGGCTATGCAACAATGTAGCTGTCCATGTAAAAACAGGAAGTCAGATTTCCCCAAGTAACCCTTATTCACCATGAGAAAAACAGCTGGTGCTCTCCCTTTACATGCAAGTGTGTGGGGCATGGATAAAAGATGTATACTTCTGATATCCTCCCTTTTAAAAGGGTGTGTTTTTTTCCAGTGGAAGTTTTCCAGCACTTAGTTCCTGAGAGGTAGGGCCCCAAGATAGTCTGGTCAAAATAGTTAGAATCATATCTTTGTAAGGAGAAGTCTGTGAAAATGAACAAAGAAGCCACATTAGTATAGCATGAATAATCCTCCCTGACCTCCAAAGAGAAAAATAATAAAGGATTTATTACACTTTTTTTTTTTTGTTCCCTAAGAAAGACTAATAAGAAAAATCCTCCTTACAACAACAATAACCACTGTTTCAGAATCAGAGCTTTTGTGTCACTGCTTTTCAGTAGTTACGCTACATTTCTCCCAGTACACTGCTGGGATTTTTTATTTTTTATTTTGCTATGCCTGCTCACACATCTGCTCCACATGTGTGATCAGCAACTGGATTTTCTGAGCTGAACGTCCTGTTAAATGGACAGAGTGGGCAGATCATTCCTTAGAGAGCAGAGAATCTGCCTCTGGTGGATTGCTGCCAAATGCGACGGTGTAATAAAGAAAAGAAAGCTGCTCATTCGGATTGCTCTGAAATGAACTGTGTCCTCTCCTAAAAATCCATCTGGTTAGGATCCCTGGAGGTGCAGTCCAACACACCTAGGTCTGGCAGTCTATATGTTTGATGGCTGTAAATATCTCTGTGTAGCTCGACTGGGGGAGGGCAGGGTAATTAAGAATTAGAGGAGGTGAAACTATTGTATTCTCATTCCCATTCACCCACACAGACAAAATTACACACAAAAGTTATGGAGCTGATTGTACTTTCTGTTGCAGAAGCTGACAGGTAATCTTTAAAATAAGTGTCTTAGGCTTCAGCTTTCTATGTATTGTCTAAAACCTTTGTTTTCAGATGATGTAAGCCGGCATCGGTCTGGACTGATCATCTCTCTTCAGATTTGGCCCTTAGTGCATTAATCAAAAGCTTTATAGAAAACTGTATAAAGGATTTTGAAGTGGGCCTTATGGTATGTGTGCAAGGAAATCCAGCTTCCAGAAATCAAATAACACCAGAGACTGATAACAGATGTACAAAGTAAGAGGAGAAATTAACAGATGCTTTCCAGTTTGGGCTATTATCACCAATGAAACCCAACACACATGGTCCATAGGTCACACTGAAGAGTCTACTGCAGATGAATTTGGTTCATTACTGATACTGGCAAAATTAAGATTGCAACTGCACAATGCTAGATCTATCCTGAATACAACTTGATTTTCTGAAGTACAACCAGTGCTGCTGAAAGAACCCCTCTGAGAGTTTAGCAGTTAGTTCTGCAGCCAGACAAATGGTATCACATTGGCTTAATACATCTCTGTAATAGATGTCCTGTAAAGCAGGAAACGTGACAGTTCCATTCTCAACAAACCCAGTATTTAATTTTTATTTTCTTCTTGGTCTACATCTATCTTGGTGAATTAAACAGGGTCTGGGAACATTCCTGGGCACTGGATTATGATCATCTATAGTGTAAAGCATCTAGGCAAGTCCCCAGAACCCCCAAGGCTGCTGCCAACTACTCTTCAAACCACTCCCAGACACAAATCAGAAGCAGGGGATTTCCAGAACCATTCCAAATTGGCAATTTGCAAGCAGCCACCCAGTTTTGAAGGTTCAGAGTGTTTACTAAAGCTGAGCTGGCCTTGGCCTTCTTTCCTGCTGGCTTGTTGGCCTTGGTTCCTGCAAAGACTCTGAGAATGTCTCAGCTTCCCATCCACAGCCCCGGACAACTCTCACCAGTGAGTCTTTATTTTAAGCAGAGGTAGAGTCTACCACTCTTGATGTAGGGGGTTTTTTTCTGCCTAGGGAGACCATTTGCTTTGTAAACAATCCAAAATTATAAAACTATGGTGTTATTTTCAGGGCTTCCCTCTGCAGCTACCACTTGACAGCGTTTTGGTTTTTTCGGTTGTCCTGGAAGCTGTTGGGTAACCAACCCCTTGCAGTAATGTCAGAGGTGGATCTCACAGCCTCTAGCTAAGGCAGTCATACTCCCCCATTGAAAGCACCCTGAAATGTTTTTTTTCTTTTTCCAGAGGTGTTCTAAAATAATGAGTCATTGGTTATATTGTGAGTTCCTATTGTTCTCATTTATCCATCTGCTTGTAATTGTGCTGGATTCTGTTCAAGATGATTTTTAGCTAATTTGAAATCATTAATTTGATTATTGCTTACCACCCAGCAAAGAAATAGCCAAAAGACAGGATTCTGCCTTTGCAGAACTTTTCAAGAACTTGGGTTCAGCTCAAGTACAAATGAAATATTATTTTTCAAATGTCTCTTGAGCCAGAATGCAATTAGAAAAATTGCATTTTGAACAATAACAGAAGATTTATCTTAAAGAAGTTACCCCTTTAGCTCAAGCTGTTATTTCAGCAACTATGAAACTGGGTCTTAGCTCAGGTATTACAGGGAAAGTCTCTTGTCAACTGGCACTTCCTGGGCTTCCCAGCATGAAGCTGCAACCTGGCAGGAATTCCTGAACTGATGACATGCTTTCAATTCCCTGAAGGGCTTAGTCTGACCCCAGCACTTCCAGGCTCCAAGTTCCATCTCCATGGGCACTAAGTGCAAAGAACAGGACTAAAGGCCAGGACACAGAGAGCTTTCAGCCAAATGGGAGTATGCCCTGATGCACAAACCTGTGTAGCCAGAGGCTTTCAACCTTCACTGTTTGCTCCTCAGATTTTGAGAAATGCAAGGCCTTTGATGTCTAGCATTTTGGAGCCAGTGAACCAGCTTTCATCATTTGTCAGCATCAGATAGACCATTCCATTAGGTAATTTCTGATGGAAATTAGTGGAATAGACATTAAGTAGAAAAAGAAAGCAGAAAATTAAAATATTTATTATCTAATCACTATGATTAATTAGTGGTATATATATAAAAAAAAAAGCTGAACTTCTAAACCCAGGTGAAGTTTTTTTTTCAGTTTGGCAGTTGGAGATGGCTGGCAAGGGGGCTTAAATGTTTTCAGCCAGAATGTAGGTTAGGTTCAGAATAAGGCCAGAAACACATAAGGAAATCATAATTGTAAGATAACACTATTTAAGTAATATAAAAGGCTCTCCCTTTTTTTTCAAATGCATATCCTAGTTTGATCAATCACTGTGAACAAAAGATGACTTAGAGGACAGCTTGTTGAAATGAGAAAGGGGCATTAAGGCAAATGGTGAAAAAAGCTTTCACTCAATATCTAACTCTCAGTGACAAGGGTAACAACCAGTAATGAGGTGAAGCCGTTTAGGTGATGAACTAGATGATTCAGAGAATACCACTGGAACTGAGCCCATTCTGAATTTTGGTTAAGTTCATTTAAAGGGTTTCAGTATTTTCTAGTTTTCTTGCTGCCTTTCTAGGTCCCAACTGATGCTCAGCCTTCTCTTTTCCCTATTAGCTCAGATGTCCCAGGAGTGTTGGTTGCCAGCTAGTGTCCACAGCATCACGTAGCAGTGACACAGCTCCTGCTGCAACCCAGGTGGGCAGACCCACTCACACTGCCACTCACACTCTAGCAGGAGTCTGAAGTTTCTTCTGCAAAAAAAAACCCAACAAAACTTGTGGGGAAAGATGTGGACAAAGAATCGTTCGGAAGTAATGAGAACATGAGAAAAAGAGTTTGCCTGAATAGAGGTGATTCCTTCTTTGCAACTTTGTCCTACACGTCAATACTTCTCATTGTAAGACAGGAGAACTGAAAACCACTGATTCTCTGTAAAGAAATGCTGAATATGAATATGAACAGATTTGTTGCCCTTTGAAGACCTGAAAAGTCTTCCTGGTGGCTAACGTGGGTTTTTGGATTATTGGGTCCCCCTATATAGGTACAGTAGAAAGCCCCTAGCCAAGCAAATAAGTCTTTGTGAAATCAAACTATGCTATACTTTTTAGTTCTGCTATAATGCATTTAATAATAAATAAAACCTTAGCCATTTCATAGGGCCACATAAAGAAATATAAAGGGAGATAAAGGAAGACACAGTGTGGGCCACAGAGTCCTGCCTAACAAAGAAGCTATTTTATCACACGTGGTGGTATGAAGGCAGAGCTCTTTGGAGCCCTGCAATAAGCCATGGCAGCTATCTTCTACTGTATCTGGCATACGGCTTTCTACCTCTCACAGGGTTTAAGAAAACAATTTAGTAATATGGTATTGCGCCATGTCACACCACACACCTCCTCATTTCACAAATACTATCACAGCATTATGGACTGAGGAGAAAAAAAAAAAAAAAAGAAAAAAAAAAAAAAAGCCCTTCTTCAGGGGAAAAATTGTTTGCCAACTTTGTCTTCTCAGTGTTGTCACTACAGTTTTCAGTTGCCTCAGCAAGTTTTCCTTAGGTGAAAGATAACAGCCTGCCAAGTCTAAGAGTAAACATTTTGTGTTGGTCTACCCACAAAGTATTCAAATAAGAAACTGGAGCTTATTCAGTGTAACTCAGGTTTAGCTATCTCATTTCCAAGATAGTTCACTCTTCATGGCCTTTCAGATCCTGGTCGCTTCATGTTTGTTCTCAGACTTACGTTATCATTATATTTTTGAACATGTCTGATGAAGGTGCCTCTTTCATTACTCACCTGGAGTCTGGTTTTAAAAGTTAACATCTTAAATGTTGATGGGTTTTATTTTTTTTCCCAAAACTGCATATTGTTTACACACATTTCTCCTAGACATGTAATGTAGGTATTAAAATGAAAATATTATATATATGCATATATGTTGAGTCCACAGAACATCCATTTTATAGATAGATTCATACTATATATAGCATATATGATCTTTCTGCCTACATTTTTTACTAGGATTTGGCTCTAAATTGGAGTATTTTCCCAGTAATAATGGTGCCTATTGATGTATCTGTGAGTTTACTTATCAGAATGGACTTAGATCAACAGTAAAACAGCACAGAAGCTCAGGGCACCATGGAACTGAGTTCCCTTTCCACATACAGTTGGTAAGTGAGCTGTACCAGGTGGCACGATATAAATATGAGAAGAAAAGTTTTCTCTCTGGTATTACCGAGCAGGGGAGTAGAAAAATCTAGGGTGCAGACAGTGTTGTTCTAGGAAACAGAAGAGGTATTTTCCAGAGGAGGTTTCTGGTCTCCTGTGGAAACTGAGATCAATGATATTTTGCAGTTCAGAGAAGATCAGGAAAAGGCAAGGGGTAGGAAAGAGTGCCCACATGGGAAAAGCACACCTGAAGCTCATGAAAGTATTGGACTGGAGAGGATGGCTTTGAGGCTGACAGCAGCTGCCTATGAAGGGGAAAGGAACTTTGCAGCTGGTGTAGCAGAAGGGAGTGTGGTCCAAAGTGCAGCAGGGGATGGAGCTGAGGCTGAGATGCAACCTGGAAAGGGGAGCAGCAGACCAGGAGTCACCAGAACACTTTTACCACTGAGAAGTGCGAGTAGTGGTAAGTGCTGGCTGTTGGTTCCCTGTTTTCTGTCTCCCTGATACATACCCCTGAAGCTACTTTAGTTATCTCCCCTGAACTGTGCACAGATGTCTGAAGCATGGAAATCCCTACAGTGTGGTAAGTCAACCAAAACAACCTATAAGTCTTTATCCTAAGACTTTTGATCTCACAAAAGTTTGCTTGGAGATTACCATAGTGTCTCTGTGGGACTTAAATCCTGTTACACTTCAGAAGACAAGAGTGCAATGTTTTCACTAGCCACTACTGAGCTCCGTAGTTTCTGGTCCTCCACCCCTCAGGAGAAATCTGAAAAAGCATCTTGGCATATTTGTCAAAACTTCTGCTCTTCTTATCCTTTGGACCTGAAAAAATGGCCAAAATTCAAAGGGTTTGGACTGCTCCAAAGGGGAGAAACTGGTGCAGAAATCAATACTTCTCTCGAACAATTCCTTACGTTTACAAGGCATGGACTGACCCTCTGCTCCTGAGGAGAAAAAACAGAGTTATTCACCACATCAGTGTTCTTCTAAGTGACCTACCCGTGAGGACTCTTCAGGCTTTTCAGGATTGTGTAACCAGCTGTTTGTTCATTTCTGCTCCTTTTCCTTCTGTGACACTCAAAGGAACACATTGCAGAGAGATCACAAGTAACAGAAGCCACAATCATAGAAATAATCAAATAATCAAAGTAACACAGTTGTGTCAGAGCTGCATTGCACATGAGCTAATAAGATTTGCAGAAGGCAGTGCTTGTAAATGCAAGGCCAGTACAACACACAGGAAGCTGTTTTGTTAGGAGGATATCACAGTCTCCACAAGAGGACACTTTTTATAGGATGATTGGACCACTGGGATACTCTGGGGTACCTAGGCATGTCTTTTTTGTTCCCATTTATTTCTCTCATATATTCAAATATTAATTTGAACAGCTCTCTCTTTTCAGCTCTCCCTCCAGAGAGATGAGATTTCTCAGTTGCTTTCAGTATGTCTTAGTGTTAGTGTGGAGACCAGCACCACTCTGTGAACATTTTGTTTATTTGATTCCATGTGGTCAAACCTGTCCACTTTAGGGCACCTTCCCTGGACTGTCAGTGACTGAAAATCCTAGAAGTTACAGATTCATCAGCTGTTCTTCTTTTTGTGAGTAGTATATACAAAGAAATGGGTATACTGTGCACTTCTTTACCCATTAAATATGAAATTACCTTCTGATCTTTAATGTGGAGATGTGGATAACCTGGTATCCAAACTTTTTCTTTTTTTTTTTTTTTAACTGCATCACCAAGCCTAATCCTTTAAACCAGCTGGACTGTCACAGTCTTCTGTAGAAAACAGGCAATGTGCTACTGTAGTGAGGACAGGTCACAGGAGCAAATTATTGTAAGAAAAGTCAGGGGAAGAGGCAGTAGCAATGCCTCAGCTTGTGCTTCTGTCCTGCAGGAGAGTCATAATTGTGCTATCCCAATATCAAGGCTGTGGGTAAATGAAGACTGAGAAATTATTTCTCTCAACTAAACATGAACAGCTCTCACTAGCTTGCTGTCAGCTTTAATGAATGTTTATAAAGTGCTTTGCATGCAAAGATCCCCAAGTGTTACATATGAGGCACTGATAATTAAATATTTTATTATGTACTTGTTTAAGCCAATGCTAACAATAACTGCTGAAAAACACTAATCTCTATGCCTCAAAAAGGTCAGAATAATTGGAAAGAGCTGACTGTCTGGGTAAAATGTGTGAAATCTGAAAAAAAGCCTGTCTGAAGAGAGTGGTGTGTTCTCAAAAAAAGTGGGTGGAGAAAAGGAGTCTTTTTCATTTGTCAGCACTTGTACTTAATCTGAGTGATTAAGAATACAGTTGATACAACCAGAAATTCTCACTGTATGTTGCCCTGATAGCAGTCAGCACTTAAAATAGATGCAGTAACTAAAGGGAAGCAGTACCTAAATTCTGTTTAAGCATGTTACATGTAAGCGGTCATCACACAACGTTCACGTTAGCAAAAGAGTCATTTCACTTTGTTTAGAGTCAGAATATCCTCAGAGCTGGGGTAAGGCACTTGTTATCTATCCATACCTCTAGTACTACTGCTTAAAACAAGAGGCAAGTGGATGCAACAAATGGTGCAGAAGAATGAAGAGGTCGGTGACAACCGAGAGTAACACTGGCTGGCCCTGGCTTTAGCACAGGACCCTATAAATTAACATGTGCAGGTGCAATCCTGAACGTGCCTTTGTGCATGTGCACACATGTTCGGTGCCTGCCAGAAAGAGATCACAGGGAGCTGTTGCAGCCCCCTCAATCTCTGCTTGGCCCTGGCAGCAGCTGAGGAGCTGGTAATTGTTTCCCTAAGCTATTCACCAGGTGCAGCTCCCTTGGCTCTGGGCTGTCATTCACGACACTGCGCTGCACCCACTTGGGAGGAGCCCTCATACTCTGCACACACTAAAAAATAAAAAAAGGCAAGTGAGAATCAGAGAGCACTTTAGTATTGTACAAATATGTATCAGTGGCCCTTGCTGGCTCTATCTATCTATAGCCATGAATATGTGATTGTATGACTTTATTGTTAAGGCAATACATTACCATAAATGTAATTGTAAAACATTTCAGAGTAGTATTGGCGGAGCAAGTCACTTCTTTTGCCACACTTTAAGCTTCATGCAGCTACCTGTGAACCTGGGACTGACTATGTCAGCAGGCAGAGATTTTAGGCTTGCGTTCCTCAGCTGGAAGTCTGCATCCTGAACTTTGGCACATGCAAAAAAACCAAACCACACATTCATTTCATAATATGATAAACTCTTTTACATTAGTGAAACCCATTAGCTAACCTTTACCATACACAGCATATATATCATACCTAATAGCGGTAAGTTGCTAAATAGTTCAGCGGACGTGTGGTTTGCAAACGGGAGCACGGAGCAAGTGCTGGGAAGCTGCGGATCCCCCTCCTGAGCCGCCGCTCCCGTTCCCGGTGTTTTACTCCCCCTGCAGGCCCGCTGCCCCTCTGCTTCTCGCCGGCTTTCAGGCCCCTTTCCTTTTCCATCCCCTGCAGTTACCCTCTATTCACCCTTGACCAGAGGAGCATCCCCCTGGAAAGGATGTTGAGAAGTAACACTGTACGTTTACCACAGAACAACCCTCATCCCGTCATCACTTACTTTCCTTCCTCTTGCTTGGTATTTGAAGAGTTTCACCCCATTTCTTTAAGGACCTCAGGTGCCTCCAGGGATCCTGTTTTCTCCTGTTTTCCCCCCCCCTTTCTGCACATCTTGGGGTAGAGCCTCGGTCCTGCTCCTGCAGCACTGCCCCTGAGCACAGCTTTCCATCATGTCACCTTAATACTTCTCTGCAGTGAGGGATGAGGGAAACAGAGGGATTTTTCATCCCTCAATGAATTCTGACATTTGAGCATTTTCAACCTAAAACAAGGTAAAAAAAGCAAAGTTTGCTTTTTTTTTTTTTCTCCTTGGTATAAATAGTGAGGAAAAAAGCAAACTTTGAGGCATCTTTTTAAGTCTTTTCAATCAAGATAAAACATAGTTCAGCATATAAATGAACTGGGTTTAAATGTTTTGTCTTAAACCAGTATGAAAATGCATTTCCCTGTAACAGTCTATTGCCTTATGGCAGGAATATTAGCCAAGTCTTTCCTATAGAGCTGTCCTCCCAGCTGACCGCCTCCCACAAGGGCTCCAGAGTTGTGTGACCTCAGCCCTTCCTTCTCTCATGGATTGTTGTGAGGAACATCTGCATTGCACAGGGGAAGGTGGTGTCCCTCAGGTGCCTGGCTGGGGGACAGCCACGAAAAAAGGGATGAGGGCCTGAGCCACTCCAGCTTCCTCATAGCAATGGAGAAATGCAAGGCAGTGGCTTTGGTGAATGGATTTAACCCCACATGCTATAAGTGAGCTATAAAACCCCCCAAAACCCCATGATTTCACTCCATGGATCATTTCAATTTTATAAACACTGTGCATTCTTCCCAAAAGTGAGTTCAGGTGAAAGATTCCCAAGGGCTTTCTCCTCCTTGGTCTCATCGCCAGGCAAAGAGCTGGCAGTGGCAAAGAGGAACGTGGGGACCGTCCCCCCCAAAGATTCATTTGAGGCAGGATGATCCTGAGCTCAGCTACTGTCCCAGCCAGAGGTCTGCCAGGCCGAGCAGCAGCACCTCCCTGGGGACAGGAAAGGGTCAGGATCGGACCGTAGGTGTAATGCATCTGCAGCACAGCTTGTGTGGGAATGAAGAAGGAGGCTAGGGCTGGAAATGGCTGCCAAGGGAGGGAGCAGGGGGAGCCTGTCCCCCAGGCCTCTCCTCAGGCAGAGAGCACTCTGTCCCACAGCAGGGCAGAGCCTCCACTGAGGGGGACACAGTCCAGGCCCAGCAGGGTGACACAAGCCTTGCTCCCCTCGCACTGAGCGCAGAAGTTGGAAGTCCAGTTTCCTCTATTAAATGCTTTCAAGAAACCACAGTACTGAATACTCATACTGTAATCAGTATGAGTGACAATCCCAGGTCTGCCCAAGAGGGATTTCAACTCAATTTTGCATTGCTGCTGCAGAACATAAACAGGGATAAGCATCTGTAAATCTATTGCACAAAATCAAATGAGTCAAATCAGAAACACGGCCAGATAATTTTCATACACTGACAAATTCTGCAGTCCAAGGTCCTTGCTTATATTTCAAGTACATGAGTAATACCACTTATTATCTCCAGAGCCACAGAAGAATGAATGCAGGCAAAGAGAGATTTCCATGGTCCAACTGGTTCATCGAGGGTTCCCCATTACACAGAGGTGTTTTGGGCACTGAAGAATCATCTGAGAAGTAATACATTTTACAAGACAGCACTTTTAAACTTTTATGGTTTTCAATTTACAAAGGACTGTATAAATAAGAATACAATTACTGTAACAAATACTGCTGTGAAACAGCCACTATTCATATTGCACAGAGGGAGATGCTGAAGCATAGAGATGTTTACTAACCTTCCAGTGCTCATCTTTGCCTGAGCAGATCCAGCACCCGGCTCTTCTCCCTCTCCAGCCTGTACTCTAAATGTGTGGCCCTGTGCAACACATGCACTTTGCTTTTTTACAGGGAGAAAACACAGAGCACCGAGATACAGTCGGGGCCTAAGGGGTGTCTGTAAATCTAGCACAGGCCTCACTGTCCTGGAACAGGTCTTTCCTCAAGAAGCCACTGGTATCATGGCTTTCTCCAGTCTCTTTTCCAGCATCTCTGTCCAGCCTCACTCCTTGCATTGTTTATTTGGGCTGTGAGGTTCCTTGGAGAAGAGATACTGTCTCAAATGTGGCTAGCACACTGATGTCTCAATAACAATTAGAAATATGAAGTAAAGCATCCAATTTACAGTGACCTGTTATTTCATTCAGAAAAATACTTCAATTAGGGCAGCATCTGGGTTCAGGTGTTGTACTTACCAATGAACATGCACAACAGTAACAGCTGTAGCCCAGAGGAGACAACAGGAGATGTTACTGTTCCAATTACACATATACATATATTCAAGAACATGAGGGCACAGGCAAGGAATAACCTGTTCTAGTCCATACCTGAAGTCCAGGGCAGAATCAGTAACCAGCACTGAATCTGGCTGGCAAAATAACACATCTTTGATGTTTTAAACAGCAGATCATTCTCTCAGCATGGCTGACTTCCTTGCTTTCCCTAATTACCTTTATTACAATAATTATTACTCATGCTGTTGCTATTGATTCTTAATTAGATCACACTTGTTCTTTCCTCCCCAAGAATCCTTTTCTTTGGTACTGCAAGACTGATCTTCTTCCTCAGTACTGCAGGACTGCAGGACTTCTCAGACACTGCAGAAATATGGAAGAACATATTCATCAGACTACCATCTGATGTTAACTTTTATTTTCATGCACATGAGACATCTCCATGGATAACAAATATTGCAGGCTTTTTTACATATACGCTAAAATGCTTTGCCAGATTAGGACTTACAAGAAAGCTATTTACTGCTGGCCTTATTCACCTCTGAGTGACCATTGCTATTTTAAGGCAATGAAATTTTGTTGTACACGCTCACATATTTAGTTTCAAAAGTAACCAGAAGTGGTATCATCCACTGTGTACAATTTTATATGTCCAAAAGTTACAACTAATTGAAATTAGTTGAATGTATCTGAGGTACAATTAATTGAAGACACTTCTTACCTGTTTTATAACTATTTCAAGTAGGATGAAGAGCTTCGTATGTTTCTATGCATAAATGTCATAGGCATTCTCTGAAAGTGATATAAGGAAAAAGTTACATAAAATTATGAAAATCTCTATTGTTTTAAAGTAATTCTTACTGTCACTGTCACCTGTACAGAACTTCTACCTGACAGCAAAAATGCATGAAAATCTAAATCTGTGTAGAGACGCTTGCATGTGTGTGCTGAAACCTAGGGTGCACCAGCAAAGTTCTCATACAGGAGCAGAGCTCTGTTTATTTCTGGGCATTCAGCTCTTGCTATAGGAGGTACCCCAGTGAGAGCACAGGATCATCTGCTTTACTGTAATGCTTGGTAGATATGAGTAATTCAAGCCACAACCTAGCCCACAGGCAACCCAGAAAATTTCCCACCAGTATTTATTGATACACAGTTTCTCATTAACCTTAGGTACTACATTTGATAACCAGGAAAAACACAATTTGACTGCACAGAAACAAAACAGCATTTTAACTGCAGAGGGCATGAAAGAGCTACTGAACAGCACTATGTTTTGGTAATTTTCTACAAGTTTCATTTCTTCCACACTGAATATTTACAATATTGCATTTTAGTCCTGAAAGACCCTCTGAGAATCCATCTGATTGCTTTCTTGTGGAAAAATTAAAACCTAAAGAGTATAAATTTTAAGATTCATTCTATACATTTTTTATGATAACCATGATCTAGAAATCATTCTTTTGTCCTCACTAGATCTAATGGATGTCACTTCTCACTGAGATTTTACTTCTCACTCAAAATAACTTTTTAAAAAAATGAAAAAATACTGTACACAATAGTGCTAAGGTAAGAATAGCTGATGTTTAACTGTTACCCACTTTATGCCACTTTGAAAAATCCCCAGCCTTTCACTATTGCTCACTAGAGCCACTGACCACATCCAGCACAGTGCAACGGAGCTGTTTTCTAAAACTTCTCTGGTCCAAAAAAAAAAAAGTAAGAAAAGAGTTGAGATTTTCACTACAGTAGAAACTGCCTTTCAAAAAAGCAATGGAAGATTCAGAATTTGAACACAGCATTCTCCAGAACTTGCCTTTTTTGGGCTGTAATTTTGGGTTTTCCAGAAATCTGAAACAGATCTTACTCAGGGTGTGTTTTCAGAGGAATGAGAAAGGTCTGCAAAATCCGCTACCAAGAATCCAGCCTGAGGCAGGTGCGTGTTGGCAGGACCAGTCCCAGCTGATAACAAGCTCTTTGCCATCCTCCACCCACACAGCCTGATCAGCATGAATCCCCCTTTTTCCATTAGCACACATGCCAAGTGTGTTTTCCAGCCTTCTCTTTAAGCTAGTCACATCTTTGTTATTCACTTTGTAGTCGTCATGGCTGGTGTGGGGCCAATGGCTGTAAAGCCCACCATGCTCAGTATTTTTTCAGCCCATCCCAGTACCCAAGGTTGTCACTACTGGGAATCAGTGAAGATGTAGAGAAAAATACTGGCTCTTCCTCTGTCTCTGGGAAGGGTAGACAGGAATTGGAATGGCTTGCCCAGGACAGTGGTGAAGTCACAATCCCTGGAGGTATTGAAAAGGCATTTGGACCTGGTCCTTAGGGACATGGTTTAGTAGTTAGCTTGTGGTGTTGGTCAAAGGTTGGACTGGATGATCTTGGAGGTCTCTTCCAACCTAAAACATTCTGTGATTCTGTGTGCTTATCTATAAATAAGATATATTTATATATATATATATATGATATTTATATCTATAAATAACTTAGAAAAGATGTTTTAATAAAACTTTGATGGATACCACCAGAGGGTGCATTGCTGCCACTGTAATGCCTGTTCTTGCAGTGAAAGTAACCATGGTCCACATTTGTAAAGCTTTGGACAGATCCTGCACCTTCAATTTCTGTGGAGTGGCAAACACAAAGGTGGCCAATGGAAAACAGGATTAAATACCAAAGCCAGTAAAGCCAATAGCTTTAAAGAAAAAGAAGTAAGAAAAAAAAAAAAAAAAACACAAACAACTGACAAGGAGAAGTAATGCACCTTTTATGCTGTGCACTCAAGGCATTTTGCAGCTTTTCTTGAAATATCCA
This sequence comes from Florisuga fusca, assembly GCA_038090715.1. Lineage (NCBI taxonomy): Eukaryota > Metazoa > Chordata > Aves > Apodiformes > Trochilidae > Florisuga > Florisuga fusca. The sequence goes on from JAAWXA010000002.1 coordinate 25,411,757, forward strand.
TCTTAAGAGCATTTCTTTGATCTGTTGCTAGCAGCCACTCCCAAAAGGAGTGAGAGACACCTTGTTTCCTTCCTTCATTTCCTTATCCTGACCTACCGGTTTGGAATGCAGTTCACCTCTCAGCATTTTCAGATGTATCATTTTCAGAGAGGCTTGCATGTCACAACACACAACCGGGGCTGACTTTGCTGCTTACAAAGCCCGCACATGACAGCCGAACAGAGGAACCACACACTGCGCCTGACCCTCCTGCACTTCACCTTCCTGTACACCCTTCTCTGCAGAAGGGACATAACAGTGTTAGAATAACAAATATTCATCATGCCCTCCACACAGGCAGGACCTGAGACTGCAAAGTTAAAAAAATAATGCCCCAAGGGTGCAGCTGAGCAGCTGCAGTCTAGGCTGATCTGTGCCTGTGTTTCTGCAGCCCTCACTGCCCCAGGCACATCCCTTTGCAATAGGAATCCTGACGTATGTACCTCCTCCCCCAAAGTCGTTCCACCTGGTGACTGATAAAAGCTCATCCCTTGTCCCTGGATTAGTTTCCAGCCAGGTAACAGGTTTCCAGCTTCCTCAACTGACTTGCTACACAGCAGTAGAACCCTTAATGCTAGCAGACAGGAGAGAGGGACAAAACAACATCCAGAAGAGGCCAAGACTTTTTCTAGTCCTGCAAACTAGCTTAAACCAAGGACAAAATCATCCTTTTAGGTTTCCTGTGCTGCCACTGGATTCAGAGTGAATCTTCAGAGTTAAACTTTGAGTTGCCCTTTAAAAGTGCCCCAATCACCCCACGTACCACAGGCCTATAGATGCTTTAAGTTGGAGTCACAACTAAACTCCAAACACATAGTTGGCATTAATCAAGACCATAATGTTCCCCCCACCAAATAGCAAGGGAGTTAAGCACAGCATAAATACACACTTAAAACTGCAGCACAATGAAAATAATGATAATAGTAATAAAACCCCAGCAGAACCAACATGGTTATGTTTGAGTTAGCTGAAGATGGCTGGAGGGAGGAGATGCCACACATTCTTGAGTGCACTGTGAGGAACTTTCAGTCCCATTGACTTCAATGGGGTTTCAATCAGGCTTCGTCTCTGCTGTGGAAAGGAACTGCTTAACACAGCATCGTGGGGTTTCTTGGTTTTTGTCTCTGAGCAACTCCTGGCAAAGCCACTGGTTGGTAAGTGAAAACACACTTTTTCCAGTCACCAGGACTGCAAGCTATACCTGGATTTGGATTTTTTTTTCATTTGCTTTTTGTTGTTGCCGAGACTCGAAGATTTGCAAATCTGGCTCCTGGACTAGGTGCTGACTTTAGAAATCCAAGTTCAGCTACTGAAAGGGGGGGAGAGCAGGGGACCTGACCTTAGAGCAGACTATTTCCCCTTCAGTGGGGCAGCTCTGCTTGCAGCTTGACTCCAGCTACTAAGCAGCATTTAGTGTCAGCCCAGCAGCTGCCATGCAGGAGGTCTGTCCCTTCAGGCAGCTGCTGCTCATCTGCCTGCAGCTGGCAATGGAAGTGACATCTGTTCTCAGTCCCAGCTGTGAGCAGCACTGAGGTGCCAAAGCCCAAATGCCTCAGTTCTCGATCCAGGAGCAAGGAAGGGTTTCTGATGCCAGACCACGGCCTGGCTTGCAGGGGAAGGGAGGCGGGGGGGAGGATCATCTCCTTCAACGATGGTGGGCTGGGAGGAATAGAAAGGGAGTGACAAATAGGGAGAGAAAGAACAAGTAATAGGAGTAGGGGAAAGAATGGGAGAAGAGCACGGGAGAAGACAGGAATGGCTGAAATGGAAACAGAGACATGAAATTTGAAGTGACAGGGCCAGTCTGAGGCAAAGAAATGACAGGAAGGAGGCAAAGTAGTGAAAGAGATGCAGAAGTAGCAACAAATAACTATCCAAAGGCTAGATTATCTACAAAGGCTGCTGAACAGGGAGAGATGCCTTATCAAGCCACTACCTCAGGGGCTACTGACTCTGGAAGGCTTTTTTGTCCACAACCCTTATCATATGCCATTTATTTAAGTGGTCTCCCCTGCAGATTTTGCCATCTGAGAGAGGTCTGGTATATTGCCTCTAGCCTCCCCACTTCTCCATCTTATTTAAATTCACATCCCTTTTTTCTTGTCCAAGTCTCTTACTCTCTCATTTATCTTTGCAGCTGTGTTGTAATCCAGTGTTGTGGCATTTCAACTGAATCAGAATTTCAGTTTCTGAGACAGGAGTATGTGCGGGGTGAAGGATGAGATCTGTTTCAGTCTAAATACTGAAATGCATACTTACATTAACCTGGAAATAAATATATTAAGAAATGCCTCTTTGCTCCCCAGGTTGGTGTATGCAAGCCAAGTATCTTCTAACATAAATGTATTTTCACAGTTGGGATTGTTTCCTCAGCACAGGCTCTGAAATTGTGCTTTTCAGATCTCAAAACTAATTGAGTATTCCTGGAAGAAATAACCAAAGAAAATGTGTATTTGACAAGTACTTTACAGCCCTGTCAATCAAAATCAACTTACACTGGGAAAAATGGAGTGTCCGTGACTGCTTCTTTCCTTTGGTGCTTGCCAAGAGCACGAGACCAAGTGAGTTGTGGTAAATAACAGGGCTGAGGAATGGGCCGAGGGAGGCAGACATCATAAAAACTTACCAGTCTGAAGCTGAAAGGGAAGGCGTTGGGGGCAGAAAGATTGGAACCTGTGTTGATACTTCGCCTTGCTACTTACTGGAGGCACCCAGAGCAGGGCATTAGTCATCAAACTAGGTGCCATCAGAAATTATTTGAAACCAGGTGCAAAAGATTGGGTTGATGGAGTTGGGCAGGAATAATGACAGCAGTTTCTTAGTTTCTCAGAATTCAGATCTTCAAGACTGAAGAATAATGAGGTTACCATTGAACTTTTTGTAATACAATTACATGCTTTTACAAAATTCAGATAAGATGTATCATATATACATATATATCTTTAATAGCAGATTTTCTCGGAACACTTCAAGATATAATTCATTTTACAAGTCTCAGCAGCTGTCCCTGTTTCAGTGAGAACTAGTTGTGGTTTTAATAAGTGATCTTTGAAACAAACAAGAGGAAATTCCTCTGAATACCATTCTTTCATTACCTACACAAAGAGAAAAACCTACCATCCAGTAAACTATGCATCTGAATTAATCAACTTAACAGCTAAACACTTTTTTTTTCCCCAGACAACAATACACTAGTGCATCTGTCATATGGACCAGAGAGAATAATCAGAAATCTTAAAACACGTAAGCTTGAGGCACTATTAGTAGTCTGTAAGGCTCAATTAACACAAAGTTTTTACAATTACCAGCCATTTGTATGTCCCAATCATCAGAGCAGTCACACTGTGCCAGAACAAAGGTATCTCTTGCCCAGAACTCTGGCTCCTGTGGGAACATTGTCAAGATGAGCCTATTCCTTAACCACCAACCTTCCTTCACAGGAAAAAAATGCAACAAACTCTGCCTGCATGTCTTGGTGGATGCTTGACAAATTGACCTAGCATTTTGCAGATCTAAATTACAGATTACAGGAAGAAAGATAGAAGATAATAAATGCTTTTTCATATCTGGAAGTAGATGTGCTACTCTTCAGAAATAAAATCTGAGCAGAAAATAGTGACCAGTAGCAAGTGTCTCAGACAGGGAGAATAGAGAAACAAAACTATGACCCATCTCTGATGGTGGGACAGGAAACATTGCTGTATCATCACAAAGTGCCAAGAAGTGACTGGGAACCTCAAGTGTCCTTTAGACCTTCTGTCTGGGTGGCACCTAGAACAGCGCTGTGGAAATGATGAGGCTCTGGTGTCACACAGAAGTACAAAGCTGAATCCAGCAGAAGCTTTAAGGCAGCCACACACACTTTTTGTTCTGTGGTTACATTAGTTATCAAGGTGAGTAAAAGCTTCATTGCTGTATTTTAAAATCAAGTATTTGTCACATCTCACTTTGTTTCTCTTGCTGTTTGGTTTGGGGTTTTTGTGCTTTTAAGTCCACCATCTTCTATCCTTTTCATTTTTCTGCCTTTTTTGGAGGACCATCAAACCACTTTTTTCAAGGTAGCCTGGAAAGCTAAAGAAAAAAAGATTTTAGCTAGAAATTCTGCCAACTGATCTAAGACAAGCAAAGTAATCTGATTTTCAGATTATGCATGAAGTGGGTTTGTTTCAACAAATGCAATTCACTCAACTTTGCAGTTGCGAAAAGCATTTCTAGGGCCACGTTCTGTATTCTCTTTTCTGATTAACATTACCTAAGAAATACTAATTAGAGTGCTTGAGTAGTAAGGTAAGCAAGGCTGGCAGAGGCTGAGCTTTTATTTACTCTGTGTTATCTCTGTCCAAATGTTCAAAGCAATATGGGTGGTGACTGATCCACCAGATAAATCAAAACAGCATGTGTGTACAAAAGGCTGCCAAGTTTCTCATGTATACTGCTATTTGTGAGAAGCTATGCTCAGAGAAAAAACAATCAACCAGTTTCTTAATTTCATTTTATATCTTTAATCCCATTGTAAGTATTAACAATCATCCAAAAAACCATTTAAATTTGGTTTGGATACACAATAGAATTAATCACAGTCCAGTTCCTTCTTTTCATGTTTTTTCTTAACTGTAGTTGTAGTATTTTGTGATCTGTTTTAGCAATTCTGGTTTTGGTGTACTTCATTCCAGCCAAACAGATATTCCAGAGTTTTCAGATGATTTCAAAAGATCATAAAAGATAAAAAAAATCCATGATGCAATCCATATCAGTACTTTAATAAAGCTTACTATCTTCCATTTAAGATTACTACTAAGTAGGTTTGTTGACCTGAAACTTTCTTTTTGTTGTGCATTGTCTGTTTTCAAAAGAAGTCCACAAGCAACTGTAATATAATTTTTCATTACAGCTGTTAATTGCAGGAATGTTTTTGATTGGATTGAAATACTTTTAAAAGAATCAAGTAAAATAACCATACAGAGAAAAGGGTTCTTTTTAAGCAAATGATAAATGACACACAACCCAATGCTAAGGAAGTATCACAATGTATAAATTAGAGTGGATGTAAAACACAAAGGATTTTCAAAATTCACTTGCTTATTATTATGTGGGGAAAACACATCATGGATTGTATTTCAGCCTTCGAGTGAAGGAGACTCACAAAATACAGTCAAAGAAACATCTTTCATCACGTCTTTTAAAAGCCTGTGAGACAAATTACTTCATCAAAGTCATTAATGTAAAAGGGAATTCAGAAAACTTATTTGTGAAAGCTGTCCTGTTAAATTATGAATACCAATAGTAATTCTTCAGTTCCTCATTTATTTGTGTACTCTGCATATGAATACTCATGAATATATATTTATATGAATAAAATATGTCTGTTGTATACCCATACAGAGAGCTATTATGAATGGTTATGTTGTCCAGTGTCACAAAAGGACAAAATATTAATCAAAGCAGAGAGAGAGAAGCGAAGAACCAAGCAGATGGTGCATGAGAACTTTTTTAGTTGTCTTACGATGACTTCTGTGGGGAAGCAACTCTGCCTTTGCATACAGAACAGTCAGCTAACAACTCTGTTTCATCATGTAATGAAGGAACTTTGGGATCAACATCAGCTTCTGAAAAGGATTTAAAACAGAGATACAGAAAGTCAGGAGAGTGAAAGAGGAAGGAAAGGGGGATCGAGCCCAGATCATGCCATTTTAAGTTCTGTTTGAGCACCAGAGGGAGTGGCACATGGTGGGAGGATAGGGAGAAATGCTGGTTCCTGAGGAAAACTTGTGGAACTGACAGTGCTCTCACTCAGGACAGGCTGACTGGGGAGAGTCACTGGACAAATCTGGTAGGGATACTTCTCAAAGACCAATCACAGCAGGTACATGAGTCAAGCTTAACCCCTTCAGAAGTTGAGGAAAAGCTGGAATTCCTGGGTCCTGTGCAGAGGGAGGGACAAGTGCTTTCAGGGACTCTCCTCTTCTTGTATTGCTCTTAGTGGCTGAGATACCTGGAGGTACTCCACATAATAAACATTCATTATTTTACCTTCCTGTACCATCTTTACATACTTGAATACCAATGTAGCATATCTTTGAACTCATAACACTCTTCACTACCATTTAATACAGAAACCAGCAAAAGATGAAAATTTTACTCTTGCAGATGAGCTAACAGAACCTTCCCATTTCTCCATTATTTTCAGATTGGGTTGCAAACCACTTTTTTCAAGTCTTAGCTCTTCCTTGAAGCACACTTCTGCACATCCTTGCATACAGGTACACATGTGCAAACACAAGAAGCATGTGGAATACAGTACCCAGAGGAGCTATTGGAGCTGCTCTGAAATGATGGCACAGGGGCACTGGAATCATAGAATCATAGAATCATAGGGTTTGCACTTCGTTTCCCTCAGGCACACCTTTTCTTTGTCTCAAGGTCACCTTAGTTACATGGAGGACAAGGACCTGACCCTTCAAACACTGCTGGCATTGTGCCATTCAACAGAATGTTCAATTGTTGATGTCAGGAAGGCCACACTGTGTAATGATCTCTACAGTCACTTATAGGCATAGCAGCAATTTTAAAATAATTTCATATAAAGAACAAGACCTGTGCTTTAGGATTATTTTATCTTGAATCACATTTCATTCATGCAGCCCTGGAGTGCAATACATAAGCATGATTCAAGACCATTCTGCATGAAGACTGAACGCTTTGGTGTCCCTTGTGAACCTTTCTCAATTATCAGTACCCCACAAAAATATTTTAGTATAACTCCTTACAGCATGCACCCAGTGTACCACAGAATGAATTGTATTTCAGTTTACACTTTATACACATCAGACTTGCATTTTAAGTATCAAAAATATCTTGCTAAAAGATCTTAATAGTAAATGTCATAAATCCACAGTTTTCATCAAAGAGTAAAATGATTCAAGACCTCTGGTGAATGGATGATGAAAAAGGAACATTTACAAAAGCTACACATGATTTATGGTCTTATGCTACCAACAGCTGTCCAGTCAGCTCCGGATTTCTGTCCTTTATTAATGCCATGATAAGAACAGCAGCAGAATTTACTGTCTCCTGAAGCAGCAAATGGTCCTGGGGGAAAAAAAAAAAAGAGAGAAAAAAAAGTGGGGGAAACAATATATTAACAAATCACCACATGATTGCTGAAAAGAATAAAAACATTTATTTGCACTTACTAGAAGAACTTCAAGAACTTGTATTTTAAGGAAACACAATTTCATAGTAAAATCCATTTTCCAATCTCCACAACGAATTAAAAAGCAAAATTATTTTTTAAAAAGGAATACATTTTAACTGCTAGAATTAATGCCATATATCCGGAGACCACCAAAACAGAAGCTTGATTCTATCACTTGCTTCCTAACTGATTTTTAAAATCTCAAAGGCAGTCAGAATTTTGTATTTTAAAACACTGGAACAAAATTGAGTATTTAATTGAGTAGTATAGTTAAAGACCTGTAACTTTAGGCACCTACTAAATACCACCTGTAGCCTACAAACTACTTAAACTCACAGATGCATTTAAGCATTGGGATTTTAATAGTTCAGGCTGATCTTTGTATTTAACTTTAAAAAGTAGTCTGGTTTTGATAGGCAAGTATAGAGACCAACACAGGAAGACGTAATAAAATGAGACTTTGATTCCGTGCTTCTAACTGAGCACTCCAGCTCGCATTTGAAAGAGTCCTTTGTCTAACTGCCAAGTTTTCTTAATTATATTGACTATAAAAGATTGGCCTTTTGCTACCAGTAACATTTTCATTTGGGCACTGGGAAAATATCAGTAGGTGTACGCAGGCACAGAAACATACCTGGAAAGAAAAAATAGGAGGGAGCAATTTCTGTGAAGCAACAGAGAAAAAGAAAGGCCTATAGAACTCTGGGGAGAACCTAGAAGAGTTTCAAATACAGAATGGGAGGTACAAAGAGAAAGCAAAAGCTGAGATCCTTATCCACAATGGAGAAAACTGGAAGCAATAGGCTCAAGAGAACTTAAACTGAGATACTGGAAGACAAGAAAGTGTTTAAACAGTAAGGACTGGTATGCAACGGAACAGATTATGGAAGAGATCAAGGAATCTCCATCACTAGGATAATGTAACCTGAGACCCAGATACACGTATGATGGGATGCAGGTACAGCTTCCTGCTTGGGGCAGGCAGATGGAGCAGTGTGATTCTGTATCTCTTCACCGCTACTTTTCTAAGCTTTGGCATCAAGGAAAAATTTGTAGATGACATGTTTAAGACACTTGGATTAAGGCAGAAAGAGGAAATAGCTTCAACAACTTATACAAAAACAGGATGTTGATTACTCCATTTTAAGGAATAAGGCTACTGCTGAGGAAACCTGCCTGTTCAGCTAGTGCAGAGGGGAACTGGAGACTAAGAAGTTGGAGAAATTGATGGGGGAAAAGTATGTCTGGAGCACTCCAAAATATGTCTTATAATGCTCTTATTAATGTTTTGCTTTATATAAATGGCAGGAAAAATTATAGAGGTAAATAGATAGAATTAGAAATAGCTAGTTTATACCCAGTTCTTATTCCTGAGAAAAATGAATTTGCATGGGACCAGATTTTTATCCTAAAAATGATCAAATAACTAAGCTGTTACACTTAGTACCCCCCCAAAGATGATACTCTTCACAAATTCATGTTATATATTCTAATATACAGTAAAATTATTTACTAGTGATGTCACCAATTATCTTGAAGTAGAAACATTCACCACAGCTGTGTCTTGCTGTTTACTGAGTGACACCCCCCATTCACCTAAGCAAGGAGTGCAGAAGTGTGCTCAGAGGTCCTTCCAGTACCTTTTGTTACGGACCGAGGGTGCAAAGAGGAACTCAGGATCCACGACACCAGTTTGGCAGGGGTGTCACATCCTCATTTCCCCTGGTATAAATTGCTGCATTAATGTACAAGGAGAGCAGGAGCTGCACATACACCCACTCAGAAGGCAAATGCTGCAGTGACTTTCAAGATGTACCAACACCATTTCTCAGTATTCACCAGTGCCAACCTCTTCGTGCCCCTCATCACTTTTTGTTCAGTTTGTCTCCAGAAGCACTTCATAGCTACAGACACTGTTTTCCAAATGGGCTTCCAGCCACATCTGAAGTTGGCTGGAGGTGTGTATTTTTTTTTTCCCATTTCACAAAAAAAAAAAAAAAAAAGAAAGAAAAAAAAAGAAACAAAGAAAAAAATGCACCTGGCCAGGAATGCTCTTAATGTTTCTTCCAATAAATCTTTCCACATCCTCTGTTGGTTACTGGATTCAGTACACATTCCTTTGCAGTAATAAATTATTTAAGTTTTTGAACATAAAAGGAAGCAAGAGAAAGAAACTTAAATTTCACAGGAGAGATTGAAAACGACACAGTAAGATTCCTTTAGACTAAAAAAATCTATTTTAAACCTAAACCTAAAGTTTTAGTGCTAATTTCCATGTTCTGAAGGAAAGACACACAAAAAATTATGAGCAGTATTTGTAACACAGGCAATGAAGTTCAGTAATGTGCAGAGAAACCTGCATGAAGAATTGGGCTACAAGCCATGACTGGTGAATTGCACTGCAAATACAAATGCTTTTGCAAGTTTTACAATAACTTCACTTTATTAATACTGCTCTTATAACTATTTGGGAAGCCTCCTGGTTCCTGTCTTCCTAGAATCAATCAACACAATGATAGGAACAATGAGCTGTCAAAGAGGACTGGGCCCTCTGTCTGTTTTTTTGGAAATAACCAGAACTTTATTATTTAAATGAATAAAAATTACCTCTTTTAAGATAATAAATGTAACAGAAAATTTATTCTTTATTTCATATAGTTATAGTTGATGGTTAAGTGACACAATGAAGCATGTACTGTTGGTTTCAAAAGGGCAACCCTTTAAAGTATTTATCATACAGGTTCCTAAAGTTTAGATTTATGATGCTGCTCCTTCCTGGCAACACTGTCCCAGTCTGATCTGAGAGTCACCTATTCACTGAACAGTGTCCAGCACCTGGGCCAAGGAGCCTCTGAGGGCAGGAGAACTCAGTGCCACAAGGGTCAAGTAACGCCAATTTTAACTTGCTTTCTTCTCACAGTCACAGTCTTACAGGAAAGAGGTAGTAAATAATTCAAAAAACTTGACACTGACAGGAATTTCAAAATCATTGTATATCCTGTATGTTTCTGAGAACCCAAACTCTCTCTTTGCTAGGAAACATTATTGTAGCATCTGGTGGTCACGGCCTGGGCATAATTTAGAACTTTAGTTCATCATTTCTAGCCCTTATTAACATGAAAAGGAGCAAAGAAAAAGAAATTTTAGCAACTGAAAGGCAACATTGTTCAAAGTGTAGGTATAAGACTGACTGACGCAATAGTTCAGTTATATCTTAAGTATTCTTTCCTCTCCTCTGAACCCTGCTGGGATTTTATGTCATTTTAGGCCATTACTGTGCATGTAAGATGATATTTTTTAACGTGCCACAATGATATTAGCTTTTTCCTAAGCAGCTATAGGTAATCTGGATTCCAGCAGTGTTTATAAAGAATATTAAAAAGAATTTAAATGACAGAATTCAACAACAACCCAGAAAAGAATCTCGCAGGACTTCATTAATCTTAAGTTAAATAATTGCTGAACACTTCAAGTCTCCCAGCTGTAGCCTTAGAACTCTGTACCCCTAGAACTCTGTACCCTTAGAACTCTGCTGTTCTGACACTAGTGTTATTTCTGGCAACAAGGCTCATCACAGCTGACAGTGCCTACAGGGAAGCTTCAATAGGGATGCCAGGACAAATTTAATCTACCACACCTAACTCCACTGCACATACAGGCCTCCAGTCCTCTTTTTATATTCAATGGCATACCACTAAATCTGTTAAAAAATCTCATTATTAGTTGCAGGAAGTCAAATAATCAAGCAGAACCACGTCTTCACATGTCTGATTGCCTGGCGTGTTTGCAGATATTGTTACCATGATAAAAAACAGGATGTAGGAACAGAATGATCAATACAAATGCTTAGGTAGCCCAGAAGAGGGCAGGGTATTGCCCCCCCGCTGCTGAGTGCTGCAGGTTCCCAGCAGAGAACACACTTCAGCATGCCAGCCAGTTGAGTGCATATCTGTGCATGCACTGGATGGATCAAACACACAATAGTTCTTCCCCTCATCAACAAAACCCTTAAAAAAGACTGTGACCTTTAAGTAAGACTTGGAGGCAGTAACCATTTTAATGGATTAATGACTGAATGTCCACATGATCAACTGGTGTGCCCCTTAAACCATTGTGATATTCACTGTCTATTCATTTCATCCAGTTGACTTAAATTTGAGTCTCTTGTAAAAAAGAAAAAAGAAAACTCCCTAACATTTCTTGGCCATTAATAAATAGAATTTTTTTTATTGTTTGAACACATGATGAACTGCATTTATAAGCTCAAACCAAAACTTTTACCACTTTATATTTATGTACTTTGGGAAAAAAAGTACTCAGAAACACTGCCAACCTTATAAACCATAAATCCACATAACAGCACTTTGATTCCAAAATAAAATACCCACTTTGTCTGTTACTAAATAGTAAAAATATTCCAACACAACCATATTGTGTGATGGTTATAAATCATATTCAGGATTTATTTGATGTAGAGTTACCAACTGTTGGGGTTTTCTGGTCTGCAGAATAAGACTGGGAATGGATACAGGGACAGAGTTTAAGTTGTGTTTGGAATATGCAAACTTCTATTTTATAAATGGGCATTTGTTTAGGAAACTGAGGATTATATGAATATTTACTAACATTCCCATAACCATTTACTTCCTTGATTCAATCTGTTTAGGTTCAGATTTTTTCCCACAGCTGGAAGTTCACATCCATCCATTTCAGTTTACAGTTGTAGAAGTTCAATTTAAGCATAGCTTTAAAAACACATAGTACCCTTTTTTACAAAAAAACCCACTAACAACAACAACAACAAAAAACCCAGAACAAAATAAAAAACACAAAACAGCCTCTGCAGGTATTACCTCTGCATTTTACTGTGTCCCTCCAAAAGAATAAAACAGCTGTGTTTCATTATTTGCACTCTGTTTAATATTATTTGACTCTCCATTTAATACAGTTTTTAAAAATCAATAGGAAAGTAATGTTAGCCCAGATTATATGGCTTGATTATAAACCTGAAAACATGACTTAAAGATGCTGCTAAACTTAGGAAACATCAATATTAATACAGACACATTTGTGCCAGGAAGGGAAAGAGGGCCAGGCATGCACTGGCATGCTCCTGCCCTTGCTGTTCCATTGTAAGCCCATTCCCTGGCACAGCTTCTGCTCCTGCCAGATAACATGTTCCCAGACAATGGCTGGGCACAGTTCAGGGGACAGCAGAGGCCAAGGATTGATCCCAAGGGACAGGATGAATGAGGCCACCCTCTTTTGGGAAAACGAGAACTTAGCCATATGGACATGAGCATGCTGTGGTTTTCAGCCCTAGGACAAGAGAACCATCCCTGGGCTGTGTTACTTACCAGTACAAATGTAGCCTTCATTTGGCTGGGAAATGACAGCTGTGCCTTTCTCTCCCTACCCAAATGCATCACAAATACACAGAATGACGATCATATAATCCCCCACAGAATGAGGCACAAATCCCATCCAGCTCCCACATAACCACAGTCATTTTAAACAAAACTATTAACTGCTCTATGGACATCTTTGCCACCCAAAAAGAGGAAAGAGGGACAAACCACTCCACATGACAGCACTCGTTCTGTACTGCACATTCCTGCCACCACAGAGAAAAAGGCTAGAGGCAGAAGAAAGATGTCACGATGGAGCATGCCTACTACTCCCTTTTGCAGGGTGGGCTTATGAGCATACCACAAGGTATAAATGGGGGAGAAAAAAGCTGAAATAGTCTAAATAGTCTGTGTTCCAGCAAGCATCTTGCAAAAGACTACACTAGCAGTACAAGAGGAGCTGCTGTTAATTTAAAACTCCACAGGATGCCACGACTCATGGTAAAGCTATGCCAAGTGCCTCCAAAACTCTCCTGATGTCACACAATGACAGCATCTTATTTCTGTTCAGAGAAACTTAACAGATAATCTAGCCTCAAAACTCTCAGTACGTGAGTTTTCCTCAATTAATAGTTTTCACTTAAAAGGATGATCTGAAGAGGGGCTGAGGCTCTTCCACTACTAGAAATCAATCATCTAACATGGTCTGGTATTTAATCTCACAAGAAGGAATGCTCTGGTCGATTGATGAAGAAACATTTTTTCCTAATCAAGGTATGTAGTGGCATGCATCTACATATTAAAGCAACCTCAATTCCTGTAACAGTACAGATTAACCCAAAGTCTCCTTTCTCCTTAAAATGCTTCCACATCACATTTTTTAGTCTATGTGCCAAAGCACCTATTGATAACTGACATCTCATACATAATATCAATGCAGTAATTTACCTCAATCAGAAGATAGCTATGCAGATAAGTGTAAAAGATAAGAAAACTATTTCACTCAATATTTTTAGGTTTCCTTTCAAGTCATACAGAAATAATTAAGGTAGCACTTGAGTTCAGATAGGTCCTGGATTCAAAGTTACTCCAGCAGGTTTGTAATTAAACCTCTGTAACACAACCTGGCTTCCCTTCTGAAGTAAAAAACGCAATCTGTTCTTCATTAGCTGATACTTCTCAAAATAGAAATAATTTAGAAATCTAGATACATGGGATGCAATGAGGATTGAGAAAAGAGATGAATGGTGCTGTAAGACCCAAAATGTCACCGAGCTAATGGTGTCTAGCAGACCTTTTAGCTATTGAACTCTAACAGAGCTTATTCCCAACCTAAACTCAGATAAATTGTGAATAAATATGTGATACTGTACTCTATCTCTCCTGCACTATTGTTCAACCATGACTCTGATAGTCTGCCATACGCTGATGGAGAGCCATCAACATTTTTAATGACTGTGGGGATACACTGAGGACAGACAAGTCCTCCTTAAACCTCCTGGAGTCTGTAATGATTATGTCACCGCTGATATTTTGTGTACCTTTTCGCCTTTAAGATTCACGTATTTTAAACTGAAGGTAAACATGACTCTTCTGTTAAAAAAGAAAAATAACAACAAAAGAACCAAACCAAAATGGCACAAACAAACAGGATTAATTATTTTCTCTAGTATGAATAGAATAGACAGAATTCCCCTAAATCAGCAGATCCAAAACAGTTGCATTATCTATGTTTTCTACACCAGGGAGGTGATCAGGGTTCAGTTCCCTTCCTGGTGTGTGGTGATTAATGCACCCTTCAGGTCACACTTTTTTTGGACTGAGGTAAAAATTTCTATGGAGGAATACTTATTCTATTTGCAGTCACTGTCACAACAGAAAGATGAGCATCCAGCCTGGATGCTCTTCCAGATGCCAGAGGAGAAAGTGAAAGCTATGTTCTAATTTTTGCTCCATAAGTTTACTATTTTGATGCATAATAGTCAAAGTGTTGGAACAGACATGCCCTTGGTGCCAACACCTCTGTAGTTTGCAGACCTATGCTTTAATTTTCCTTGTTCTGGCCTTCTCCAAGTCTGTTTTTTTCTTCCTCTGCATGAAAAATTGTTAGCATGATCATACTGAATAACTAATAAAAATTCCTGGACCACAAAACAAACTCTTAAGAGTTTGTTATAAAGAAGATTTTCAGAGAATTCAGTCATCACAGATTAAGCAAGAGTTTTCATTCAGCACTTAGCATTCTGGTCTAAGCTCCTGGCAAGAGTGAGTATGCCAGTAGTGATAGCACAATAATCTGTCAACCATTTTTCCCTCTAAGTTGTTCACAAAGCTAACTCATGCTTGAACTAGCAGCCAATTCAGCCACCTGTATGGGACTGGTACAAAAACACTGGCAAAAATACACTCTCCCAGATGTGGTTGTCTGCAAAACTATATTATGTGTTTGAGGTTTCTTAGAGGTGGTCTCTTAATACAGTATGTTACCAAATAAGAATACAATATGAAATGTATTCATGTTAATATGTGTTACTGTACTACCTACAGGCCCTTTGAGGTATCACTCTGGTAACCTTATAAAACACACCGTAAGAGTTTTTAGGGGGAAGGAAAAAACGTTTCTTACTATCAATCTAGGAGAAGTGAAATGTTCCTGAGGCACAGGAGACTTGTTTTTTCCTCTGACAAGCAGCACTGCAAGCTGCTGAAAATCTAAGATTGGGATGAAGCCGAACAAAGCTGTCACAAGTCTCTTCTCTGGTTTCAGAAAGCTTTGGATCAATCTGACAGCACTAACAAGTTCATGTAGGAGTGGGATTTAAACCTTCCACACAGCAGCAGCATTCAATAGCATTTCCCTCAGCGTGTATGTGTAGTGGATCCTCTGCTGCCTATTCCACTGTGAGAGTCTATAAATACTTTGATGGGCTGCGGTGTTAAGTTTTGCAGGCAGCCAGGAATACAGAGCAGACCCACCACACACAAACAGATAGAAAAAATGGGTTAAGTAGTGCTGGCTTCCTACAAAACACAATGCCCCAACCACGCAAATCATTTACAGACTGTTGCAGTACACCAGGCACCAAGCAAAGACGGAGCAGCTACGGATCACGTATGAATGAGTTTGACACGAGGCCAGTAGCAGAGGTTCAGCACAGTTTAGCTGTTTTTCTCTTATTACAAGCCTAGAAAATACAGCACCTCCATGCTCAGTTTCACTGCATGCCCAGTGTTTCAGCCCTAGTAAGTAGTAAGGAGGAAGGCAAAAATGTATGTGTAGGGGAGAGAAGTGGTGGGTCAACAAGCTAGGAGAAAGGGGAAAAGAAGACAAGACTGAGGTAGAAGATAAAGTATGCAACTGTGTCAATCCTCAAAATATAAAAAGACATACCATTGCTAAAGATCAGGAGAGATTAGCTCAATGCCAGAGGCCCTATCTGATAGGCAAACTGTCATATACTTCAGGGAAAAAAAAAAAAAATTCAAAGAACTGAGTAGGATGCTTTTATCCAGTGAGACAGCAGTCACTGGTGTAACTGTGAAATCACAAGTCATTATGTATCACATATCTGAATGTTTTTCTTTACAACACCATGCCAGTTTTACTCAGAATATGACAAAACCTATCTGATGAGGACAGGGGAAACAATACAGTATGTCTTCATATAAGCTTTTAGCCAGCAAAAATGTGCATGTTTAGTGGCACTTCAGCTATGACAGGTTCCAGAATTTTGCATACAAACATGGAGAAGTGGTTTCATACAATCTGTCATTGTGATTATCAGTGCTATATAGGAGGACTGTGCAACTTTTAATTACTGACTGTAATAAAATTGGTCTTTGGAAAGAATGAATGGTGCATTTGGATCTCCTGGGGCATGCTGAAAATCAGTGCAAGGGAAAGATAAGCATTGCTCCCATTCTCTGAGTCTAAAGCACTCTTCTCTGCCCTCCTGTAGGTGCTAACTTCAGATAGAATATTAAGTATAGTAGACATCCAGGTCTCCAAAATAAGAGGCATGCTTCCATCCATTTCAATGTAAGCATTCTGTTCAAAAACTTTGTTATACAAATCCTACAGATTTCAAATAATCTGAAATACAAGCACATGGCTGAAGTAACTAACTGATTGGAAACATTCCTCTTGATTGCAGATTATTTGAGATGGTTCAGAGGAAAAACTGTATAGGGCTGCTAAAAAACAAAACTAAAACTTCTCCTTTGGGGAAAGAAAGAAACAAAACCCAAGAGATTCTGAGGGGTAAAGTATGTGTACACATGCGCTAGGCTATTGTTCACATCCCATTCTTGTGGCTTCCAAGCCTTTAGGATGATAATATCAGTTCAGTGGGGAAAAGGCCACATTCCAATCATGGTTACAGAAATACAAACCAAAGTACAGTATTACAAGTCCAGTTACTTTGCAGTTACAGAGACTAGAAAACACATTTTGCTACAGAAGATGTAATACATAACTGCTATTAAACTGCTCTCTCAAAATTTCAAGAGCAGCTTTAATGTAACTCAGTGTTTTGGGCAGGGAGACACAGTGAGAGGGAGTGGCTGTCCAGAAGCTTGTTGTTATGCAGTTGATAACACAGGACTTCCCTAACTTGATACTACTGATTGAATCGAGCTTGAAGTGGCTCTCAAGTTGCACCATCTCATCACTCTATGAGGAGGGACTGATTGCAGAATAAATCATTAAAAGTCCCTGTATAAGTTACACACAGAAAGTGAGAAACATCTTTGAATCACAGCTTAATATTTAAAATTTAACGTCCATCCTAGATCTTTCATCTCTGCATTCAAATTCTACTTCTACTTTGACCACGTTTGTGTCATGTTTAGGAATAGTCTTATGTCTCATCTCTGACTTTTCCCATTTTCCTGCCTACAGTTGAGTGCCCACAGCCTTCTTGGAAGACAACAAATATGGATTCATTCAACATTCATTCAAGTTCAAGACTTCTGTGCAAGTCAGAGCTAGTCTACTATCCCCCCAAAATAAGTACCAGACTGATGAAGAAGTGCCCAAAAAAGATATAACAAGTTACAAGGACATGAGGTCCTTGGAGAGTAAGAGGAGAAAGGCCAGCAGGGGGAAAACAAGTTACAACACAAGTTACTAATAAATATTCAATCCCTTTGTCTCTGACACCAATATGGCATTTTAATACATTAATTTTTCAGTAATTATAATTGCTCTCAACTTGCCTTTGCAAAGAATATGGACTTCTTCCCTACTCCAAAGCAATTTTTGCACAGTCAATGTAATAATCAGGAGAGGAACTTCCATTTCTTGCAGGCAGAACAAAGGAGTTCTAAACACAAGTACAGTCAAATTTACTCACAAATACACTCAAAGCTGCTGTGAACGAAGAAAGTGTACTTCCCTCTATCATTTTTTTTTCATGTATGTTGCCTGTGCAATGTTTACCTGCACACTTTAGGCTGGGTGGTTTATCTGAGCAGCACCCTAGGAAATGAACTGAATTAATTCCTTGCAATATGCATGAGGAGTTAATAGTAACTTCTAAAAAAATTGGTACATACTCTCCATTTCTGTACTTTGTATTTCTTTTTCCTCCTTAGTTCATAAGTCCAGTGCAAAGACATCATTCACTGTTTCTAAAAAGCTTTCATCCAAGCAATGGAGGGAGCATAAATTTTGAAACATTAATCCTAGAGGAAAGACAGTTCTGTAATTCTGGTGTGTGCAGAGGCACTGGGCTCAGAAAACAGCAGCAAGCAGCCTGTATCCAATCCAACAGATGGGGTGGGGCAGAGGAGAGTCATAAAAACACCCTAGGAATCCACTGTGGCAAAGTGATGGGTTTTCCTCAGATGGCTGGGAGGAATGACAAACACGGGGCACACCACATCTTTCCATGGAGCCGGGATGGTAGGAGTGGATGGACACAGCTGAGAGGTACAGTATAATTTTTAGATAGAACTGAAACACCCTCAAGCCAGCTAACCTGCCAGGAGTATGACTGGAACAGCACAAAGCATTACTGAGGACTAAGCCCATGTGGGTTTACCCACTTTCTCAGTTGTTTTTTGTAGCCCCTGGGTGTGATGGCTGTTCTGAGTCTGGCCCCGAATCTGATCAATCCTCTGTAGCTTGATTCCCATGGAGCAATCTCTCCCATCACTAGCTAATGATTAAACAACCACATAGCTGCAGGCCCAATAGCCAGGTTCAAAAAAAAAAAACAACCTTTGAGTAGAAGCACAGTGATAGGAAGGCAGAAGAGGGCCTATAATTTGCCTTGTAGCTAAAAAACATACTGATTAAGCAGTTAGTACCACTCCTCAGGGTTCACTAGTAAATCCTTAGCCTTAAATTTAAAATGTATAATTCTTACAACTGTAAGGGAGAAGATCAGCTTGCCTTTAGAGTTTTCTTTCAGGCTATGAGAGTCCAGCTACACCACAAAGATAGAGCTCACAGATGTTCTCTTACATAAAAACCGGGGTCTGCCAAGGCAGGCTTCTCTTTCTTTCTGCCAGCTAATCTCAGCCCAAACTATGTAACACAAAAGCCTGTCTATATACAAAGGCATTCAAAATAAAAATAGATCCAAGTGATAAAACTCTTGTAAAAAGTTTGTAAAGTAATTAAAAAGTAATTAAAAGTTAAAAAAAAAAGTTTTTAAAGTTTTTTAAAAAGTTTTACTTAAAGAAGTAAATTAAAAGTAATTAAAAAGTTGGTAAAGTAATTTTAAAAAATTGTTTTGTGCTGTTAGAAAAATGGTTACTTTAAAAATCTAAAAAGAAAGAAATTGAACAAAGGAATAAAGAAATAATGGAATGAGTAACTGTACTCCAGAATTAAGACATTAAAATTAATGAAGTATCGTTAACCATGAAAACATCTCTTTTTATAAGATTAAAATTCAATTGCAAGCTTACGCTTGAATTATGAGCTTATGTTGTATCTTGAATTGCATAATAAGTGTCTGTGTTTTACAGCCTTTAACACTTTCAATTAAATTGTTATCACAATTTCCTTTTAAACCATCCTAAAACCATCTTGTCCCTACTTGCAATGTTATATATGTCTCTTGCTGTCTTAAAAGTTCAGTTCTCCCTAGTATCTTCTTGGGATAGGCATTTGATAAAGAATCTGTGACATTTTCCATCAGCATGACAAAACGTGATGCATGAGATCACTTCATCACTCAGTCTTCACTTCAAAACCTGGGGCATCCAAAGCTACCTGAAATCAGTCAGCTGAGAACAAGTGGCCAGTGCTATTTTCATGGTGCATTGTCATTATATTGGATGTTAATATATATTGGATTATATTGGATGTTAAGTAAATACCTGTATAATTCACTTGAAGGGTGTCTTACAGTATTTTAAAATGTGTTAATTGGTAACACTAATTAAAATAAACTCAAGAATCATTTAGAGGGCTTCACAGAAGTTTTGGATTCTTTTCTGAAGATAATGCTCAAAAACAAAGGCAAGTAAGTAGTTTTCAATCTGAGTAATTATTAGAGATCCTATACGTAGGACTTCAGAGGAATTTTAAATGGATTTTTGAAAGTCATTACTTTTCCATGAAACTGTATTTTAATAACAATATTTATGTTTAAAGGAAACATAGTAGCTTAATTTTCTTGTGTTCTGGTCTTGATATCCACCGCTTCCAAGGAAATCAATCCCATGAAACGGTCCATTTACTCAAGTGAGAACACTGGATGGCATAAATACGAATCTGAGCAGCCACTGCATGAGCCCAGCTATGACAGCTTGCAGAACTGCTATGTCATAGCTTTGTTTGGTTAAAAAGAAAAGGAATGCGGCTCTGTTTAAGTTTTATCTAGAACTGAAAACTCAATCAGCTGCTCAAATAAGTTAGATATTAGTTAAGAACAAATCTCTAGCTCTTCAACTAGAAAGCACAACTTTTCCTCTTTCTCTGGCTTTGGCTCCCTTTCTTTTTTTCCTTAAAGCTTCAGTATTTGCTTCTAATTCACAGATGCATTTAGAACTGCATGTATCATTTTACATAGGCAATTATTTCACATTGTTCATCTTTGCCTGTATTGATTAGATGAATGTGTGGTTTGACTTTTCATGGACATGTTTTACAAGTTTCCTCTGGACAAAAGAAGTCATCTCAAACTCCACTTCCACTAATTCCTCTCTCGACTCAGAATCTCTTTTGTCTTCTGCAAACTGTACTCCCCTGTGCCTGCTCTTGGCCTCAGCTTTTACTCTATATGCTTTACACCCACAAATCTGCAGTCTATTCAGTGAGCAGAACTACATCTGCAGCAGTATGTCTGTGCCACAGTCTTGTCTCTTAACACTTTTATGTTATGTCCTCAGTCACTGCGTCCCCTTCCCATAACAACTGAAACTTTCTCTTATTTACTTGAAGTTTACCTATCATGAACTTTTTGCATTAACTTTTGCTGCCGAACAGCCTTTTACATGTTCAAAGTGACATTCCATTCTCCCCATCAAACAAATCTACTAACAAACCCAGCTACATGTTCCCTTCAAGGGCCATTAGCAAAACACAGGCTGTCTTGTGCTTGAGCCCGTCTGCGGACTGGTTCAAGCCCAAAGATGGGACTTAAAAATCCATACTCTCTCAGTTACTGCTTCCTGGTTATTTCCCCTTGGGTTCTAATATCCTTTCCTTCAACCAGATCTGACACTAAAGGATTTCCTGAATTTTTAGCCTGATCTTCATCTGAAAAAATATCCTTGACTTCATGCCTCAGCTATTTTACTCTTCTTATTATACTGATGTTACGGCACATATTTTACATAGACTATGAAGCATAACAGGAACATATTATTCCACTCCTCTGACATTTTAAAAATATTTTTTCAAATCTTTGCTCTCTTTACCAATCTTCTGGTCAATATAAACAACTAATTCAAGTATTCCAAGAAATCCAAACCCGACATTTTCGACACACAGACCTTGCTTTTGTGTAGAGACTAATTAGATCCAAAACCAGCAGTAAAACCTTTCATAATGTTAATGCATATACAACATACCAAGAGTATTATTCTGACTCATACCAGAATATGACTTATTTTTCCATTTTTTGCAAATGTTTTTAATGCAATTTATAGGATTGCTATATCCTATACATCCGATTAGCAGGATGGAAATCTGAAGTGTCAATGTTAATTTTTGTGTATTTGTTTATGACCAATCTCAAAGCCTTATGAATATACACTAGAGTTAAATTATTCAAACTTAAAAGAAAAAATGTTATTGTATGAGATGGTATTAAATATCAGTTAGTGGAGTTATTAATAATTTTGCAATGAAATTTAAGATGATTAATCAGGAAGTTTTTTCACCCTAAAATTCTACCCAAGCATCAGAACGAATTTTCTCTATTTTAAAATTTAGAGCTCTTAATAAAATGTAACGCAATTAAGCCAAAATCACCTTTCCCAAAACATTTCTAGATTCACTTCATGTCATTAGGATGCATTTAGGGAAGCAGTGTGTTTAAAGAGCTTTGTATAGGAATCTTTGGTTTTGCAGCTGTTGTCCCATCAAGTAAAAATACATGTGGCAACCAAATTCATGTTTGGTAGTCAGTAATTACCCAGAGCTCTAAAGCCAAATTGATCAGGATTAAAGGAAGCAATTCTTTAATGTCCTTGGTTGCTCATAATCCGAGAAAGCTGCCATGGACTCTACCATTTTTTAAGTCCTAGTCTTGACCACTGTGATGTTACCTTCTGCTGTGACTTTAGTATGTGTTTAAAGGAACCAATATTGCATGTCCAGCAACAGATAATATATAAACCGTAATAAGTTATGACAGGCATTGTATTTCAAGACAATTATATTTTGCCTCTAGTAGCTTTATAAGGCATGAGACTAAGTACCTATTGAGCTTCACCACCTAACAAGTACAGTTTTGGACTAAAATGCCTGGATTATATTTCTGTTATAAACCAGAAAAGAGACATCAAATTAAAGAAAACAGGCTATCCATTTGTGAATGATCTCATTGCACACCAGTTCCAGAACATTAATTTTATCAGGAGCCCTAAGTTTATTTATCATGGCAATTGTTATCAGTTAATTTTCAATTACTGAACTTGTTAAGGCAAAGAAAAACAGTTTGGATGAAAAGAAGTAAAAATGATTCCCACAAACAGTGTTGCAAAGCAGAAGTACTACATAGGTGTGAGATTCTGTAAGCATCCACTGTTTATACACCATGGAATCACAGAATCATTTTGGTTGGAAAAGAACATTAAGAGCATCAAGCTCAACCATTATTTGTTAACTTAGCATCTGAAAATGACATTTTAAAGGTCAAATTCACAGAACAGCTAATTCATTACTATAAGGTCAGAATTCATATTCATTAAAAAAAAAAAAACCAGACCATCAATCCCTGTAAGGTAATTCAAACTGCCATGTAACTTGCAATTGCAGTTAAGGTTTGTTTTTTGTGATGTCTCTTAAAAGTTTATTTTGGAATCAGTTCCTTCGCTTACAAGAACTGTAAAAACGTAAAATGCATCACAAGTCACCAAAATAGATTATTGAGTTATTACCCAGGTTGTCAGTCCCGTGTTACACAGAGAAACACATCCAGGATTCGACAGCAACAGAACAGGGAGACTTTGGGATGGAGCAAAGTACCAGCAAGGACTGTTGGTAACAACAACCTTAATAACTACCTTACAGAAGGTAGATGTACACTCTCTGAAGTCACACGTAATTACATAAATAAAAGTAGGAGTCAGATTCCAAAGGCAACATTTTAAAAAAAGTGAGAAATCTGGCTTGTATAGAATTCAGAGGTACTCTTTCATATTCTATTTAACATGAAAGGAGGCTACTGTCCTCAGATCATAGAATAGCTAGGGTTGGAAAGGGCACTGAATATTATCTACTTCCAATTGCCCTGCATGGGCAGGGGGATGTTCTGGTTTTGGTGCTTGTAACTGATAAGTAGCAGAATCCTAAACATAAAATCTACTAAATTACCATATACTTTCTCTGAAGTTGACTGATTTACTCTATTCCAAAATTACTTGCAAAAAAAAAAAAAAAAAAGCATAACTAAATCATGAAGCCTATTTCCCATAGATCCTGTTTAGAGGTATAAATAAACCACTTCTTTCCTCTAAAGTGATTCAGATTAGGAGCCTAATGCCTAAAACTTCTTCAGATAACATTGCTGGATGTATCTTGAGACTACTGAGCAGTATCAATTTATAAGAGATAATGTACAATTTTAAGACAAAACACAAATGTATTCTGACTAGAATGTGGAATCAAGTCCAAGTATCAAATTATTGATTTCTTGGATATTAAACCTCATGTAGTATTAATAAACACTGTAAAACCTGTATAGAATTCTTTGTTTTGAAGCATCTCTGCCTTTTTGAGCAGTTCAAATACGAGAATATATTTACCATAGCAACAAATTAATTTTTAAACTCAAGTAGCCATAGGAAGCCCCTTACCCATCAGAGAACAGACTGTCCTGCCATCTCTTTCTTGGTAATAATACAGAAACCTGAAGGATCAGATGGTGGGGCAAGAACAAACACATCTCTATTTTGCCATCCCCAAGAGTTTCTTGTTTACACTCTAATTTTGATTGGGGAATTTATTTATACAAGGTGGGGCAAGAACAAACACATCTCTATTTTGCCATCCCCAAGAGTTTCTTGTTTACACTCTAATTTTGATTGGGGAATTTATTTATACAACCTACAAGGACTTTGTTACACTGTCATTCAGAGGGACCTGGATTGGGGAGGGGGGGAGGACTGACCCGAAAGAAATCTTACAAAATTCAAAACAAAGGGAAATGCAAGGTCCTGCAACCAGGTGGGAATAACCACATACAGCACTACGGGCTGGAAAACAGCTTTACAGAGAAGGACTTTGGAGTCCTTGTGAACAAGAAGTTGAACAGGAGTTGGCAATGTGCCCTCAGAGCGAAGAAGAACAAGTATTTTCCTTTAGATTAATCAGGCAGAGAATTTCTAGCAGGTTGAAGGAGATGATCCTTCCTTACTGCTCAGTACTGGTGAGTCCACACCTGGAGTCCTGGGTCCAGTTCTGGGCTCCCCAGTACAACAAAATATGGACTTACTGGAGTGAGTATACAGGGATACAGAGATGATTCAGTGAATGGAACATCTTTCATATAAGGAGATGCTGAAAGAGATGGGATTCTTAAGCCTGAAGAAAAGAAAGCACTGGGGGATCTTAACACAGAAACAATTGATGGATGAGAATAAAGTAATCAGGCTTCTCTCAGCACTCACCACAGAAAGGACAAGAGAAGATTGGTATAAACTTAAGAAAAAACAAAAAACTCAATCTGAATGCAAGAAAACACTTTTTCTTTTCTTTTTGTTATTAGGAAGGTGATCAAACACTGGAACAGTCTTGCCAGGAGTCTGTGAAGTCTCCATCCTTGGAGATATTCAAAACCTGACTGGACAGAGTCCCGTGCAAGCCCCACTGTAGCCGATTCCAATTGTGCAGAGTAGTTTGAAAGATCCCAAGATGCCCTTTCCAGCCTGAACAATTTTGTGAAGAAGAATCATTCCAGATAGTGCCATAACAGGCATCAACCTGTGAGCATTCCTGCCAACATTTACCAGAATATGAAGCAGAACTGAGGGCAAAAAGCCAGTACAAAAGCACAATGTACCTTATGATCATACTTTATAAGCAGCATCATTCTCAGCTACATAATATGTCTCAGTGTACAAGCAAAATTATTTCACATGTATCCTCACTGCTCTTAACAAACTATTTCAATTTTTCAATTACCCACATCTCCTAATTTTTAGAGTGCTATTTTGCATACAGGTGTTAACTAACATTTTATATGAAGCAGAGTCCTGGTTAAGTTGTAGAGTGTGTGTGTCAAAAATATAGTGCTTGCAGTGCAAGTTAGAGTACTGCTGAAGATACTCTATGTTGCTGAACAATCAGTCTTCAGTAATTTCATACTTTATTACCTGTAATAAAGTTTTAGCTTGCCTAAACTTTAGCTTGCTTGGGTAGCATGCTTAATCCGGGCACAGTAGTATTTCTTAAGTTACATGCATACTGCAGCACTAACTTAACATTCTGAAAGTAAACCTTGGTCTGGCAAGATTATAAACCAGTACAGTAACACGGCAACACAGTTTTCAATTGATCATATACTGCTGCAAGAATGGAATCAAGCCCAAAGCCTCAAGTTTAGTGCTACAACTTGATGTGTTTTAAAACTCTGAGCATTGCTCTCAAAATAACAGCATATTTAGGGTTCATCTTCAATAGTAAACTTAATGTAGCTATTGACACATACCTGTCACAGCCCTGCCTGTAGAGTGTGGCCCCCACCATCATGAGGTTTCAGCAAAACTTTGAACATGACAGATAGAAACAAAGTTCAAGAGGCATAAGCTGTTTTCACCTAATGCCTGACAGAACATATTATTCACAGGTGAGGCGTATAACTGTTCAAATCAGAAAGTCACCAATCGTTTGCCTTCTATACATTGAGATGGGTATTTAAACATCTAAAAAAGCACATTATTAAGTCTGAGCATGAGAACTGACAAACTGTATAAAACTGTACAAAATTGCTGTTATTACCACTTGGCCTTAACTTTCAATTCATACTGTGCTAAAATCCTGTTTTGTTAACTGCATTCCTATTATTTCCAATTCTAAAACTAACATTTTAATAACTATAATACCACTTAGCAATAAAAATACTCATTGTTTCCACATTCTTTTCATCTTCAATCCATCAAAATAAATTGCTACTAAAAAAAGCACATGATGTAGTCTGCTCCTACCAAGAGATGATCCTTATCTACATAAAATTTTTTAATGATGATTTGAACTTTGGGAAGCAGTTCCCATCACAGCTTGCTTGGCACTCAATTTTAGGCACATAGTACCTTTACTACCTTCAGTATTTTCCTTCTAACTACACTAGCAAGCACAACCCCACATGTCCACTAGGCACACTTGGATGTGCATAGGCTGCTTGTTTCACTGTAAAAGTATGAGACCAGCACGGTAAGGGAGCCATCAGCTCCACTTTGGATCATGCTGCTCTTGAGTATAACCACAAAGTACCACGCACACCCAATGGAGAGTGCTTACTGCACTTTGGGGTATGTCAGGAAGTATGTCCAATTATCAGTCTTTCAGCAACACTACTTGTTTGAGCCAGCCTGCTCAGGATATTTCTTTTGACAAGGGACATTAAAAAAACCCACACAACAAACATCTGGAGGTCTTTCACAAATCCCATCTCCTTTTTTGAAAAAAACCTGTTGTCTGACTTGATGATTCGCTGTTATAATTTTCCTAGGAACTGGCAATTCCTAAATAATTGTTGCCAATTATTTAAATATCAAAGTAATATATTAGCCTGAAGCAATACAAAGCAATAAAAATAAGAGTTGGCAGTTATTACTTACATCACAAAAATCTTGATTCAAAGAGTTCAACTAATTAGCAAAATAATAAATTAGTTAAAAAGTACAGTATGCAAAGTGTTTAATGTTGTTTTCATTTAAATTGTATTTGTGTTCAAGTCAAATAACAAGTAGTGAGAGTAACAGGGATCCATTTTGCAGATCCTGCCATCTGGCACAGGATTCCTTGGAAGAATCACAGAACAAGCATTTAAGTACCAGGCACTGCTAAGGGAGGGAGACAACTTCTATGAGGGGCATGAAGGGTGAAAGAACTGCCAGATGGGGGGGCCCACTGGGCTGGATGATGTCTTCTCCCAAGCCCAGCCTCTATTGTAACAGCATCCAGGCTTTTTTAGGTTTCACTTCACCAAACCACCCAATTCCAGACCTTCTCTGCTCCATACCCATAGCCAGAGGCAAAACAGCTAAGTGGAAACTTCTGGGCAGGGACAAAAAAGTAAGGGAAATGAAGATAATTTAGAGTAAATCATGGCTTGGCTCCGCAAACGAAGGTTTCAGGAGGGCTCTCTCTCCCCAGGCCTGCCGCAAGCGCGCTGATGGCTGATAAGGCCCATGCGGGACCGGCAGTGCAGCTGCACGAGGCCCAGCAGAAAGTCTCCTGTGAGGGGACAGCCAAGGCACGGTCTTTCTGTGCTGTCTTATCTCCTCCAGACTGATTCTACATGCGTTCTCAAAGGAGGCAGCAGCATTATGGATGGTGTGTCTCCATGTCTCCCGACTGGAGGCCAGAGTGGACCACTGCTGGTAGTCAATATGGCCAAAGCTGAGGGACTGTCTCAGGGAGTCCGTGTGTCTCCTCTTGGGGCTCCTCTGTTGTGGCAGCCGGTGGCAAGTTCACCACAGAGCACAATCTTTGGGAGGCGGTGATCCCCCATCCTGGAGACATGCCCTGCCCAGCACAGCGGCTTTTGTATGGAGAGAAGAGCCTGCTTTGCACTGCCTTCCAGTCCAAGAAGGACAGACAGCTGAAGCCCAGGGATAGGAAGGCTTGGCTTAATATTTTAACTCAAGGAGCCCTGGGAAAAGAATAACTCCTGAGGTTTCCAAAATTCTGCCTTCTTCACCACGCAGGGTGAAGCCCAGTAAGAGTACATCAATACAATGATGCACTTGCTGCTGAGGACCTTGAAATTACACAATACACGTTTTGAGGATTTTACTTCAGGAGAGTTCAAATCTCCATCAAGTATTCTTTTGGCTTCCAAGGAGCAGATATTTCAACTAGGTAGCACTTCATCATCCTTTTGTCTGTCACATATGGTAACATGAGGTGGCAGGGGCAGTGACCTGTATCTTCCTTACAAGCCTCATATAAGGGATCAAGGCTTATTTCTCTTTCTGCTATGTGATTTTCTGTCCTTGCTTCCACAAAAGTGCAACCATAAAGCCATCATGAGTTTGCTATCCAGTCTGACATTGCACCACTACTTAGTCCATGATCAACATAGTCCTAACTCCTCCATCTATGGTAGATACTCCATGAGAATACCCCAGATGAACTGACTTCAACCTTGTGGAGGAACTTTAGCCTGAGGAGGGAATGTCTAGGAGTCTCTAGCACCACTGCTGATTTATCTCTAGTCTGAGATCACCTGGAGATGCCAGAACCTCCGGATGGAACAGCATCATCCCAGGACATGGGATAAAGTATACAGTATGTGCAGAACTTTTGGATGCAGATATACAGCCAAAACCTTCTGCCATGAACTGGCACAATGATTTGCATTATATTCACAATAAATTTCAGGTATCTGCAATTCTGTTCAGTTACAGCAGTGTATACATAACTATTGTCTTACATGAAGCAATGTAATATGATCTGGAAACCTGAGAAGGAATTCACAACACTCATGAAATCTGCAGTGAAATTTGCACTTGAGGGATAGTGATCACTGGCACTGAAGTCAACAACAAAGACTACAAGATTTTTGGAGTCTATGATTAATGTTATACTAATGTTAAAACTTAAGAAAAAAAAAAAAAGCAATATACTGTTAACATACTTAACATTTGTCAACTATGCTAACGTACTACAACGCTAATACCAGTATACTATTTTGGGAAGACCCATCTGGGGTGTGTACTCTCTATTCTCCGCAAGTGTCAAAGTGGCATGAAAACATTTATATTTTCTTAGCCTAAAGCAGCAATGAATAATTGAAAAGCTTCTCCAAACCCTGTTGTGGCATACCTACACCAAATGTATCAAATTAGATCTTTGCAGTAGACATATCCAGGAAATATCATCTATGATTCTTAAGGGGGAAGCTTCTTATTCTTGCAAGTTTTAGCAAACCTGCATATTTTTTTTAATCCATTTTTTAGTCCATTTTAGACTTTAAACTTCACTTTGTAATTTTAAAGGCACAAATAGCCTTGCCATGGCTTTATTTCACCTTTGAAGTCTTGCATTAAAATGTTATCATTAGTAATGAAATCTCCATAATATTCCAAATGAAGAACTTTACTTTGCTAATCTCGGTCTTTACAGTATTATTGACCACTCTGCAAGCACAGCAAGATTTTTTTTTTATTGGATACACCAGCGACATATCAGAATTCAGTTAACTGACACAAATTATTTTTTCCCTTAGCATGTAAGTAATAAAACAGTCTCCACTGAATATCTTCAGTCAATAAGAAATGCTTTTTAATATGCATACACAGTGAAATATGATGAGCAGTCTGGCACAATGATTTCCATAATTGAGTTGATGTAAGGAAATTCCTTTTCTTAAATAGAAATGTAAAATCAGAGGAAATCTCCACAGTCCTCTAGTTCAAACTTTTTCTCCTGAGCTATCCACAAAGGAGATTGCTGAAAAACTGAAGTACCATTACTATGGCAACATGAACCATAACACTAACTGAACACTGGTTGTCACAATTCTTCACTCTCCTGGGAGGTCTCCTAGGTTCCAGGCTTCTACACAGTCCACCTTAAATTCAGCTTTCTTGAGTATAATTAACAAAACCCCACATTGTTCATATACAAACATAGCAGAAAAAGGTACTAAAGTTCTGAAATATTACATAATTAATTTCCACTCCACAAAGAGAACATAAATCGTTTTCTTTAAATACCATGATTGTAGAATATCAAAAGGATGCAATAAATCAAAATAATAGGAGTTTTTAAAAAATCAAAACCAAAAAAACTCCACTATTCATCCTAAAAGCTCAGAATGAGGTGGAAGTTTTCCTCTATTCCAAGCTTAAGAAGAATTCCTCATCACTTTCTCTTTCTTTCAGATCTGGTCCTGTGTGTCCACTCCTCCCAGCTCTTCTTACAAAGATGACAGAGAGACCAAGATATGCATCTCCAGATCTGGGCAGACACAGCATTCACTAGAAATGTTCCCCCACACAGTGCACAGTATCAGTAGTCCTGTCATCAATCACAGATGCACAGAAAGGAATTTAAATATGCTTATTTCTAAACCTGATAGCTTGCTGATACTTAAAAAGAGAAATCATTTGAGTATTCTCTTAAATAGTGTTTACTTACAATGAAAGCATTAGTAATTCCAACAGTATATAGAGAGCTATGCAGAAAGCTATCTACTTATCCCAGCATATGGAAAGGAAGAACTAATAGTATGAACAGTTCAAAAACTCTGAGAGGGACAATAAACTTAAAAGATACAGAACACTATTGGAGAAAAATGCAGACTCACACTAAGATCTTGTGAACTAAAGCTGTAAATCCATACGCATTGCACTCCTCCATGGATAGTTGCCCTGGGCTACTGTATTTCTGAATGACAGTCTCTGTGTAGAGATTTACAAATTAACTTCACTCTGTTTTCAAACACTGTTCATCATTGCGTGGTGTTTTCAATGAGGGCAGCCTAAAGTACTTCAGCTGAAGCCACTAAGTATTTGCTAACTTGATACTGATGTCAAGACCAGGGTGGAGGAAAGCCTAGAAATTAAGGATCATGGTAGGCCAATTTCACAAGAATGTCGAATAGAACACTATCTTTTTTCTGACTTTTGAAATTCCTTGCTGCTACTTGATTTTTTTACTGAGTTCTTTCTTCCTCTTTACTTAAACTAAAACCACTGCATCCTAATTTACTCTCATCTGAAAGACACTTAAATCTCTAGAGAGTAGGAAAGATTGAATAAGTAGAACATAATCTGCATTGCTGCTACTTTTATTTCTATCTTACAATTTGGACAAAAAAAGATTTGCAGTTACTCCCACTTCACCCTCCAATATGCCATGATGAGCAGATACTGTTAACAATAATATTTTTTCCATCTAGAAAATAACTCTAGTTTAGAAAGTGAGACATTCAAACCACTCAAAAAATAAGATGAACACAGTGTTTCTTCAACGTAGTGTGAACTTGTAAGTACTGGTAGGCCTCGAATCATTCTGCACGCATGAGCATGCGTAGGAATGTCATGTTTCAAAGTAAACATTAAAAACTTGGGTAATAAATATATAATTATCATCTGGATAAAATCAGATGCCTAAGATCCTATTGCCTCTGAGTATAATTATAGTAATAAAAGTNTCCAAGCACTTTCTCTTAATGCTGTAATATGAATTAGTACAAAATATGTCCTTGCTGAGTAGAAGGGGAGAATGGCCTAATTCATACCAGAAAGAATTAGAGAAGGAAAAATATCCAGCATTAATTACATAATATATGTTTGCCAAGCAGTGAAAACCTGAAATAGATGGGTGTAGAAAACAGATACAGGTTTCAGATGAGCTATATGAAGACACCTAGGCAAGATAGATAAAGGTATTAAAACAAACCCAGAAGAAAGGTAAAGAAAATGTTTGCTTAAGGGAATAATCTTGCACGTAGAGTAGAAGAGGCTGGATTGATCATTTTTTGTGTCTCTAAATTGCAACTTTCTGTGCGTGAAGAAGAAACATTATTAGCCATGGATTTTGTTTAACACTGAACACTCAAATCCATCTCTTTTAGAAAAGCTGGCAGAAATACCAAGCTGCTATAGCTAGTGTGTCTTTTCTATTTCTGACATACAACCTGAGTATGATAAGCTCCATTAGAATAATGAGAAACTTTCAGCAGCTTCTTTCTTACACTACTCAACTTTATCCTCATTCTCATGATATACTATGTCAGCAAAGAAATTATATTGTTTAGGAAAATTATCTTATCCAAGTGATACAAAGCCATCTCTCCTATCCATGCCTACAGAAGTGGGGTGGCAAGGTAACTCACAGCAGAACTTCAACCAGTCAGAGAAAGATGGAATTAATGAAAATGAGGAAATCATTGGAGTTCATTAGGCCAAATGTTAAATAAGGTCTAGAAAACCATACCTAATTGAGCAAACTGCATTTCACTGCCTAGAATCTTCCTGCAAACATTATAAGGGGAAAAAAACCCACCCAAATNTGATGATCATTACAATAATTCACCTCTGGACTGTAGTGATTAATCCTTCTGTCTTTCTCCTCCTGTATTATCACTTTCCTATGATTTATATTATTGTAATGATCATCAGTTCATCAATTCAAGATAATACTTGGTCTTCACAGGATAAAACATGTTCATATAAAATGCACATTCATTGTCCTAAATCACATCTTTAAGATGTCTTTCACATGTAGTAAAACACTGTCTCAGTAGATTAGAGCAAATACTTCCAAATATGTCTACAAAGCACAACTGTCAGAAACCTCCTATCTTATTTTTAAATCATATCTTTAATCTTATTTTGATCACTTTATCCCTGGAGTGAATATAAAAAAGAAGGCCTATTTTACAGTTGTCAAGTGGGGATACACCATCTGAACAGCAAATTTAAATTTAAGTGCTTTAGATCTTCTAGAAAGATTAAAAACATTAGTGTTTTCATGTATATTTATGAAGTACTTCTTGATAGAGCTTCCAAGTTCTCTCAGTAGAGGTAGAAGAGCCGTCTGTCACTCAAGATAATGTGGATATTGAAATACCTTCTGTTGGTGGAAGACGACTTGTAGGCAGTGGTTTAAATTCATCTGACACAGCTTATAGATAACTTTACATTACATTGGTTTTTTGAGAAAAAGAAGAGGAAATATACTGTTCACTACATCTATTTTCTACTTTAAAATACGAAGACTCACCCCAATGTCAAAACTCCAATAAATAAGGTCTGCCTGTGCAGCCTATTTCAGGATACTTTTTGCATAAAGCTACTACCATATGATTTTATATGGTTTTAATACCTTGTGATTACTCACTTGGTCAACTGTATCAATGGTACAATTGTTTCCATTGGGAACAGCACTGACGAGTGCTGCAGAGTACTAGGACTGGTAAAATGATTGTGGACTCCATGACCTATTCCACCTGTGCCATGTAAAGCTCATTTCATTGCTGCTGCCCTAGTCCCAGCGTTTCTTCTTTCTGTCTCCTGCAATGTTCACATTTTTTCCCTGCCTCCAGTGAAAATGTCTGTTCACTTCTTACCCTCTCTTCTTAACAACAGGAGCACAAATTAAGATATTGTGAGCTAAATAAATCATTCTACCCCATCTCAACTATCACACATGGTACAAAAGCACCAAATGGCTGAAACGTTCCCTGGGTGAAAAAAAAGAAAAAGGCTGAGTGGGGTCTACTCAAAGGCTTTTTGGAAGTGACAGCCATAGGGAAAGCTGGAACCCAGGAACAACCAACTATGTCAAGGACAAAGGAAGGTCTGCAAATTTCAGAGCTGCAGCTTCCACTAGCATTGCTGCTCTAAGTACAAGACAATGTTTATATAACTGCATCACTTGGCTAAATCTGGTTTAATGTTTACAGGAAAAGAGGAAACAATATTCCTGATATTATGTTGACCATCCCTCCCAGATCTCTCTCAAGGAAGAGAGGGGGAAAAGAGAAGTAAAATAAAATTTAATTCATTTACTGTATCTTCCAGCTCAGCTCATGGCTCAGTGCCCATTAGCACAGATTCACTACAAGGAATCACTACAAGNATTTACAAATTAACTTCACTCTGTTTTCAAACACTGTTCATCATTGCGTGGTGTTTTCAATGAGGGCAGCCTAAAGTACTTCAGCTGAAGCCACTAAGTATTTGCTAACTTGATACTGATGTCAAGACCAGGGTGGAGGAAAGCCTAGAAATTAAGGATCATGGTAGGCCAATTTCACAAGAATGTCGAATAGAACACTATCTTCTTTCTGACTTTTGAAATTCCTTGCTGCTACTTGATTTTTTTACTGAGTTCTTTCTTCCTCTTTACTTAAACTAAAACCACTGCATCCTAATTTACTCTCATCTGAAAGACACTTAAATCTCTAGAGAGTAGGAAAGATTGAATAAGTAGAACATAATCTGCATTGCTGCTACTTTTATTTCTATCTTACAATTTGGACAAAAAAAGATTTGCAGTTACTCCCACTTCACCCTCCAATATGCCATGATGAGCAGATACTGTTAACAATAATATTTTTTCCATCTAGAAAATAACTCTAGTTTAGAAAGTGAGACATTCAAACCACTCAAAAAATAAGATGAACACAGTGTTTCTTCAACGTAGTGTGAACTTGTAAGTACTGGTAGGCCTCGAATCATTCTGCACGCATGAGCATGCGTAGGAATGTCGTGTTTCAAAGTAAACATTAAAAACTTGGGTAATAAATATATAATTATCATCTGGATAAAATCAGATGCCTAAGATCCTATTGCCTCTGAGTATAATTATAGTAATAAAAGTATTGCTGACTGATGAAGAAATGTACTATTTATGCTGCAGGGATTGCAAATCAACACTTTTTTATACTCAGACAGTTAAAAAATCCAGTCTGCATTACAAAACTTGATTGGTATTGAAAATAATTCACCTCTGGACTGTAGTGATTAATCCTTCTGTCTTTCTCCTCCTGTATTATCACTTTCCTATGATTTATATTATTGCAATGATCATCAGTTCATCAATTCAAGATAATACTTGGTCTTCACAGGATAAAACATGTTCATATAAAATGCACATTCATTGTCCTAAATCACATCTTTAAGATGTCTTTCACATGTAGTAAAACACTGTCTCAGTAGATTAGAGCAAATACTTCCAAATATGTCTACAAAGCACAACTGTCAGAAACCTCCTATCTTATTTTTAAATCATATCTTTAATCTTATTTTGATCACTTTATCCCTGGAGTGAATATAAAAAAGAAGGCCTATTTTACAGTTGTCAAGTGGGGATACACCATCTGAACAGCAAATTTAAATTTAAGTGCTTTAGATCTTCTAGAAAGATTAAAAACATTAGTGTTTTCATGTATATTTATGAAGTACTTCTTGATAGAGCTTCCAAGTTCTGTCAGTAGAGGTAGAAGAGCCGTCTGTCACTCAAGATAATGTGGATATTGAAATACCTTCTGTTGGTGGAAGACGACTTGTAGGCAGTGATTTAAATTCATCTGACACAGCTTATAGATAACTTTACATTACATTGGTTTTTTTGAGAAAAAAAAGAGACGAAATATACTGTTTACTACATCTATTTTCTACTTTAAAATACAAAGACACACCCCCAATGTCAAAACTCCAATAAATAAGGTCTGCTTGTGCAGCCTATTTCAGGATACTTTTTGCATAAAGCTACTACCATATGACTTTATAAGGTTTTAATACCTTGTGATTACTCATTTGGTCAACTGTATCCATGGTACAATTGTTCCCACTGGGAACAGCACTGACAAGTGCTGCAGAGTACTAGGACTGGTAAAATGATTGTGGACTCCATGACCTATTCCACCTGTGCCATGAAAAGCTCATTTCATTGCTGCTGCCCAAGTCCCAGCGTTTCTTCTTTGTCTCCTGCAATGTTCACATTTTTTCCCTGCCTCCAGTGAAAATGTCTGTTCACTTCTTACCCTCTCTTCTTAACAATAGGAGCACAAATTAAGATATTGTGAGCTCAATAAATCATTCTACCCCATCTCAACTATCACACATGGTACAAAAGCACCAAATGGCTGAAACGTTCCCTGGGTGAAAAAAAAGAAAAAGGCTGAGTGGGGTCTACTCAAAGGCTTTTTGGAAGTGACAGCCATAGGGAAAGCTGGAACCCAGGAACAACCAACTATGTCAAGGACAAAGGAAGGTCTGCAAATTTCAGAGCTGCAGCTTCCACTAGCATTGCTGCTCTAAGTACAAGACAATGTTTATATAACTGCATCACTTGGCTAAATCTGGTTTAATGTTTACAGGAAAAGAGGAAACAATATTCCTGATATTATGTTGACCATCCCTCCCAGATCTCTCTCAAGGAAGAGAGGGGGAAAAGAGAAGTAAAATAAAATTTAATTCATTTACTGTATCTTCCAGCTCAGCTCATGGCTCAGTGCCCATTAGCACAGATTCACTACAAGGAATCACTACAAGGGAACAGAAGCCAGGAAGCTAGAAGAGTGGCTGCAGACGAAGTGGTGATGATGTGCTACATAAGAAAGAATGCCTAATGAACATAAAAATAGGCTTTTTTCATTATTTGCACAATACATTTGTTAGGACAGGCTACAAGCATTTGCTAAGCAAGTGAGCAAATTACACAGCTCAAACCACACTGCATAGAGTAAATCTGCTTTCATCAGCTAAGAAAACTACACAAAAAAGAACAGTCTGTAATTGGAGAACCATCTTTTTGCATAGCCAGGAGAGTTTTTCCTAATCTCACCTAGCAAAGCCATCTTATGTTTCCATCTTACACTGATCTTGTACTTACCTTAGTTACCAAATAAAGTCAAATCATACATAAATTTAGAACGAACACAATGTGTAAGGGTATCAACTTGCTTACAGTGCTCACTAAAGCTTGTAGAGACAATCATCATGCCACTACCAATGATAAAATCATAGGAACTAAGACAGTTCATTGAATCAATACCACAGAAGTGTACTACCCAAGACTGACACCAAAGTACCTAATGATAAGGTTTATGCTATAAATTAGCCCTCTGAGAGATTCTGCCTAATGTTCCCCTCTCAAGTGAGTCTGATCTTTCAAATCCCTAATTATCCTGGTAAGTAGTGTCTTAAACACAACTATATTGCTTCAAGAAAATACTTCTTACTTGTAACTCTTACATATTGACCACCCCCAGTTTGAGAAACACTCATACAAGCATTCTGGGTAATTCCTTGCACATTTTCCATAACTCTTACATATTGACCACCCCCAGTTTGAGAAACACTCATACAAGCATTCTGGGTAATTCCTTGCACATTTTCCATTCTCTCTATCGAATCTGGAATATTAATAGAGACACTGAAGAGAAAAAAAAACCACAATACATTGATGGTCTCACCAGTGACACTTCTTTTTTAGGAAAAAAAATTATTTAAATAATTTGTTTTGTTTTTTCAGTGAAAAAGATACCTTAAGTCTTGAGTGGCAGTGATGCCCTGTGATCTGAGACAAAAGTAAACATGATTTTCAAAAGGCAACATAAGGTGAATGAACATTGCTGTGATCTGGACACATGATTGGAGGCTGAAAAAAGGTTGCTTTTCAATAATAATTTCAAACTTTTCTCTACGTCTCTGTGTTTGAAAATAGATTGCTCATGTCCCATTTAACCAAGAATATGTAGGCAATAATTAGGCACTGAGCTAGTGAACCTCCAAGCACTTTCTCTTAATGCTGTAATATGAATTAGTACAAAATATGTCCTTGCTGAGTAGAAGGGGAGAATGGCCTAATTCATACCAGAAAGAATTAGAGAAGGAAAAATATCCAGCATTAATTACATAATATATGTTTGCCAACCAGTGAAAACCTGAAATAGATGGGTGTAGAAAACAGATACGGGTTTCAGATGAGCTATATGAAGACACCTAGGCAAGATAGATAAAGGTATTAAAACAAACCCAGAAGAAAGGTAAAGAAAATGTTTGCTTAAGGGAATAATCTTGCACGTAGAGTAGAAGAGGCTGGATGATCATTTTTTGTGTCTCTAAATTGCAACTTTCTGTGCGTGAAGAAGAAACATTAGCCATGGATTTTGTTTAACACTGAACACTCAAATCCATCTCTTTTAGAAAGAGACCAGTTTCAAGCTCTTACAGACAGAAAGAGCTAGAAACCATATTTGCTCTTCCACCAGACATACAAGCTCTGTTAACATCCAAAGCAGCTGGCAGAAACACCAAGCTGCTATAGCTGGTGTGTCTTTTCTATTTCTGACATACAACCTGAGTATGATAAGCTCCATTAGAATAATGAGAAACTTTCAGCAGCTACTTTCTTACACTACTCAACTTTATCCTCATTCTCATGATATACTATGTCAGCAAAGAAATTACATTGTTTAGGAAAATTATTTTATCCAAGTGATACAAAGCCATCTATCTCCTATCCATGCCTACAGAAGTGGGGTGGCAAGGTAACTCACAGCAGAACTTCAACCAGTCAGAGAGAGATGGAATTAATGAAAATGAGGAGATCACTGGAGTTCATTAGGCCAAATGTTAAATAAGGTCTAGAAAACCATACTTAATTGAGCAAACTGCATTTCACTGCCTAGAATCTTCCTGCAAACATTATCAGGGGAAAAAAACCCACCCAAATTTCAAGTCAACTGAGCTTTCAGGAAATGTTAAAAAGCTAAGAGGCAGCATCTACGGACAACTGTGTATTTTCCAAATTCCGTGGGTTTTGCAACATCTATACAAACATTGCAAAACTATTATGGCATTTGCCTTCTCTTCCTGTGCCATGCCAAAAAAAGTTACTAGTAAGCTATTCAGCAAAATCTTACATCAACTGGATTTAATAAATGCACGGTTACCCATTACTTAGTAACACAGGTAACTACTTAAAGTTGGTTCTGGAATAAACTTTACTAACTGGAATACTGCACACAAGCATGCTTGACAAAACTTCAGAACCTCCCAAAGAGTACAGTAAAACACCCCAAAAACCTTCTGAAGCTTAAATAAACAAAGCAGACTCATCTCCTCTCCACAAGTTTTATAACAGGAAATGCAGAAGACTCATTTTTCCATAAAATATTAAGTCTTCCTGCTATTTCTTCTAGAGATATCCTGGTTAAAACTGTTTTCAAGGAAAGAGTGTAGAGGGCACAGAAACAGTACCACCCCTTTTAATATAACTTTTAAACAAGAATTTAGTACAGCTTTATAAGAAGGGACTTAAAATCTACTCTGGAGCTACACTGTATCATGAAACACTTGAGGGACAACCATCTTTAAAATGCCTGAGTCAGATTATCTATGGGACTGAAAAAATTCCTTCTTCAAATCAGGCACGTAAGCAGTACCAAGCAGAGACTGCTGTTAAGAAGCAGGTTTTCATCAGTAAACTCTTAGTAGCAATTTAACAGTTAAGTCCTGTTGCAGAAATGTCAGTTTTAAAACAACAGGTTTAAAGCTGCTGAAAGTTTATTTTCTATTCAAAACTAAGGAGGTATCAGTTACAGATGGAAACTCTTTTGAGTATATCTATTAGTTTAAAAAGCCATTATCATAGAATCATAGAATTGGCTGGGTTGGAAGGGACCTCAGAGTTTCTTACTGAAATTTTGCTCACTAGAAGAGCTTCTGAACTGCACATCTATCACAGTACCAGAGTAATTATAAACTGATCTACTTCTTCCATGCATGCAGAGGGTGGCATGGCTTCTGTCAGATCAAACCTCTCTGGACAGAGACTAAATATGGAATCTTAGAAGCAACTCACAGCTCTACATGAGTCTTCCACGATGACCAGCAGCCTAAAACCAGGCTTTGTTTAGAGTTTCATGTACTTCACCTTCTCCTGTGGGATCAGACACCTGTATACAAATTTACTACACTATACCTACAGAATTACTAATATGTCTTACCTAGCTTTGTGTTCCTGAAAATATGCATGTAATAAATTATCAGCTGGTACACTAACCTTCTCCTGAAGATGCATTTGTAGGAAAAAATGAGCAAGCACTTTGGGGGAAAACACTTTGCAAAACTTTCCCAGTCCCAAAATACCTCTCTTTTCAGACCCCCATTACTTAATAGGATTCTAACAGTATTAAGAAAGTTATTTCCCAGTAGATAACAATGTTTAAATAATGTTTTTGACATAAAACATTTTATCTAGAACAAACATAGCATGCTCTGCTTACATAAACTGAAAATATTCTGAATTCAGAATTTTCACTGAAAACTGTTTCCCTCCAAATTTTCACCTAACTAGATGCTTCATATAATCACTGTTGATCAGGTTCTGAAAAATGAAAATCAGCAAGGTTTAATTGCAGTAGGATGCATTTTTCTGAACCTCAGTATTTCAGTCTCTTTGCAGGAAAGAAATTTCTTTAGGCTGTAATCATTTCAGTGTGTTACTTATTCATCAGGAAGCAAAGTAACAGTAACATTCCTGTGTAACACAAGCATATGGAGCATTTTATGGACGGTTTTAAAAATAAAAAAAATAAACTAACTTAAGGTCTGAAACATCAATACATTTGCTTCAGTTTTTCTTCTGTCCAAACATAAAATACCAAGGGCAGACTCCTCCTCAGCTACTGCCACTACTTTATAAACAGAATTCATGACATTTCATCTGTACTCTGTGTATCTGCATCCCATTTTGTCCACTTTTCCCATGCCTTTCATGAGAAGGACTTAAACCTCAAAAACTTCCTCCCCTATTAGATATAAGGAAAATGTTTTTATTAAAATTTCGTAGCAGAATGAGGAAAAGGTGCACATGATAAGGAACCAGCACAAGAAATGGAGCTTCAACCTGACCCAGACAGGGTTGTTCTTGGAAGAAGGAATTTACCTTTCATGGAAAGAACTAACATCCCCTCTCTTCCTCCAGCAGCAGAATCAAAAGAGGCAGGAAGGCTACTCTTGACTTCAGAGGAAATGACACACGCTGTCCCTTTTGACAATAGCAATAATTTTGGTTCATAAAACTCTATGAGCTCAGGACGATATCTATGCCACAATTCCACAATTATTTGTAATTGCAGTCCTTTCTGTCTTGAACAGTGCAAGCACATAGCATGCTTTGAGGACAAAACTCAAAAGCTGAACTACGAAAATGGTACCTGACCCAGGCATGGGAAAGCTCTGTGGCCATTTTACCTCATTTGGGATAATGAAAGATTTCGCTTACAAAACGTACTTGATTTTACTGCTGTTGTTTAAGTAGAGAACATACATTCCCTCTGTCTCTCAAATGTTTTGATAAAAAGTTTGCCTGTAAAATTCAACACCTGGTCTGAAAAATTTAAGTAGAGAACACTGGGATTAAATTCACAAGTGAGAGATATTTGAGCATGTGTCTGCATAAGAATGGAAAATCTGAGTCAGGGAAAAAATTGAAGGCAGAGGCCCCGCCAAAAATGAGCATTCGTGCTGCTGCCAGTACCACACAGGTTGAATCTAACTCAAATGTAAACAATCTCATATTTTAAGAGATTCTGCTAGGTAGAAACTTCAGATATCAAAATGGTTGTAAATCAAGCAGATTTATTTAAACACAACGTGAAGTAATCTGTTCTGCCTCTCGATAGCAAGTATTACTTCTCTGAACTTCTGGGAAATTACACTATAAGGCTTGGAATATCATTAAAATACTATTTAAGACAACAAAAATTAGCTTAGGCAAGCAACAGTTTAAAAAATGTTTTAAAATAAAATATAATTAGTTTAAATGATTGCACATGTAGGACACTGTGAGAGAGACATTCTCTACCTTTCTTAAATGCAAGCATTCAAAAGGAAAATAATTTTCCAAAATTACTTCCCAACAAAATTCAGAGGAAAATCTCTACCCATAGAAGTCTACTACAATTTATAGGTATCTGAATTAAAGAATATTTTTTAAATAAAATACAGAAATACCTGGGTTTTTTTTTTCTGTATTTTGAGAGAATTTTCACAATAGGGTTTAATTTAACTTCAAACACCTCACATTGTCTTGAGATATGAACATGTCTTCATTCCCAGGTTTTCCAAAACACATCTAGATGAAAGCCAGCAGTAATGTTTAGAGACTTAACACTAGCAAAATGAAGCTGCCACAAGATTTGCTCCTGTTATCTCTTTATATGTTAAAAAGTAAATAGCTCTCAGCAACCAGGAGCAAGGAGCAGAATGCACTCAAGAGTCTGGCCTTACCATTGGTGAAGAGTAACAACACATTTATTGGCTGCAGCCAGATTTGTTTTCTTCTCTCCTGTTTGGTGGTTGGTTGGATTAAATGCTGCTTGCAGCCAGGTCTGTGAGCTTGGTGCTGATGTGGGTACACAAAGGTGAAAAAACAGTGGTGTATTGGCACCCTTGCAGAGAGTAACTGAACAGGTAACATGAGGCAAATGTCAGGATGAGAAGCCATGGCTGGCAAGGGTGTGAGAGCATTCTGGGAGCTGTTTACAGACCCGAGGGGAGCTGGCATGAGAATGTTCCTTTGACATCTCTCTCTAAGGACAGATATGCATATGATGAAAAGAATACACAAGAAGAAACACCCATTGAAGCTGACAGTTTGCTTGAAATACGTTGTGCTTAGCCATCTCAGAAGGGAAGATTCAGCTAGGACATGAGGTTGTAGCTGAAGAAAGAAGAGAAAAGCATGTCTAGACAGGACCAAATCTGCAAACATCTGATGAATAAAAAATTCGTGGTGACAGGCCACAATGGGAGCAGGAAGACCCACTGAAATATAACACAATAAAGACAAAGCAAAGAAAGAAAAAAGATCACAGGAGTGAAACAAAACTGAAGGAGAGGTTTCACGTCCCAGTGAATAGAAAATAAGCAGATTAAAATAGAAGATATTTTGCTAAAAGAATCAGGTAGCATAGCTATACCTACAAGAAAAAGAAAGATCCTGGCTTCTAAAAGAGATAGGATCAAAAGCCAAGAAAGAGGAAGACAGCATCATAGACTGAAGGAGAAAAGAGACAAGGCAAATTGCAGATGAGGGAGTGGGAAAGAAAAAGAAAAATCAAACTGACACAAGAATAAATATTTTTTTTTAATTATAATTTGAATTTAGAGTACATAGCGTGGATCAAAGCTAAAGAAGATAGCCTGGATCACATATTCTGAATGTAAAACACCAAAGCAACAGAAACAGAAACTTGAGGAAACTTGTTAAAAAAGGTGAAATTCTCACATTAAATATGGAACCTACTAAGGGTGACCATATTGAAAGCACAAAGCCAATAGATGCTGCCAGGGAAGAAGGCTCTAGGAAAGGGCAGAAAGAGGGTGGTATACCTAAACCAGGATGAGAGGCTGCAGAAACTAACAGGCATCCTTCAAAAAGATACAGACATACCCAAATATTAAAAAAAAAAAGAGAGAAATTAAAACATTTTGATCTAGTAAACATAAAAACACAGGCAAACAAAAATATTTTGAAAAGGATTAGCAAAAGGAATCAAAAGCAATAATAAATCTTTCTTGATACATATCAGAAGCAGGAAGTCTGCCAGAAAGTCTGTACAGCCAGCTGGTAACATAATCGATGTCTATACAGTATACAGTACGGGCTCAAGACAGACACAGCTATTGCAGGGAAAAATAATTCTCTGAGTTGGCGTGGGGAAATTCATATACTAGATCTCCTCTTTGTTAACAGCCACAGAACCTGTAAAATTGCAGTTAACTGCAAAAGATATATGTGAAGAATTTGAGAGGAATGTAACAAATCCCTAGGACTATATAGCATTGACCCAACACTTCTGAAGCTCAGTTCCTAATGGTGGTTCATAATCTCTTGTTTAAAAATTGCAGCAGTAGGCACAAGAGAATGAAACATAAATCTATTAGGGCTAATACTTCCACAGAAAACCAGCTCTGTCTCAGGAAATACTTAAGAACAGTTAAGTATAGGGAATTAGGGGTGTCACATATACTTGCCCTGATCTGAATCTCACCTAGGCAGTTCCTTACAGCTGCTAGAAGGAAGATAACAGCCTAGATAATTTTCTGATCTGAAGAATCACACTTATTTAGTAAAAGCTCTTGACTGGTTAATGAAAAGAATTCAAGACCAGAAAGTAAGGGACTCAAGACAGTGCTAGACACTCTCTTTCAGTCTTCTGAATGCCACAGCTTTAGTAATTTCTCACATTATTATATCACATTATTTTTATATACTTCAGAACTAGGTATGTTCCATAATGACTGACTCTCATAAGAACAATCTCATAAAACAAGAAAAGCTTTGTGTCTTAGTATCTCAAACCCATAGAGTAACCTCAAGCACTGCTTTCAACCCTTGTAAAGAAATCCCCCTAAGTCAGCCTGGCACTGGGCTACTTGATAGCTTG
Organism: Florisuga fusca; assembly: GCA_038090715.1. Taxonomy (NCBI): domain Eukaryota; kingdom Metazoa; phylum Chordata; class Aves; order Apodiformes; family Trochilidae; genus Florisuga; species Florisuga fusca. The sequence continues at coordinate 25,456,111 of JAAWXA010000002.1, forward strand.
TAAGCAGTGAGAGAGGCTGAAAGTGGAAATTAATACTCCACTATGTATTTGATGGCCACTGCCTCAGCTGCACAAATTTTAGGAGCTACCATACCTCAAGGACTGCAGCAAAAGCCACAGTTACTAACTGATGGCTTGATGGGGATTTCTTCTGGTATTTAAATGGCTGAAGCATTAATAATTCAAAATCCATAAACAGACACAATGGACTTCACAGGTTTCTGCTAGGCATGCTAGTAGTAGGAAAAGAAGTTAAAAGCAGTTTGTTTGCAAACAAAATTTGGTGACAAAATCCTGCCATCTTAAATGTTTATGTTTCCACTAAGAGATAAGCAGGTCAACATCAAAGCTTTAGTAAGATGGAAAAAAAAGTAGTCTGAATAGCTCATACTAACAGATTGGAAGACGAAACTGAGGTATGATGCTCATAATATTTTTTTGCAAATGGTTCTAATTCAATGTTTATTTCCTATCACATTGAAGTATCTAGCATAATTAATAGATTCCCACTTTTCAAAGTTGCTATATCGTATTTTATAAATTTTCCTTTTCTCAGGAGAACTCACTACTTTACCTTTTGAATCCACTTGATATCCAAAATTCCACACCATACTATTATATTATTTTAGAGTAATATATTTTAGACATTTAAAATATTCATGCAAGAAACAACTAGCAACCTTCACTGACAAACACTGGAAACATGGCTGAACTAAGCTATAAATGCAAGGAAGTTTAAAGACCACTTTATGTCACCATGATCTTTAAGGTAAGTCTAAATGCCTTAAACATTTCAGTGGAAGGGTGATGGGAGAACTGATTTTTCCAATTATAGATTCAATAGCTGAAATAGGTATAAAAAGGTCATATGTAATAGGCATAAAACATTAACCTCATTGCTTTCTGTGCAGCTTGTTAAGCTCCTAGAAGCTATAATAGCAGAGACAAATTGAGCAACATTTCAACCTTTCTCTGATATAGATCTATACAGTTACATAATGAAAACCCTTAAGGTTACCAATTATTTTTCTAAAAAGCTTATCTTCCTAAAACTGCAGTGTGAATTTAGCTTGTGGAAATGCTTCAAGAGCGTTTACTGAAGTTGCACAGTTGTAATAAATCCACTAATTTATTATCTGTTTTGGCTAGAAGAGGAGGAAGACTTTAGTGGAAACAAGGAAAGCCAAGGGACAGAGAACAACAAAGAGAAAGAAAGTGAGAGAAAATGAGCAAACAAATATGAGTNACTTCCACAGAAAACCAGCTCTGTCTCAGGAAATACTTAAGAACAGTTAAGTATAGGGAATTAGGGGTGTCACATATACTTGCCCTGATCTGAATCTCACCTAGGCAGTTCCTTACAGCTGCTAGAAGGAAGATAACAGCCTAGATAATTTTCTGATCTGAAGAATCACACTTATTTAGTATAAGCTCTTGACTGGTTAATGAAAAGAATCCAAGACCAGAAAGTAAGGGACTCAAGACAGTGCTAGACACTCTCTTTCAGTCTTCTGAATGCCACAGCTTTAGTAATTTCTCACATTATTATATCACATTATTTTTATATACTTCAGAACTAGGTATGTTCCATAATGACTGACTCTCATAAGAACAATCTCATAAAACAAGAAAAGCTTTGTGTCTTAGTATCTCAAACCCATAGAGTAACCTCAAGCACTGCTCAAACCCATAGAGTAACCTCAAGCACTGCTTTCAACCCTTGTAAAGAAATCCCCCTAAGTCAGCCTGGCTCTGGGCTACTTGATAGCTTGTAAGCAGTGAGAGAGGCTGAAAGTGGAAATTAATACTCCACTATGTATTTGATGGCCACTGCCTCAGCTGCACAAATTTTAGGAGCTACCATACCTCAAGGACTGCAGCAAAAGCCACAGTTACTAACAACTGATGGCTTGATGGGGATTTCTTCTGGTATTTAAATGGCTGAAGCATTAATAATTCAAAAGTGCAACTGTCCATAAACAGACACAATGGACTCCACAGGTTTCTGCTAGGCATGCTAGTAGTAGGAAAAGAAGTTAAAAGCAGTTAGTTTGCAAACAAAATTTGGTGACAAAATCCTTCCATCTTAAATGTTTATGTTTCCACTAAGAGATAAGCAGGTCAACATCAAAGCTTTAGTAAGATGGAAAAAAAAGTAGTCTGAATAGCTCATACTAACAGATTGGAAGACGAAACTGAGGTATGATGCTCATAATATTTTTTTGCAAATGGTTCTAATTCAATGTTTATTTCCTATCACATTGAAGTATCTAGCATAATTAATAGATTCCCACTTTTCAAAGTTGCTATATCGTATTTTATAAATTTTCCTTTTCTCAGGAGAACTCACTACTTTACCTTTTGAATCCACTTGATATCCAAAATTCCACACCATACTATTATATTATTTTAGAGTAATATATTTTAGACATTTAATATATTCATGCAAGAAACAACTAGCAACCTTCATTGACAAACACTGGAAACATGGCTGAACTGAGCTATAAATGCAAGGAAGTTTAAAGACCACTTTATGTCACCATGATTTTTAAGGTAAGTCTAAATGCCTTAAACATTTCAGTGGAAGGGTGATGGGAGAACTGATTTTTCCAATTATAGATTCAATAGCTGAAATAGGTATAAAAAGGTCATATGTAATAGGCATAAAACATTAACCTCATTGCTTTCTGTGCAGCTTGTTAAGCTCCTAGAAGCTATAATAGCAGAGACAAATTGAGCAACATTTCAACCTTTCTCTGATATAGATCTATACAGTTACATAATGAAAACCCTTAAGGTTACCAATTATTTTTCTAAAAAGCTTATCTTCCTAAAACTGCAGTGTGAAGTTAGCTTGTGGAAATGCTTCAAGAGCGTTTACTGAAGTTGCACAGTTGTAATAAATCCACTGATTTATTATCTGTTTTGGCTAGAAGAGGAGGAAGACTTCAGGGGAAACAAGGAAAGCCAAGGGACAGAGAACAACAAAGAGAAAGAAAGTGAGAGAAAATGAGCAAACAAATATGAGTATGTATGCATGCATTCACAGTAGACACACACACAGAATCACAGAGAACCATGCAGGTTGGAAAGGACCTCTGGGATCGTCAAGTTCAACCCTTGATCCACTACCACTGTGGTTACCAGACCATGGCACTGAGTGCCACATCCAGTCTCTTCTTAAAAACCTCCAGGGATGGAGAATCCACCACCTCCCTGGGCAGCCCATTCCAATGCCTGATCACCCTCTCTATAAATTTATTCCTAATGTCTAATCTAAACCTCCCCTGGCAGAGCTTAAGTCTCTGACTCCCCCCTGGCTGCACCCTCTTTCAGGGAGTTGTAGAGAGTGATGAGGTCTCCCCTGAGCCTCCTCTGCTCCAGGCTGAACAGCCCCAGCTCCCTCAGCCTCTCCTCATAGGATCTGTGCTCCAGTCCCTTCACCAGCCTGGTTGCCCTCCTTTGGACCTGCTCCAGGACCTCCATATCCTTCCTGAACTGAGGGGCCCAGAACTGGACACAGTACTCGAGGTGTGGCCTCACCAGCGCTGAGTACAGGGGCAGAATCACTTCCTTGGACCTGCTGGCCACGCTGTTCCTGATACAGGCCAGGATGCCATTGGCCTTCTTGGCCACCTGGGCACACTGCTGGCTCATGTTCAGGTTCCTGTCAATCCACTAAACACACTAAAACCCTGAAAGATAGAACAATTTGTTGATCAATAAAATCCAGTATCTGACTTCAGGGTATCTAAAATCAGCAGCAGCAGCACAGACAAGTGGCTGCACTTTTCACAATGGTATGTGTCTCAAGCAAGACAGATTTTCAGACTTGGTGTTGAATAATTTAAACAATCAGATGTATATGTCCTTTCCTGACTCAAACCCTAAAGTTTAACCAATATTTTGGTAAATCTGAAATTAATGTTAATTGACTAATGATTAAGAGATTTGACCTTGTTTAATTTCTTGCTTTGAACTGTACAAAAAAAGATGGAGAGGACTGGTTTGGCCAAAAAGATTTCATTTCAAAATAAAAAGCCACTTAAGTGGTTTATTATTTCAATACATATTGCATACACAGAAATATTTCTTTGGAACTACACAGCTTTCTGTGTTTCAAACATTAAATTTGGAACTTATTTTCTGTAGCTAAGTAATACAAACATTTCATTGGCAGCAACCCTAAGAGAACTCTCCATCAATTTTGATACTAACATAAAAATTACAAAAACATGTATTGCTAAAAGGCAGTTGTTACAAACAGTATTACTAAATCTATATTTGAATGCTGTGCGACTTTCAGCAATGCCTGTAAATGTGATTTTCTGTGAGCAAGACTGACAGACAAGCAATTCTGATAAAGAGATCAAGCAAATGGACCATTATTTTTGAACACACACTTTTGGAACAAAGTCTGTTGAGATTTCCACACATTCACACATTAACTATATTAAAGAATGATGAGCTCTTGCAGAATTCAAAACAAAATCAAAGACAAAATCATCAAGGAGGGTCGTAAATGTATCTGTAATTGCACGTGTGTGTGAAAATACTGATAGAGCACACATTCTCCTCCACCAAAGAAAACAAATCTGTTTCAAATATACTCCAGTCAACTCCAAAATTCAAACATTACGATAAGCTAAATATTGCAGAAATTACTGAAGATCTGCAAATACATAAATGTGAAATATCACCTATAAACTTTTTTATTCCATAAATTCTATTATAATTTTTGGGCAGCATTATAAGGTGGTGTCCTATTCAGAATATCTTTGTGTATGAGCAATCTTACAGTGAGCCATTGCCACGAGAAACACCTAGTTCTTTTGTTCTATTTCTTGAGTATCAAGTTAATAGAGCCTCCAGTTCTGTATCTTTTATTCACTGAAAGTTCCATCATAAGTTACTTACAACTTTTTTTTTTAAAGTCAGTGTTTGTTAAGCTTTTTCATCATGTCCATTCTACCTGTGGCAAAATATGCAGTCATGCCTGATCTCAGAAAGTAGTAATAATTAGGGATGAAAGAGTGCCCATCCTTCATAAATATCGATCTCTCGTTTTATTGGTAAATTACTTACACAGCCTTTGTATTCATGAGCTTACAGATGCTGTTTTCTGTGAGGTTACTCACACAAAGTTTCAAACGGGATTTCGTTTCCCTCTCTTTTCCACATACCATGCAAGCAAGACAACTGGTTCATCACTCATTTGCCCAATTTTCCCTGATGAAAAAGTAAATAGGCTGTAGGACTGTGCTACTTAGAAGTTCAGTCTCTGGCTCTTGAAAATACTGAACAGCAATTACTTGGCATTAAGAACTTCTATAAAAATGTAAGTTTCCATATTCATTACAATCTATTATATCAGTGCAGATGAAATAAAAAAGTGTCATCTTGAGAAAAGAGAGTTCTCCAGGCAACATCCCAATCATTCTAATCAGATTGCAATCATTTGACCAACTCTTTGCTGATTATTAAATGAATTAAGAAGCAAGCAGGTGTTATGTAGGGCATGGCACATTTGTTTTCAACAAGTTAAAATTTTGGATTGTGATTTTACTTCATTTGCCCTTCAGGCTCATTATCTCACTAATGGTTGTGAAATCACCTTCTGCATTGCCACTTGGATGATCCTATTTAAGCCTGTGATCTCTGTTTTGAGAACTACTGCCTTAATGCCTGGACATAATACTGCTTTTAGGGATCTTTGATGAAAATTAACTGTAAACGTTTATCTTTTTGATAAACTGCATCAGACAGAAAATACATTTAGGACTCTTAAGAATTTCTTGAGCCCCCAAAGCATGGCACAGGTGACCCTCCTGTCTTCAAAAAGTCTTAAAGACTACAATGCATGCCCAGTATCTTTGTGCAAGAAGTCACTTACACTTCAGTTTCCTTTTAGTTTGCCACAGCTTCCTAACAATTATTCTACTGTGCCATTTGTCTCTTGTTAGTGTTATTTTTCTGCTGTCAGTGAATAGTGCCTTTATCTTAATCCATTAGCTACTTCAGAGGCAAAAGTATTCAGAGCCAACTTACTCCTGGCAAGCCTTAACACGTATTTGCTGTTCTGACCTGACATTCTGTTCAGGCTTCTCTAAGGTAGGATTACTTAAAATTAATAACATCCTATAACCAAGATATATTAGTAGTACTTCCATATTTTAAAGCTTTCCAGGGATTTCTATGCCTATCCATGCATGCTTTATTTTAATTATAATAGTTTTTTTGAATGCTCTGTGAAAAGTAAAAGTTATTACCTGAACTTCTAGACCAAGATTTTATCACTGAGACCCTTAAAAGCTTCTGAATTTGCACTCCCATATTAGGAAATATTGCTATTTTTTCTAAGTGTGTTGACTATTTACTGTAATCAGCCATTAGATTTTATTATCTTAAAAGGGAGAAGAGTAGTAAACAGAGACAACAGTATTTTTTACAACATTACTGTCATATTAATGAATACAGGCATTAACTATCTAGGATACATTTAAAGATAAAAATGCATGTTTTTGTGAGATCAAAGCCCAAGATCAGTATTATTCCATTGCTCAGAACACAAATCAGCAAATAACTACCACACACATGAGGCTCCCTCTCAAATCTTGTAATCTGACATACAGCAATGTACTTAAAATAATTCCAGACTTGAATGGATTGATGTCTTGACATTACCTTTTGTATTTTTCAATTTCTTAGTAATTGTTAAATAAAAAAAGTTTTACTTAAGAGGTGCTAAGAAGAAAGATGGATTCTTTTTACAGTTTTTTCTCCTAATACTCAGAATTGGCTGCTCTGTATCACACTATTAGACTTACGACTCTTATAAAAAAAAAAATGTACTGTGATACATAATAATACCATATCAGCCTGTTTTCAAGAATTTCACTAATGCTGTCACCAACATACACCAATTATATCTTAAAAAAAAACCTGGAGGTTTGCTCCTAATTTTAATTAAGCTTGCTAATTAGCTACTTCCTTCAACTCCTCTGAAAGACTATCAAAAGCTAACTAGACAAGTTCAGACTGGAATTTACTGAATACTCTTTTCCCCTCTGTGTATATGTAAAACCATTTCTAACACTGCAGAATTGTTCTTAAAAAGAAGTGACTTAAAAAATATTTTTATAAGTGAAATTTAAATCCACAAGATTTTCAGGATGCAAACTAGAGCTGTTATGAAGTCAATCCAATCTTTATATCCATATCAGTAAATTGGTATTCCATGCATTATGGTTATGAGGGAAATAACTATTTGAGTTATAGGCTGTGAACATGCACTCATTTTGAGCAAATGCAACATACAAAGCAGGTCATTTATATGGCACATTGAAGCCTTTTTCTTAAATTTTCCTGATTAGCTTCTTAGATCATCAAATAGTCATAGAAGTACTTGAAAGCTTTTTCTAAATATCAGAAACACCGCATTTAAGAAACAAAAATATTTATACTTTTTCTTTGGGCTCCATATCCCCTCCAGTACTGTCAAAAATTTACTCCTGGGTACCTGAAGCATTTCACTCCCATTTCCTAAACATAAAAAACAATTATATACCTCAAAAACATTACTCTATTCATAATCTTAAAGAATGCCTCCATATGCTTTTATGTCAATGTATCACACCTACTCAATACTATAAATCTTCTAAATGTAAAATAATTTCACCTCCATATTATAATGGTCAATCCATTCCTTGTCTTTACATTTTAGCACAGTTTTTGAATTAGTGAAAGTGCAGTATATCAGCCATGCATGTCTGGTCGTAATGATATAACATGTCAGATAGAGAGAAGCTCTGTGAGGTAACCTGTCATCACTCTTTTCCTGAAATCAACTATAGCTTTCAAGGACTGCTGGAAAGTGGATATTGAAGTAAGTTATATTAACAGGCCAACTGTCCTCCATTACAGCAGCAGGTTCTTTGTATTTGCACCTTCCTCTTGACCCCCCATCATGTCTGTATAAAATTCACCTTTCCATCCTCAAGCATAGAACGCGTCCATGGACTCGCCAACTGGCTAACGGGCTGTCTTAAAAGTAAAATACCTCATTGACTCTCCAAGCATGCTTTGCAATTATAAAACAGGTTTTTGTTTGTTGTTTTTTAAGATGTCTATCCATTTAACAAGTTGCTCTTTTCACATCTCACTGTCTCCCAGATAAACAACACATTTTGTGTTACACCTTTTCTAAATTCATATGTCAAGTCCTTCCATACAATGACGGAACACTTTTGCTCTTTACAGATCTGCAGACATAAGAAAATTTTATAATTATATCACATATAAGCACATGATCTGTATAAACTCTGTGTTAATCATCTAGCAAAACACCGACAAGCAAGACTCAGGACTATATTCCTATAGTTATCAGTAGGTTATCATTTAGATCTCTTTCAAAATGGAATATCTACAAGTAGTTTACTTGCTCCACAAAGTACCTTACTCTATATAGTACTTTTTCCATGCTAACAGATGATGTCTGCCTGCAATGACCCTATGTGACCCTTCTAGTTTTTTATTTTCAAAAATGGGGCGCAGCAGTCATCTGTAATTCTCTTACTACTGAGGATCAAAGATTTCCATCCAGATCTCATAGTGTTATACATGCCTATTATTGATTAAAAGTTTTTGTGCCATGGTCACAAAAATCCACTGAAGATTATTAATGTTTTGCTTTTTTCCAGTCATTTTTACTGACTGTTGCTATCCACATACAAATATAATTTTCACGTTAAATCACATATACACCCAATGAAGTCTAAAATGAAAAAAAAATTTACTTACACTAAAGCACTATTTGCAATGTTACTTTTCACCATGATAAGGTGCCTCTTAGAGCTATGTTACAACAGTTATTGAAAATGTTTTTTACCAAAGGAAGCCAGAATTCACCCTGGAAAAAATGAGGTCTGATAGTACCAGAAGGAAGACTGAAAATTGTTGTATGGCCTTGTATGCTGTACAAATAAGAGACAAACTGATCTAATATAGTAGCATTATTCATATTCTGTTGGCATCAGAAGTCAGTAAAAGCATAAACTGACAGGTATTCATACTCATAGCTCTTAATTAAACTAGAGAATCTGGAGGAAAAGTCAAGTCTTTGGTAAACCAGAAAAAGATTACATCATAGCAGTGTTTATTCAGTTATATATAAATCCAAACACCTAACTCAACCTGATATATTCAGGTGGCATTTATTCTCTATTAAAATTTCCATTGAATATCTAACTTAGTTCTTCCTTCATTATTGACTAAGCTAAGAAGTTTTAAAATCTACATGCATGGAGGCAAAGCAGTCCACTTTTCTGGTTGGCAGAACATGCTTCACAGGCAAAATGGGTTATTTTAAATTGCTTTTTTGAGTACAAAGGATGCTGGAGTGCTTGCCCTTTTTGCCTCCAGCTGAGGCAATTTGATGCTATCACAGACATGAGCTCTGTTTCAAAACCTATATGCCATGTTCTTCTGTCATCTGAATGCCAAGTGTTTTTATGAGGAATGCAAATGTCTGCAGAACCACGGAGCAGATATATTTTTCTATTTTTTACTGTAAGGCTGAAAAAAGAAAAAAAAAAAAGCCCCTGACATTTTCACGTGCTTCCAAAGAACGTTCACCATTTAATCCTCTCATCAAAATGCTTACATTTTTGTCTAAACTACAGGCTGTTCCAAATTTTGAACAAGAATAGGCAAGAAACTTCCTAAAAAAATTTCTCATATTTATTTCCTTTTGATTTTGTTTTACATGAAGATTCTATCATTAATCATATGAATCACAAAGGAAGATGGTTAGCATGTAGAAGAAAATTACATACCTTATATTGGATAAGGAGACTATAAACCAAAATGTTTTTATTTTTCATATCCCTTGCAAATTTCTTGATTCTAGTTAGTTCTTCCATCCCAACATGGAAAGAAATATCCAAGTGAAGCTGAAAAGGAACAATAAATTTTTTTTTTAAATCCACTTTTTCCATCATTTGTTATTTTACACTGCCATTTGTAGCATTTTTGTATGCATTATAAAAATGCAACAAAAATACAGGTTAAGAGACGGGTTTTTTAGCTTCAGTTAGTATTGAATTCCATTCCTTACATATTTAGTGACATGAAGCTTTGTTTTCAAAGCACAGTAGAACGGATACATCAGAACACGATGTTTTAACTGCATATTACAAATATTTAATTAAACCAGAAAACAAATTATGTTCTTCTCTAAGCTCTAATTTAACTTTCACTGATTTTTTTTTATTATTATTAGCAGGATAGTAGAGAAGTACAAGCGTTTTTCTCAAGCATCTTAAAAGGTTTTCAAAACAGAACTGCATTCATTAAAGATTTAGTTTGAGTTTGCTACCTATTTAGTATAGCCTAGTAGTTGCCCTAATCAGATTAACTTGAAGAAAATACTTCAAGTTCAAAAGGTAGAAGTTGCTTTAAAAGAAGGTAGGGATATGACTACCCTCTGGTCTTAGGCAGGGAAAGGGAGGTCTCCTATTCAGCAGGGATAATGGATCTTAGAGGGCCAGACTGGTGTCTCCATGGAGGTACCAACCAGCTCAACCCCTTCCCAACGCTTATGTGTCCCACAGTTTACAAAGTCTCTATTAACTGTTCAAATAAAAATTACAGATGATTTGTACAAATAAAGTGTCAGTCTCTATGAACACTAGAAATATTTTTCCCCTCAGAAAGTATTTTTCTGGCTGAATAATTGCATTGATATAAAATTTCTCTGCAAGTGCTACAGAGAAGTAGCAATATAGAGGTGGCCTAGTAACTGGAGAGAACATAACCTAACACCTGTTTTCCAACACCATGTTTCCACAGCTTTAAAAAGATTTTTCCCAAACACCTGTACTGAAATTCAAATAATGGCAACTACAGAACTGAAGCAGTAGCAATCCTTTCTTCCTAGCCCTAAGTAAAAACAACAAAATAGAAATCATATCTATCCACAGCATCTACAAATGTGAATATGTAATACTCAGAAAAATAATATCTATTTAAGAATATGGTTCTTCTGGTTATAGCAGAGTTGGAGAGGAGACTGTTTTTAGGCAAACAATTGAATGTTTCTCTGTGCTTCCTGTTTTTCCTGTGATGTTAATCTTGCCTTTTCTGCTGTGTTCAGATATAATAGTCAATTGCTGCTTCAACTTAGGGACACCATAAAAACTCCAGTCAGGCAGCATGATACAGGACAGACTTTGAAATCTGTGGCAACTTACATCTGGGAATACAGACAAAAATCAACATGTCCAGGCAAAGCTCATCCCTTTACTGGGACAATTCTCCCCAGGGTGGTTAAACAGATAACCTGGCACAATAACAACACCTATCATTTTTACAGCTAAAGAAGCAGAGTATCAGAAGGAAAAGTACAGACAATTTTTTAAATTATTGGTTTGATAACACATGCCATGAAATCCAAGATTAGACAAGAACTTTCAAGTTACACAAAAGTCTACATTAGACTGTTCCTGATTATGAAGTTGAAATGAAGAACTTAGCTGCTCTTCTCTTTTTGATACTTCACTACCAAGAACGATTTTATTTTTGAGAGTAGAAAATAATGTTTCCCTGACAAATAGTCTCTAAAAAACTATCCATTTAAATGTCATCATATTGCTTAAAATTCTGAGTAACATTTGCCTGAGAAATAATAATGTGCCCTTTCACATTGAAAGAAAGTGTCTTGCAGGAGATTTCATTAATAACACATTCAGGTTTTATGTTAAATATGCCAAAGAATAAATAATCACAATAGTTCAAGACAATGGCATAAATGAGGTAAGGATATAACTTTTTTTCATTTGTAAAAAAAATTTCCTATCTTTATATTTCAGGTTTTTGTTAGACTGATGTCTCAAAAGTGGGGTCCATTACCTGGTGTGCAATAAGCCAATCCACACTCTGAGTCGAGATATTTGCTTTAATATCCATTTCTGTGCAAAGGGGAGCAGGGTGGTATTCCACCACCTACTGCAATTAATAACTGTCATCAAGAACACTTAGGAAATTTCATCACTTAAATTTCAGATTAAGCCTAAAACTGAGAAGCAACTGCTCTTTTTTACCTCCAGATAACTAGACTATGCACTTCACAACCTATTAAAGCCCCATGTAAAATAACTACCCATTCCTTTTTCAAAAACTTTATATATGGAATTATATTTTAAATCACAATATATTATCTTGTGTTATTGAGGGAAAGTGTAATAAATGTAGTTCAGAGGTATACCCCTTGTGACATACGGTGTTAATGACATTCATTTCACCCCAATACTGCTCATCCCTACCTATTAAAACAGAAAACAGTGACAGAATTAACTGAATCTTTTTTCACTAAACCAAGACTTGCAAATCTACTCGTATTTTCTCCTTCTTAATAGTCTGAGTAAAATAAAAGTCACGCACACCTTCAGCTGTCATCCATATGAACTGTTAAATTATTCTGGTAGCAATGTGCAAATAATGAGAACTTCAGACAAAACTATGCTTTAAAACTTTTGCCCCATACCAGAATAGATTTTTCCATCTTACAACATTTCAGTAAGTAAAGTAAGCATTAAAGTTACACTGCAAAGTACTTAAAAGTTAATTTTTAACACCTGCACCAGAAAAGCTCAATCATTTTAAAACTTCAAATGAACCACACAGCGGAGGAAAAAAAGAAAACCACTCAATTCTGTTACAAATGAGCATTCAAGCAGAGTACATGGTTTTCAGTATCAGCAGCAGAAATGGAGCACAACAGCAAAGCACAAGCTAACAGTTCAATGTCAACAGCCACAATGAGTCTTTCACAAAAATGCAACTAATAAATTCCCATTTGCTACTCTTGGCTTATTTCCTAAAAATCATGCACTACAGTTGCTGAGGTGCAAATGATGCTATTTAGGGTCCAATTTGCAGTTCAAATTCACAATTTTATTCAGAGTTAGCAGTAGTTTAAATCTAGTCTAACATTTTAAAACATTTCTTTAGATGCTTTCTACAGTAACTTCCAGGAGTTACCTACCGAGACAAGGACAACTGGATATAAGACAGGAATATTTGATTTTTCCAACATATCCACTAGTTGCTGCGTTTCTTGAATATCATACTTGTCATCCTATATTAAAATAAAATGCTTAGAATTACTGAAAACATTAATGATTTATTAAAAATTTAATTCAAAGGTTTGCTATTCAATGATACATGACTTTATTCTGGGGGGCTTGAATTTGCTTTGATGCTTTTAATATATTTGGAATTTTTTTTCTCTAGTAAAATTTTAGCTGCTTGAAAGAAATTCATATTAATAATATCAAGCTTAATGGTCTTGATTGGTCTCAGATTTAGTTCATCAAAAATCTTCCTGTTCCATATCAGTACCCAAACACTGCATGGCACACACGTTACTAGTGTTTCCCATTTTAGTCACTCTCCCTGAGACAATTCCCCTCAAATACTAAATCTATGAAAGGAAATTTTAAACTACTTTCAGTTTCAACCCTCTAGTTCAAGAATTCAAGGCTGATTTATCAATATACTGATGGAAATGCAAAACCAGGAGACAAAAGAACAGGCCGGTACCTCAAAGATGCATTTTGATGCACATCAGAAACACCAAACATTAGAATTGGCAGACCAGGAGGACAGAGATCACAAACAACTTATTATTCAAATATTTAATTATTATTTACCATTACACTAAGAAATAAGTGCAAAACAATTAGCATGCATCCTTGCTACTTACATTTATGCAAATAAAATTGTAGCACTGTCCTGAAAAGGAGCTTTGTACATGGCTATCATTTATGCTTAGAGATAGTGAGATAGCTTCAATCTGAATAGAAAAAAAAATACATTAGACTTCACAAACTTGACTTCAGCCTTAACTATCTGCTAAAGCTTCACCATTATGGCAAAGTTTGTTCAGCCAAATTACTTAAACCTTTACTTAAAATTTCCAGTCTGACACCCTGCAGAGTTTTCTGAGGGTTTTTGCTGAGGCATTGCTAGGGGGAGTAATTCCAGAAACAGTCCTACAAGTACAAGGTACAAGAGCATATGGCAATATTTCACACCAGACACAGGAGCATATTGCCTGTCAGAAACTTTTCAGAAGGTTAATGGAACACGACTCAAAAGAGAAGGCCTACTTTTATTTCATTAGATCATGCTTAAGTAGTTCTGATCATTAAGAAATTATTTTTGGGTACCAGTTTTAACTTGAAAAATTTGTTTAAGGAGTACACGAAGCATTTGTTTTGTAGCCATACTATCCAGCAATAATTAAATCAGATTTCTCTCCTGGAAAAGTAAGCACAGATGCCTAACTAGCTGCTATACATCATCAATTAAGTACAATTTATTCTTACTCAATTTGGCATGTTAGTATCTTATCCAGAACTATTTTAATTTATTTTTTTTTTTTTTAATCAAAGTTATCAGCTACTTGAGAGGATAAAATTTACCTAAAAATACCTTCATCACATAATATTGCAAGTGTTTAAATAGAAAGAATTATATGGATTTGCTGAATTCCTTCTGGTCACTGTAGCAATTGATGTTCAGCTAGTTTAAAGAAGCAGAGTTATTTTTACAGACATGAAAACAGCAATAATAAGTACGTTTTCTTTCTGTAATGTTTTTCTACTTATCAGATGCCCTATGCTTGTTTCAACTTTATTCAACATCCACTTTCATAAAGCCAAAAAGTGTCAGGACATTGGCAATATGTAAAAGTTAGTCAAATTATACCAAAATTTAAGATCATAATTAACATCAATTCAGAAGACTGACAATATAACAATTAAGATGTTAGTAAATTTCTACCAGTGAAACACTAGTTCTTTATCTAATTGGAAAAAAAGCAAGTATTTTAATATACTGCTTGTGTATATTTATCCAGTCACAAAAATAACATGCAACTTCATCCTGCTGATTACATTTTGTGTAAGAGAAGCACCTTGTCACTAAATAAGCAGGAATACATAATTTCCTGTCACAGAAGCCTTCAGCCTCCAGTGAGGTTTGATTGCTTGAAAAGAAAGGATTAAATAATAAACTCAAATTCTTATACAACTTTGCAAGCAATAACTGTTGCCTTAACAATTTTAATTCCCTTTATCTCATCAGTTCAATGTGTAAATCTGTTTTCCATTGTTATTGGCATTATCATGTTCTTGGAGCCACTCTCAGAAATACTTCTGACAAAATTTCTTTTTAATTCTTATGTAAGCAATTCGTAAGATTAATCTAGAAGTTAACAAACACCTTTAAAAGTAAATAGGACTACTAGTAATAATTACAGAGTCAAACCTATCTAAAATGTTAAAAGATTGACCACAGTTGGTTGAAATTTCATATAACACAGACTCTACTGAATTACTCCCAATTAGTGTCTTATTTAAATTGATTACTCTCCAAATAGCATTTTGAAAAGGCCCAGCTTCCAGAGTTATATATTTAAGTTGCTTAAAATAATTATCATGTTATACACAGTCTAATCTCTCAAAGTTACTATGCTTCACTTGAATATATCCACTGGTGTATGATTTCTCTTTTTAAAGCACTCAAATTTACTTGTTCTATATATTGGTGAACTTAGACGTTAACTTAGAGATTTTACCACTTTAAAAGAAGACAAAACATTCATATTAGTTTTCATAGATTTTCAATCTAAGGGTTCATAAAATTAATGACTAATGATGTCTCAAGGACCAATACAAGACAGAGATCTTGAGTTATTTGGCAGGTGTCACTTTGCAGGAACTTTTTTAAAGCATTGAAGAGAAAGTTAATCAGCTTCCTCAACCAGCAGAAAAGACAACATGAACCAAAATAAGAACAGTGCTAGAAAACATTAACTGATTTAATAGAGCCATCAAAAAATGCAATCCCATATCAGTAGGAATCCCTTTGTTTTACACCTTCATTGTTGTTTCTGGTCATTTTACAAGCATTTTATTCAAATACTCCATACATTCAAGTGCCTGACCAACTCAACAACTATCTGGTTTTGCAATGGAAATTTGGAAACAAATTTTAACTGGCTTTGGTGCCAATCTGAGTTGAGGCTGCTAAATTTGGAGTCAAATATAATACCTTCTTTGACTTTTCTTACTGGCTTGAAAGTGTTTCCTGTTGTATGACAAAAGTGGTTGTATGCAAACAGAGAGAGAAACAGATATGTTAACAATTAAGTTAAGTACTCTTTTAATGAGTGATACTTCCTTAATAACAGCAGGAAAAAAGGAAAACAAGCAACAGATCTGGTATCAGTACAATAGAAACATACTTCTGTTCCATTAGACAGCTATTCAGACAAGAAAAAAAAATCTTGTTCAACTCTGCTAATACTTTGCATTTTTAAATATAGATGATTAATAGATACAATGCATGATTTTCCACAATAAATACATTTCTTTCCAAACAAAACCTGTCAACATTGTTAAATTACATTTCTAGATATAAAATAGCAATACAGTTTGCCAGAGATCATCCTACTGTTAACAAAACACATAATGCAGAAGATCAACAGACATGAACAAAACCATTACAGAAGTAACATTATGGAAACCAGGTAATGGGTATTTTTGAACAGCTATTCTCTGTCTGTTTTTCTGGGTAGTAGAATAGCATATCATCACATAAGATATAATTAAGAATCAACCCAAGATAAGTCAAGATTTACCAAATGTTAGTCTCCTTTGGGAAAATGAAAAGTTGTGATAGTTCTATTAGTAGGAATCATAAAAAAGGAAAAGATAGGAATCCCATAAATATCCTAAAGCAAAGGCTTCAATGAGAGCTCATTATGAGTGAAACATATACCTATCTCTAAAAAAAGGATGATTAATTTGATGTTGCATTTGCAGCTCTGCAAGAATACAACTTACCCATTAATTTGTTCAGACTTTAATTCAGACTTCAAAGTAATAAAAGCATTTCCTCTGTAACATATCTGTGACAATTTGGGATTACTAAATTCATAAAATCTAAAGAAAATGGCCTCTCTGTTGTCTGGATCCAATTTCTTCTCTGATCTAATACATACATTTTAAGAGGATTTATACAGCATAAAATGATAGAAGATGCCTTTTTCTTGGTATCATCCACACCCATTGTTCCCTTGTAACAAAGACTACAGTGACACAGGAGGTCTCAATTACTGTTTTCACATTATCTATACATTTCATACAAGTTGTAACAACATCAAATTAATTGCACAGTTTACAGCCGTAGAGTTGTACTTACTTTTATTTGGCTTTTCAGAGACTCCTGAAGAAGAAAACCCACTTGTGAAACAGCTTCCTTCTCATTGGTAATCACACAAACTTGTTGTGACAGACTGTCTGTGATCAAGAAAAAACCCTTAGTATTCCGTAAGATATATCAAAACTACTGACCTGAACATCACTTTGTCTTGAGACAGCAATGTACAGATTTAAAGTTTTCAACAGCTGCAAATTTAATTTTAAGATTTTTTTATTTCAAGAGAAATTTAATGTAACTACAGAATACATAAGAGACATGTCAAGTACAGTATTTGGTTTTTGCTTTTTTTTTTTCTTCTACACAAAAACATCAGATAAGGCCTGCCTCCAAAGCCCATTTAAGGGACTTCTATGGAAAGGTATTTGTTCAGATCCACATTATTGACACTAGATAACAATCAAGACAATATCTTTTTGCAAACTTCATACATATCACTTCAACAGATCATTAAATGCAATGTCAGCAATATTAAGAAACACAAAGAAACCACCCCCACCAAACCCAGGAGATAGTATAAATCCACTCCCCAACAATATATACTATGTATAGTGTTCCCTCCCCAAATGCAGTGAAGACACCATGCAGGTAAACGGCAGATAAACTGTTTATAGTCAGTGTCAAAGATCTTGCAATGCGGAATTTCTTAGATCTTTTACTGGTAGGAGAAAAAAATACAGCATTCTGTTCATAAGAAAAATATCTTAAAGTTTTAGCCAGATCTGCTACATAAACCAATTATTTTAGAAAGATAGTATATTCTCTTGTTATAGACTACAGTTTCTAGATTCAGTATTGTCCTTTAAGCAAATAAATCAAAATATTTCAATTCTAGAACTCTCATTTCTAATTCAGGATTTTACCCGTTAGATGTTGAATTAACATGCAGACCAATTAACATGCAATTAACATGCTTTTTTTTTTTTTTTGAGGCAGCCATTCCATAAGCAGATAGAAATTTCATAAATCTAAAGTTTAATTACGTTTAAAGAAGACTTCAGTGAAACTTCAGGGACAGAAATATACCAAGTACCACCACAAAATCAACTAGCAGTGAATGACAAAGGAAATTATAAAAATATGGGCTAACTGCTCTTCAAACAAGTCTGAATATAAAGTTACATATTTGTTGCATGTGTAAAGCTTTTTAAAATGACATACCACACAATAAGTTCAATCAGATGCATTACTAACAAACATCTCACTTTCTATTGTAAGCCCAAAGACTTCTTTACAAAACGACATGCAGACCTGAAAAATAATTTTGAAGCTCCTGCAGAGTTAATATTATTGGAAAGTGACTTGTGATTTTTAAAATATATTTTTTGTGAGCAGGAAAAATTAATTAACCAGTGAGGATCCCAAAAGATAATTACAATGATTTATTCATCATGGGCATTTATTATGTTCAATATTTATAATGTGACAACAAAAGCCGTGGTAGCAACTGGCTTTATACTAAGTTAGGAAGAATAGGGAGGGGGAAGTAAGGGAGAGAACAATAAGCATCTGCTTATGAACCATCACAGATAGATGAAAGTGAGAATTAAAAAACGCATGGCCAGTTCTCACAGGACTGGAAATCACAAGATACCACAACTGTGGAAGGAATTATCTTCCCATAGTTTCACTGGGCAAAAAAAAATACACTGAACTTGCATCAAAGTTGGCTTCTCCTCAATACAGAATAAGTTTACAGTCTAAAAATGGGTCAATGGCAAACCATATTGTATTAATTTCTTATCAGTAGAAAGAAACTAGAGGGTAGATTGAAAGCAGAAGAAGAGCCACTTGAATTCAGCACTGTACATGGAACGCAGATACAAGATAGATGTACATAATAAACCAGACTGGCATATCAGATTTCAAGAACTCAGATTCTGTGGAGGTCAGATAGAAGCCATTACAAAAAAACACATGTGGAAAAAGGCTATGGAGTCCAAAAAGGTACCATAACTGGCAGACGGTTCTTTTCAAAAAGTCATCGGTTATCAACAATAAGTGCAAAAAGTAACCTCACAACATGCCTCTCAAAGACTGCCACTGTAAAAGCCCATCTCACTCCTCTCCCCAGCCCCCTTAAGTCCCTAAATCACGTAAATGAAACAGGAGAGATGACCACCAAAAAAGCAACTAAGATTTTCAGACTGAATTTATTAAAGAAGAAAGTGAAACTGAATGAACACTGAAAAAAATGAATTTTTAATCTGGAGGAGGAACACCCTGAAAAGATGCTGCATGCTTTTAAATGATGAAGAAAAATGAAAAAAGAAGTCTGGGAAGTCAACTTTCTGTCCATCAATTTAAACAGCCTGCATCGTTGCTCTATTGTGAGAAGGAAGACTTAGTGGAGCCTGAGATTGCCAGAATCTCACCTCAGGTGAGCTGATGGAGCTCTCTGCCACTCAGCATAACCACACTGAGCCCCACTGAGTGCAGCTGAGGCACTGCCCTCTAGCTCCATGAATTTCACTAGTTCTGCTAAATGCCAGTAAAGCTAAGTCTGTTTGGGTGATTGAAATAAGGTATTCTGGAAAGCCACACCATAGCCATGTCAGAAAGAATTTTGATAATCAGCTAACAGAACCTGCTTTTTCATTGGACCACTAGGTAATTCAGGTTGGAAGGGACCTCAGGAAATGTCTAGTCCCAACTCCCGCTCAAAGCAAGATGACCAGGTCTGGCCTGGTTACTCAGCCCCTCACTCTACCCCAGCACATTAAAACCTTTGAGAAAAAGGACTATGCAACCTTTCCAGGCAACCTGTTCACTGCTTCATTGTCCTGATGGTGGAAGAGTTCTTGTTTTCATGGAGCTGGAACTTCCTTTGGTTCAGTTTTAGCCCATTACCCCTTGTTCTCCCACTGGGCACCACTCCTCTACCTTTCTTGCCTACTTTCACACCACATCTTCCTTTTGATCTGTCCAACTTTTTTTTTTTTTTTTGTCTCCCTATTAAATTACCTACCAAATCTCTGTCTCACTTTGGCTTCCTTTTCCTCTTCTTGCTTTATATTTTCCATTTCCCCAGAAACCTCCTCTTTACAGTACACATCTCAGCTTCTCCTTTACTCTCAGTTTCTTTCCAGCTGCACCTGATTACAGAGTAACCCTGCCCATACTGTATCACTTCAAACACCCACTCAGAGCATATATTTTGCATAAAATTAAAAACAGTTAGAACTTTACACTGCCAAATTCTGTTAAATGTTAAACTTTTCTATCATGAAAGAGGTAAGAGTTTTCTTAATTTAAAACAAATTTTATACGGGATTTCTGTGTCATTAACTTTCCATTTTTTCTGTGCCCTTCTTTTGTATTCTGAAAGCTTTAGAACACAGTATTATTCAGTAACAACTATGTTTTTTATCCAAGGATCTCACCCAAAATTATAAATTGGGCACATGTTTATGGAACTACCTTCATTACATAATATAGTAAGTGTACTCTTAACAAACTACTTGAAAGTTTACCCTGAAAAGCATGCAACAAACAAGCAGCAATTAAAGTAATACTTAGTCTGAATAAAGAACATAATTATCATATCCTAGGGAATTAATACAACATGAAGGCAAGGTTGGACTGGGCATTGAGCAACCTGGTCTAGTGGGAGGTGTCCCCACCCATGCGGAGGGGTTGAACTGTATAATCTTTAAAGTCCCTTCCAACATAAAGCATTCTGTGATTCTATAAATGCATCTATAAATATACATCTGAATGGCAAATAGCTTTAGCCTACAGACATGTTTTTTTGTCTTAATTGCACCTATAGGTGTATTCACATGTGTTGTAAACATGTTCATTCCATGCCATTTTTGCTATGTCACTACTATTCCTCCTATTTTGGAAGCACATCTTATTCATCATATACCTTTGAAGTTCACAGTGAATTCAAAATAGTAAACGTATCAGAATTACATTTTCACTTTCTACATAGCAATGGCTTGACTAAAATTAGGAAATCAGCATCCTTCTGAGCATTTTTGTATCTCATAATACAGAGGTTTCTACCACTGTAAACACAAGAAAAACGAAGTACGTAATGCCAAGCATTTAGTTCATGCTCAATAGAAGAGTTGAAGTTATTTATATAAATAGGCAACAAAAAATATCTAACATTTTTTGTTTACCACCATTCCACATTTCTTTTAGCCACAAAAAACAAAAGCCAGACTTGACACTGCCCCTACCAGTACTAGCATACAACAAAGAAAATATGATTTTGCGGTAGAAGACAAGGAAGAGGGTTGTTTTCATCTGACAATTACTCTGAAAAGTACCTCCCCCGTTTGTATTTTTTTGCCTCACAGCTGAGAACAGCTGCTGGTTAATGAGTGTGCCACATGAAAATGCAGCCTACCTTAAGTAAATATCTGTCCTTTAGTAAACAAGGCTTTTTTTTTTAATAAAAAGTCATGTGCGTTCTTCATATAACAAATCATTGTGGGCAGTCATAAACAGTTTGAAGGTATTATGATCATTTTCTTGGCACTTGCAGAACAATTGTATCTACATCAGCAGATACCTATTCAGCCAAACATGCACAGAAAATATCCCATCTGCAAGTGCACCAGTTTTGAAAAACTCATTGCAGAAGAAGGGCCCTTAAAAAAGAAAAAGGAAGAGAAAACTCCAAGTTACAAACTTCTGCTGAGACACACCATTTCAAGTTTACATGTTGGAACTAGAGTTCAAAGATATCTACCTCGAGGGCAGTAATTCTAATGGAAATTTTTTAGGATGTTCTGTATTAGCCTGATCTTAACTACAATTCTAGATGAGTCACCTTTATTGTAAGACTGTTTTCTTACTTCAAGATTATTAAAAATGGGCTTGCGCCACCTTGTCTGCATATTCTGCAAGTTCATACCTGCTTAACTAAAGAAAAGTATTAAATTTACTCTTTACAAAACAAATGACTTTAGGACTCAGACTTTCATAATACAGAAGAGACCTGAGGAAGTAAGCAAATTAACACAACATGTCTTAAGAAAACAGAATCAAAAGATAAATAACTCAGTATATTTACATTAGTGAAGTGCTTCTTTGTACTGCCTTGAATACAAATTATACATACATATAAATATCTAAAGTACAAACATGTAGGTATGCATGTATGTTTTTCTTAATGCCACCCAAGTCAAACTTAGCAAGCCAAAATTTGCCAGCTATTATGTCTTATTAGGCCAGTAGCTAAACATGTAGCTGTGCTTCTACGAAACATTCAAGACTTGTCACTAAGGTAGAATAGCATTTGTAATATAGCTGACTAAAGAAAGTCTCATAATCACACTCTATTAACTCTATTTTTTCAGACATAATTTAACTTCCTAACACATATCACCATAATTTTCCTTATATTTGATTAATTACAGAATTATAATCTAATATATGGATAATAGGCAGAAATTAAAGAGTACATCAAAAATACACAGGATAGCAAAATCACATGCCAAACAGAACCACAAGGAACCCCATCCTTAGCAAATGTTCTAGCAAAAAAATATAAGCATGTAAATTTCTGTTTACGTTCATAATTCAAAGAAAAAATATTTCTATTTTCAACCAGAAAGGGAACAGTTGGATGAATAATTCTCATTTAAAAAAAAGATTCTTAATGGAGCTTAAAAGGATTTTCTAAATGAAACAAGGTAACAAAAAGCTAGTTGCCATTGTCTGAATTTGAAAGAAATCCAGCTTTGTTCATTAATAAATATTACTGTACATGACATGGAATTTGGAACTGTAATCACAAAACTCAATTATTACAGAATTACCTTGTCTGGAAAAGACCCTCAAGATCACCAAGTCGAGCCACTAGCCTGACAAGTCCTTAACTAAGCCATATCCCTAAGCACTATGTCTATAGGACATTTGAATACCTCCAGGGATGGTGACTCCACCACTGCCCCGGGCAGCCTCTTCCAATGCCTGATAACTCTGAAGAAATTCTTCCTAACATCCAATTTAAACCTCCCCTGGCACATCTAGAGAAGATTACCTCTTGTCCTTGTAACTTCAGTTAACAAACTGATCTTCACCTCTTTACTGCCTCCTTTAAGGTAGTTGCAGAGAGCAATAAGGTCTCCCCTCAGCCTCCTTTTCTCTAGGCTAAGCAAGCCCAGTTCTCTCAGCTGCTCCCTCTAAGACATATGCTCCAAACCCTTCATCAGCTCTGTTGCCCTTGTTTGGACATTCTCCAGTAGCTCACTCTCCTTCCTGAAGGATCAGAACCTGAACACAGTACTCAAGGTGCGGCCTCACCAGTGCCAAATACAGAGATAAGATCATCTCCGTCGTTCTGCTGGCCACCCTATTCCTTATGCTGGCCCTCTTGGCCACCTGGGCACACTGCTGGCTCATGTTCAGCCAGCTGTCAATCAACAACCCCAGGTCCCTCTTGGCTGGGCAGCTCTCCAGCCACTCTACAAGCCTCTACTGCTGCTGGGGGTTGTTGTGGCCAAAGTGCAGCGACATTTGGCCTTACAGAAACTCATGCAACTGGCCTTGGCCTGTGCATCAAGCCTGTCTAGATCCCTCGGTAGAGCCTCCCTACCATCAGGAAGAACAACACTTCCACCCAGGTTAGTGTCTGCAGATTTACTGAGGGTGGACTTTACCCCCTTGTACGTATACCCTAAATTCTGCATCAGTGCTGATTTCACTCTGTGATAAAATGTGCATCCAAAGGAGAATGGATCACTTAATAATAATGAACCCAGCTGTGAAGACTGAAACAGGAGTGGAGAGCTGCTATGAGGCCAGTACCCTTAGTACCCTATACGCTCCCAGCCCACATGTTCACCTTCTGGGACATCTCCAGAAGACCTTGACAGCATACAAGGTGGCATGATGAGAGATGGTACCTTGCAACCCTGCCCTACAGTGTCATGCAGGACTTCAACTGCAGGCACTCTACATGGCCTGAACCTGGAGTCTGAATTCACTCAAGGATGTGATACTGCACTGTAATATCCATTACACAATGCTGTATTTCAGACCTGTGTCCTCTTCAGCAACTTGATACAATAAGGAACTATCACAAAGACCACCATCCCACAGGCAGCACCACTTATACCCAAAGTGATATACAGTGAAAGTGATATGCAGGTATTCCTGCCATAAACACGCCTCTCTGGAGTTCCTGGCACCTCATTATAACCCCACAGAAGGAAAAAGAGGAACAGCACCTTCAAATCCACAACCATACTGGTCTCATGAGAGCCATAAATAGCACATTAGTACACTGGGGACTTCTGCTAGCCAGATTTTTATCTCTAAACCAATCAGATTCAGCAGAAGGTCCCTTCCTCTCTCCAGAGACTTTTACTGCAATAATCAGCAGAAACACTGCATGCTACTTTCTTGCAGTGGTTGTTTCTCTGTCAGTGTCCATGACATACTTCCGTGACACTAGCAGGTCCGTAACACAAACAGCAATGAGTAACTACTACACAGCAGACAGCTGCCTAAATCATGGGAGAAAGAACAAAAGGGTAATGACAAGTATAAGCACTTCATATGGTGCAATGGGTTCTGAACTCTCAAGAAAAGCAGGCACTGTGATACAGTCATTCAGCTAGTAGGAAAGGCCTAACCTGTAGGATGGATGCTACTCTGGAAGGTGACCTGTGCTTGAAGATCTCCCATGTGCACAGCACACCACAGCAGAACACAGAAATAAAGATTTCTTCTCTAAAACAAACAACCGTAAGACTCTATGTAACATGGGGGTACAACAGGTTGGTGCTCAACAGGACACAAAGATACCTTCCCCTTAAATATGCTTTCCTTTACACATGGCATGAACTGTGAATTAAATGCTTGTCATATTAATTTATATGGCTCAACAGTCCACTCCAAAAATGTCATGATATATCAATATGAAGATCTGGTTTTTGAAGCCTTTTGAAGGGCACAGAACATACAAGGCACAACTCAAACTGCAGACTTGGAGTGCTAATAGTGTCTATTTAAAACACCATAAAGGTAATTAATTACGTAAGATAGAACTGTTATGGGGTGTCCTAATTAGCTATGGAGGACTCATTATGCTGCCTGCAGAAGGAATAAAAAAAATGCATGGCTTCCCCTTCCTAAACTCATGCAATGCATCAAAAAGGAAATCTAAACTTCAAGGTACTTAAATACAGTTTGTCGTACAGACCAGGCATACTAAAGACTACTGTGGTTACTGGAGCAGATAGATTGCATGCTGCCATAGTAACAGGACATTAGCTGAGTAAAGAATAAGTAAGGGATTAGTCTGACTTACCATCACAAAGGTCTTAATTTTTACTTTAAGCTACATAAGCTTTTTATCATAATTAACAGGTGGGAAAGCAACTGCATTGGTTTTAAATTGAGTTGATCTAGATAAATAGTTCAACAAAGAATTTATAAATTAATGGAATACCTCAATATCATATAATTGCTGTATCAATTTGGGTAACAAGTTGCTGTATGTAAAAGAGTGAAAAGCCCTAAAGAGTTAATATTTAATTTTCAGCCTACCACCTAGATTACAGAGGTGAAACACATGCAGAATTGAATGGCAATATAAAACCATTCAAAATTAATCTCTGTTTGACTTTAATATACACAGCTTTTTATAAGATTCTCTATTCTAGGAGAAGTAAATAAAGGTAAATAACGTATATCGTAAGTATTCTGATAAGTAAGCTAAAATAACTTGCCTAAGCACATTTTATTCATAATAAAACTTTTCTTAAGGACATTTAAAACTATAGCACACAAGATTCTTTATTTGACTCAGGAATATGCAAACTGACAGCCACAAGGACATACACATACCCTTAATAATTGATTCAGCTGCATACAGATCCCGCTTGTAGGTCACCTAAAGGACAGACAAGCCTCATTAGATTTAACACAGCAGTAAGGAATGTAAAACCAATAAAACAATGCCCCGAAGGCAACTCTTTACATTTAAAATACCATAAAGAAATTGACAATATAATTTGTTAATTCTGGTAAAATATCACTGGCAAGGAAAATTGCAGCAGTTACCGGAAACTAGAGATAAATACTTATATCTGCTTCAAATTCATTTGAAATCAAAACTTTTAAACCCTTTGAAGAATCACAAAAACATGATATTGTATCAATTTTCACACATCCATTCTATAATTTTATTGTGAAATAGATTGATTTTTATAGGGCTTGTGACCATAAAAATGGCAGGGAGAAGCCTTGTTATTTCTTTTACTAATACAGGTGTCATTTTTCAGCTGTGCAAGACTACTACTCTTCATTATAACCCAATTAATTAGTGGGAATCGGTAGCTTTGTATGAATTTTCAGAGGATTAGAAACAAAGAATACCCAATTTTATGCATTTGTTTCTTTAGAGTGTGAATAACTTTTCTTTTTAAAATTGACTGAATAGGATTCAAAGATCTTTATAGTGCTGCAAAGTAAACCTTTAGCAGAAACACACTATTGTAGGCGTGTGCATTTTAGCCTCCAAGTAAATGATAATTTGAGTTTAACATAAGTATTCTTGTAACCACTTTTCTTTCCATCTCATAAATTAAGCTGTGTATCATAAACAGATGAATAATACAACCTTCCTCATTACTCATTATTTCACCAAGGAATTATATTTAAAACTAAAAACTAACTT
The DNA here is from genome assembly GCA_038090715.1 of Florisuga fusca. Taxonomy (NCBI): domain Eukaryota; kingdom Metazoa; phylum Chordata; class Aves; order Apodiformes; family Trochilidae; genus Florisuga; species Florisuga fusca. The sequence goes on from JAAWXA010000002.1 coordinate 25,483,043, forward strand.
GCTTTCCTACATCTTGTCCTGCAGGAGAAGCAGCCAGAGAATATGTCTATCCTGAGAAAACTTAGGTGCTTGAGTTTGATTTGGAAGAATCAGTATCTTGAATTTAAATTTAAGAATACAGAATTTGAGTAATTTTGTTGCAAGGTATTTTTCTAATTGCCTGTTTCTAGAGGGCTTTTATACTGAACTTACAGTATAACTGTAAGAGTTTGCCATCTAAAATCCTTCCAAGTAACAGGATTATCTAAACTCTGTCCCAAGTAGTTTCACATATTCAAAGGTTCAGTCTCTTTGAGATGCAAAAGTATTTCACAGTGTGATTTTAATGAGAAGTTACTTCATAAAGTAGGCCAGTCCTCAAGAAAACAGCACAGAAAAAATAAGGAATATTTGCTGAGTCAGACATCAGCAAACACTTTTAAGGGTGGTTTCCTACAGACATGAAACCAAGGGATTCACTACATCTCTTGCTGTATTGAATAAATGCTAAACCAAACTCAAGGTTCTTTAAAGGTATGGATATCCTTAATGTCTGGATTTTCTTCTGTTAAGAGGTATTCTTGCAATTTAGAGGAGACTTATTCAAAAGGCTGGCAACCACAACAAAGACACTCTTTGGTTCAATTCTAACCATTGTTTTAGTATGAATTTGTTTTTAATAACTTTTAACACTAGCCAACACACAAGTTTACTGTTCTGAGGAGCTATGCTGCGCTCTCTCTAGTTTCACCAAAATGGATTTGCAACCTAGTCTCAATCCCAGCCAGAAGCAATTCAGACCTAGACAGACCAACTGTGAAGAATGATTTAACTGCTGTTTTATACCAGAAAGGGAGACAGCATTCTTGATCCCACAGCCCAGGTGAGGTGTACAAATTATGGTGGAAAAAGCATGACACGTGACACACAAGAGTTTTCTCACTTTTCAGGAGAGAGATCTCTCTCATCCTCTTCTGGAATTTTGTTATATCACAGTAATAAGCTAAATATCTAGAGATACCAAATTTCTACTTCATCTTGTTTTCCATTCTCTTCTCTGAACCTTCTCTATTCATCAACAGTTGTGCAGAGCTGTATTTCCCTCTGTTACACTAAGCTGTCATGGAGAAAGGTCATAAAAAAGTACCTTCTGGAGAAGGTGGGCATGAGTCAGTGTATAGCAGTACAAAAAAGGAGTCTGACTGGGCAGCACAAGTAAGGAAGCAGCTTCATTACAGGGAATATAGGTGTTATTCCCCTGAATTTGGCACTTTTGAGAACATACCCGAGTAGCTTCTAGTTTTTGAGTCCCAAACAGGAGGAAGCCCAGCAGAGGGCAGTTAAGATGGGGTGTGAGGAAAGTTGGCGTGTTCAGCTCAAAGAGAAGATAAAGGGTGGGAGGGTGACCATTAATGGCCAGAGAGTAAACTGGACTTTTCTTGCAGATCTTCATGTTGGCCTTTTATTCTTTCCCAGTGCAAGAGGCAGCAAGGGAAATGCTGACCCAACATTAGGCAAGGTGTTGGACCAGATGTCATCTAGATTTTTCCTTTGGTCTTGAATATTCTGCAATTCTAGCTCAAAAGACTACATTTCATTTGGTGGGCAACAGTAGTACTTAGAGAGACTAAATAACAAAACAACCATTACACAGATGAAACTAACATTAGGGGTGTATTTTGTAGCCTTTCATGCAAGTACCATGATCTGCAATGAGAACAGTGAAACCATCTAAGATGTAATGTAATGCAAATATGCATGACTTAATCTGTTCCTTAAGAAGAGTGAATAGAAAAACAGGCTTTCTGAAGCAGTATGTTGTCTATGTCCCCAGAAATACTGAGAGAAGCTGCTGTACACAACCAACGCCTAAGTAAATTTTGCTGCTAAACTGCACAGGAAATTTGCACTGCAGATGCAGGAAATTACCTTTCTGTGCAAGATTTACTGTCATGTTATTGGACATCATGTCTCATGGGAGGAAATTCACTGTCAAAGACAGATGGAGTGATTTGAGCTGCTTCCAGATCCAGGTAATGAGTTAAAAAAAGAAAAAGAAGAAGAAAAAAAAAAGGAAACACACCCAAAACAATGAAACAGGATACTGTAAAGCAGTAGGGATGTATCCTTTTGCACCTCTACACACACCTGCTTTGTCAGGAACCTACAGATATGAGACAAGGTGAATGATGTTTAAAAAACTTTAAAAGATGAGATAAATACTGTCTTCATGGATTATCTCAGGTAACATCACCCAAATCTGTCTACAATAAGCCCCCAAAAAAGCTCATGATAATCCAAAAACTATTCTAAAATTTGGAAGAGAAAAACCTATTAAAGTCACATCTGATTTTTTAATGGTAATATGCAAATTATATTAATTTTAAAAGATAAATTAAAAAAATAAGATATTATTGTCTTTACCTTCCAGAGGTCAGCAGTTCCTTCAACAAGTTTGGCATTGGTTTTACAGTATTTCAGAGCCAGATGCAAACATTCCGTTCCATAATCGAGGTCATAGTCTGTACACTGTAGTAATTGAAAAAGAGTAAATATTCTTAAACAGACTTAAAGAAATCATACTTCTAAGCAGTAACAGATCTTATTTCACTGATTAAACCTTACATCTCAGCAGTCCTGTTCAGACAACAGTCCTCTATTAGGTAAGTAGGTTCAGGATGGGTCAGAAATAAAACCTTTCCAAGTTTACACTAAATCCTAGGTGCCCAGCAGTGTTCTGGAAGTAAATGAAAACCTCATTACCACAAATAAATTCCATGAGGTGCAGCAAGTGTTTTGCTACAACTTTATGTCCTGAACTAAATAAATAAGAATTTGCATGTATTAAAAACCTTTTTATGGAGTTGAGGCCTAACTAAAAGACATCACCAACTTTCTAGCACCAAAGCTTAGAGTATTGAAAAAAGTTAATAAATTGTAGAAGTGTGACTTTTCAAATGCCCTCTCTGTTTTGCTTTTTGCAGAGTCAAAATGGGATGGAACCTTAGCAGGAACCAAGAACCTGTGTGTTTCTTAACATGTTTCTCTTTGTTTTTCTACCATTACCTGCACACAAAATAGCCAAGTTTCTCCTGTTCCACAAGCATTCCAGATTAAACAATAAATAAATCAACAAACAAATTTTAAAAGTTTGTCCACTTTTCAGTCATCTAGAAGAGGTATGATTCTGTCAACACATGCTTCCCAAGCAGTTCAGTTTCCTATGATCAGTCGCTGTTTATAAGAACCCTATGAATGGAAAATTGTAGAATCTCTCAAGCTAAAACATAGGTGGATAGAAAAGCAGGAACTAGAAACTTATCAGGCAGAACACTTTCAAACTGAATTTTGGCTTGATTTCAATTACAAAGTTCTAGTCTGTTTTCATAATGCTAAATCACCAGTCCATACAGAAACATGAATTACATGTAAAAAGGAAGGATAACTTATGAGAGTCTTTCATAAAAATGGATGTATTTGGTAAGGCAACAGGCTGGCTAGCCCAGTATTCAGTCTCTAGTAGAGGCTGACAGTGGATAGTCAAGGATAATTAAATGAGAACAAGGTGATCATATTTCTTCTTACTTTCCAGAATAGCCCCTTGGCTTTATGTAAAGCTCCTACCCTGACATAGGAGCTTAAATTAAGTCTGAGGGACACACTGGACCAAAATCAACTGCCTTAAAGTACTCCGTGATTTACACAAATCCTGAATTTACCCAATTACTTTATGATTAGCAATTTTTTTAACACCCACATCAGGGAGCATCTGATTCATCACTCTTCTCATTACATCCTCTGTTGTTCTGACAGAAGAGTGCAAAACCACCTTCTCAGCCATTCAAATTGCTCCACCACATCTCACATCTTTGCACAGGTGAAGAGATCAATACATATTCAGCCATTTCAAGTGGAAGCTACTTCAAAACTTGGATCAACCTTGACATTTATCTACACTTAACTACCAATTTTATCATAACATCCTTCTTAGCCCTTATCTCCACTACCAGCCCCCCCCCCAAAAAAAAGCATCTCCAAAATTATTTATGAACAAAACAAACTGCACAGGTCCCAGAACATCTCTTCACAAAACTCTATGGGTGACCTACTGTTATGAACACTGGTCATGTATTTTGCCTTCTTTCTTCTAGCAAATACTCTATTCCAGTAACTCTGTTCAGTGAAACATCTTACTACATAAGCAGGCTGTTATCAGCTTCAGGAACTTCTTCACTATCTTCAAGGAGATAGAGTAACTTTAAAAGACAGACTCCTTTCAGAATACTAAAGAAAACAGGAGTTTCAAAGAGACTCTGTAGTCTTTTTAAATTAGGCAGAAATAATTTATATTCTTTACATACTCAAGATTCAACAGAAAATATAAAGGAACAGGGAACTCTGGCTCTAAAATATGTAAAATGGAGTGATATTTCATGTAAAAAGGTCCAGAGATAACTTTCCAATTCTTTCTGGGTTCCAGAAAGAACCCAGCAACTTCTAATTCCAAATATTTATTACCAAAATGCTTCCTTTTTTGGTTTTCTTTCACTTTGTTTTTAGGGAAAATTTTCTGGTATAAAGCAAACTACTTTCTATTAATGTGAATAACATACAGATTGACAAAAAATAAGATAGATTTTTCTTTTGCCTCAGAATGGAAGATAAAACTTCAGAAAAATTCATCTGTGAAAGAATTTAGTTTGAGTTAAGTTACATTTTTTAATAAATAGATAATGAATGATACTGAGACAAGACTAAGCAAATCCAACTTTTTAGCAAGGTATTAATTACAGATAATTAGTAGGGAGCGGAGAAGTTCCATAAACAGGGTAAAGATTCTTGAGGGTATTGTTGGCTTCAAGGGATGAAATACAACACAAAGCAAAGTGATAATTAAAAGCATATTTCACTAACACTTGTACATCATGACATTTACCACTCTAATTATCTGTAATTGTTTAAGCCTAAACATATTGTCACAGTGTACTCTTCTGCAAGTCTAATACACTGATGTCAGAAGAGAACAATGAAATGGAAAGATCAGCTCAAGGCCAGCTTGATTTATGTATTACCCACATGCTAAACAGCTCCAGAAGTGAAATTTTAAATCCATATTTAAGGTGCAGAATTTGAAAGCCTCTAAATTGCTCTGAGAAATACCATTAACAAATCAAGTGTTTACAAGGCGTGCCTATAACAAGTCAGAGTATCTATGAGGAAAATTCTCATTCACCCAGGCAGGCAGAAGGCTTACAATGGAAACATTTCCACTTATTTCATTGAACATCTACATTACATTACAGCCCATTTACATTACAGCAATGTGTTTAAAACTCTTACCATTTCTAAAGTATCTTTTTGACTAAAGGTCTGCTAACAAAGTTTGATGGAGTACAGCTAACCCAACTTGACACGCACAGATGCCTTTGTCAAACAATAGACATAGTTTAAGTTTCAGACCACAAATTCAAAATGGTGAAAACAGCTAGAAATATTGGCACAAAACGTACCCCCAAAAGAAAGAAAAAGAGATTAGTTTAGATCTTTAAATGACACAAGAGGAAGTCTGTTCTTTAAAAATGCTTTTAAATTGTTGAATATTTAAAGGTATTCTAGTAGGTAGTTTTGGGGACTGACTTTCCTATGGGTGAGGGGTTTTTTGGTTTTCCTAGAGCAGAAGTTTGAACAAAGTGCTGTGGGTAAAGTGAGATGCAGATTTTAGCATTACAGCACTTCTTGCCCTGCCCCTTAGATTAAACATGATTTGATAAATAATATTACTTCCTAAAATGCAAGCTATACTTTTGTTGCTTAGCCATAAACATGGAACAAACAATTAGAGAAAAGAGCAGCCACACAGCCCGCATTTTGTACTTACTAATAGTCCATACGCTAACTTGTTTCCAATATTATACTTTTAACTAGCAAAATTATTAAGAAGCAGTATTTAACATTAACAACTCATTTTACTGTGACTGGGCACTACTTTACTGTATCTTTGTAGTGATAAAAGATTTTGAATGCATATATCAGAATTGGTTACATGAAGCAGAACAAACACTGATGCAAAACCAAGTTATTAACCTGCTGTCATTTCCTTTTTTCACGTCTTAGATTTATAATGCAGAAACAAAATCAATATTCTTCATGTATTAACTGAAAGTAACTTTCCGATTTCCTCCCTTATACAGATTCCTTTAAAGCCTATATAGTCAGTCATTTACACTTCCATAAGTATTGGCTATTTGGCTATGTCATCTGTAGTACTTCTTCCATTTTAAGCAGCAAGTGTCTCCATTTTACTCTCCCATGTATACATTCCATAAGTAATATCAAAATGGTTGCAATTAAAATGAATTACTAATTAACAGTAGCAGAGTTTTATGATTCTTTTAGATCCTTGCAAATCAAGTTTCTGCTGCTGAAGTGCCAGAGTATATAATGAACATTAATCATCAGGAACATTTTACTAAGCTAAAAAAGAAACAAGCTCTCGCTGAACTACATTTGGCCTATTTTTATCATATTTTAGAGGGGGGTTTTTTTGCCATATTCATTACCATGGAAACCAAAAAAATTATGAATCCAATAGTGGATTTGCAGCAAGCCTACAGCAATACATAATAGCTAAATGTTGTTGTGCATCTATACCTATCTCTAAATCTGTATCTACACCCCAATACCTTCCACTGCAGTAAATAACTGCAAGTGCCCTCTCTGTACCTGACACAATTCCCCTGCACTCTACTGTCAGATCTCCTGAACAATTCCTGTCTACTCATTGAAATATTTTGGTATTCAAGGTGCTTCTAAGTCAACTAAATTCAAGAACTCTACCCATTAAAGATCTTACACGTAGGATGGTTCCCATGTGCTAAAAGGTATATGACCAAGAAAAACAGAGGATAACAGCTGAATTTACACTTCATTAACAAAGGTGAAGACCTAAAAGCATGAAGGCTCTGAGGATCCAGCCTCCTGTCAGCGAAGGCATTTTTGGGGTTTCCCCTCTTCCTTGCACTTGCTGATTTTTCAGAAACTATGTAGAGAATTAGTATCATCGAAGTCTCTAAGCCTGCCAATTTCTGTCTCAGCCTTGAGAAAAGAAGGCTTAGGGGAATCCTTATTACAATCTTCCAGTACTTAAAGGGAAGTTACAAAGAAGAGGGAGACACCCTATTTACAAGGAGTCACATGGACAAGACAAGGGGCAACGGGAACAAGTTGCTCCTTGGGAGAATACATTTGAAGACAAAAGGAAAATTTTTCATTATGACGACAGTCAGACATTGGAATGGTCTCCCAGGGAAAGTGGTAGATTCCCCCACTTTGCAAAGTTTTAAGTCTCAGCTTGAGACTTGGCAATTGGGATGAGTAACACTGATAGCAAAGTCCCCATTTACACATACAACCCTATAGCAATAACAGATGACCAAAAATCAGGTCTCAGTCTTTCTCTCATTGTGCCACACCAGTAGATACACTGATGTATCTGCAACAAACTCCATGTAAACTAGCATAATGAGAATAGAAATTAGACTAAACAATGATACTGGTATGATGATGAAATACCTGATGCAACCAGGACCTAATTATTAATCAGACTTCATAAAACAGGTCCTGAGTAACCATGAGACAGTACTGATTTTTCTGATACCAGAAAAGTATAGAAGTCATTTTGAGCATGCTGGTGAACATGGAGTTGACCTCATATACTATTTCAGCTTTCTAAAAAGCCATTGCCTTGTAAATTAGAAAGAAACTTGGGATAGACAAGACAAAGACACACACACAAAAAAAGAAAATGTCCAAATGTAGAAAACTACAGATTATTTAGGTCATTCTGAGCAAATGTAAGGAAGCAATTGTTCACATCCTCCCGGTACAAATTTTTAAATATATCCAGTTCAAAAATTAAGCAACCAACAGAGAATTAATTCAGGCTTAGAAGCAGGGGAGAGCCAAATTCAAGCCAAGGAAAAAAATATCCACTTTTTAAAAAAATTTTTTTTTTTTTTTACAAAAATTTTTTTTTTAAAATCTATTATTCACTCTTTGAACAACTTATTCAAGAGCATCACCCATTCAAGTTATGCAAGATCATAATTGGTCCCTTCCCCAGGTTTCAATACACTAACCTGTCAGTAGATAAAAGCTCCTGTATCACTACCTTGTTTTCTTCTTTGCTCTCTTAAATCAAGTAGCTAATGACAATTTAGATGGGTGGTCTCCCATATACTTGATACAGTGATACTTGCTCACTACTCAGCCTGTTCTGAGTCTGTGCCAAACGCGTGATTCTTGTGGTTACAGTACACTTATCAGGGTAAATCCAGTAACACAACAATACTCTCATAACACAGTCTAATTTCCAACTTGAATAATTGAACTGTCTCTCTCTAAAATACACCCTCCAAATGGTATCTGAAGACAAAATGCCTTTGCACTGCTGCAGAGATGCCAGATTTCACCCAGGGTGTGGCAACTTTGCACCATTATATCAAAGTGTTCCAAGAGCTAATATGTGAATTTGCAAAGTGCTTTGAGATCATACAGTATGAGAAGTGCCATAAAATGGAAGTAATTATCCCATTAGCAAAAAAACTTTTTTTCTTATGCAAGGCATTAGAATTTCTCCAAACATTCTTGTGGCAGAAATTAATTAGGGCAAGGTGGGGATTCATACAATATCCTGGCTCTGCCATTGCGTCAGAAAACTAATGAAGTACAGTGATATCTAAACTAGAATAGTTTTCTCAACAGACCACCAATCTAGCTTAAGGTTTTGAAGAAATTGATGCATTATTGACAAAATTAATTTAGTATATTTATCCTAAAAAAAAAAATATCTGTAGCATTGGGTAGGTTTTAATGATAGAGAAGGGGAAAAGAAAATATTTTTTTCTCTAAACCCCAGGACAAAACTACATGAAGTGTAACATCACTTTGGAAAACATCTCAGAACTATAACCTGACAACTTTATAAATAAAGGTATCTGTTCAAGTGAGGTCACAACCCTGCATTTAAGCAACAGTCTGCATGCTTCAGTTTGAATACGAACAGAGAAAACCAAACGTAAACTTCTGCAAAAACCCATTACTAAAAATTAGCTCTATTGCAATTTTGCATCAAAACAAAATTACCAAGTTTCAGCAAGAATTAAATCAAATAGAACTCTAGTTCTCCTGAAGTTCCAAAGAAATCACTTTTTTAATGGGACTAAAATCAAAGATAAAATCCAAGCCAAAACTGACCACAACCACAAAAGGGTGCTTTTACTAAAGTAAAATCTTCTCATGTAAGGAGATGCGAGACACTAGGTTTTCTTTCAACATTTAAAAGCTACACAGATTTACTTGTCAAACAATCACATCCACAATCCTAATGACTCACGGACAAATCAGCAGAAAGGCTTTCTTTGTTAGGTTATTTTATATGCTTAGACTACACATTGAAAAGCTCACAGATACTTCCCATCTTGATACTATTATACAGCTAATTAAAATCTGTATTTCTATACCATCAAAGGAACTGGAGTAGGAATTCCAGCAAACAACAAAATGAAACAATCCATGCCACTTTACTATTCAGCCAAGTAGGCTGGCTTGGACCAACCAAGTAGGTAGTTACAGTAAAACAGTAATTACTTCTTAGATGTCATAGGCAGACAGAAGTATGCTGCCTTTAGGATTCCATACAAAGAAGAGCAGTGGCTTATAGTAGTGTCCTCATATAAACCTTACATGGTCAATTTGGGTATCTTCAGTCTTCAGAAAGAAGTTAAGTAGTGGTTTGGGGGTATGGGTATTTTTCAGGATTCCAGCATTAAACTGAAATGCCCACATTCTGCCTCACATTTTTACCCTTTCGTTCTTTTTCCCAATCTGACCCTTGCTCCCAAAGTTTTGAAGGTTTTAGTCAACAATTTGTCTGCTACTGTTCATGTAATCGCCTGTTGCTCCTGGCAATGTTCATGTGACAGACACGGATTTCTTTAACAAAGAATGAACCCACAGAAAAATCCCCAAATCAGTCTAGACATTTTGCCTTGAAGGACATGCCTGACCCATGCCAAAATACTACTGAACAGCTACAGCTGACTCGACTTCCTTGCTACAGAGGATACTAAAATGCTTCACACATGTTGGAAGAAGAATCCCAGTAAAGTTGTCCCCTTTCAAAAAGAACTTTAGAAGTTTACAAAATCCACATGGAATACACTCCCTATTATTTACATACAGAAAACTTTGAGCAAATTCATCTACAATGGAAATAGCCAATTTCCTTTCTTACTCTAGCAAAATCTTCTTTGAACATTCTCATGGACTTCTTAGAAGAGAACAATTTAGGGATTTCCTTTTCTTCTACTGGGGACCAGATTGCACAGTTTGCAGAACATCTCTTCTCCCCATCACAACACCCACCTGGGGACAACTTGGCTGGGGTTTTTTTGTTTGTTTTTCGTTTTGCCAGTTTGATTTTTTTTGTTGTTGTTTTTGGGGGTATTTTGTTTGGTTGGTTGTTTTTTTTATTTGAGGGGGGGAGCTGGTGGAAGAAAATCTGTCTCCCAGAATTTAACATCAAAGTATTTACATAATTCTCCCTGACACACTATTGTTTTGTATCTCATCATTCCTATGCTTATATATAGCAGCTCTCTCCTGTGCAAGCATATGCTGTAACCTCCCAAAATGTGATAGCTTATTATCCAGAAAGTGGGTAACATTGGCTACAAACAGATGTTAAATCAATGCAGTCCCTAAAAGTAATAATCTCTACACAGATTAGATGGAATCTCTAAGCTTAGTTAATTCTATGTGCACTTCTGTAAGGTGTTAGACACGCACCAGTGAAACAACTAGAAATATGTTGAAGCTCATCCTCTTCCAATTTGTATTTCAGCCTCTTTTTCCTATGGCTTTTAAAATTTTTTATTTTAGCTTCAATGTTTTGATTGGCTACATATAAATTTCTATAATCTACAAAAGGTCTGCTACCAGCAGATGATTAAACTAACTACATATACAAATATGCAAACACCCAAAAAATAGTGGAGGTTTTTGAGGTAAATTTTTCCAGGTACAGCAAATGTTGAGTCTACCTGTAAAATGTCATATAAAAGAATAACAGAAAAATGAAATTGTGTACCAAAATTGTTTTTTAAAATTAATTATTTATGAAACTATTGCTCTATCTTTAAATAGTGACTCACCTTTGCCATGTCATCTGAATGGGAATGAATCCTGTAGAATAACCTTCTAACATGTCCCACCCCTTCTTCAGCTTTGTGCAGCTCTTCCCTCTTACTTCCCTCCTTGGCTTCAACAGCCTGGTCATGTTGGTGAACAACTCTATCGTAGTCCCAGCTTTTTTTTTTTTTTTTTTTTTTTTTTTTTTTTTTTTTACCTTCTGACACAGAAGCACAGAAGCTAGTCAGAATTTTCTACAGACCACACTGCTTCTGCTTCCATTTCCATTTGTTTCTCTGCCAGATCAGGAAACGCAAAGCTTTTTGCTTTCAACGATTGTTCCTGCTACCTTCCTTACTCTGGCAGATACAAAGCATCGTGTGTTTTAAATGTTAAGTTTGGGTATTTCAGCCTTTGTATATTGTCATTGTGTTACTTTGTGCACTGTGACATGACACAAGATGCTTTGTGCTAAAGACAAAAGATTGCAGAGATCTCCGTGTATTTCACAATATGTCAGAATCAGGTATTACAGAAATCAGTCTCAGCCCGGTCTGATTAAAGGGAAGAAGCAGTCTACCTGACTTCCTGATCGTCTAATTCCTTAAAAGATACTGCTCCAGGGGAATACTTGACTTCTAGTAAGTGAAGTCTTCAACCCCCTCCTCCTCACAGGCTTAGAGGATCATACTTTACATTTGCTCCTGTTTAGTGTTAAAAGCTGAACAGAAATATGAAACTACCTTAAGCAAAAATGAACAAGTCTGGTCTAAGAAATTTAACCTTATTTGCTATCTTTGGAAAGGGTGGATTTTCAATTAACACTTAAACCTTCCTGATTTCCCTTAGGGTTAATAAGGATAGAAAACATGAGTTTCTAAAGAACAGGAATTCAATTCTAATGAAACTAATAAAAAAAATTTAAAACCCCACCAAACTGACTGGTTTTGTCCCAGGGTCTCAGGTCAGCTACAACTGAATTCTGCAATTTGGCAACTTTGACAGGTTTTGAATTATTATAGATTTGCATTTTTTATTTTTAAAAGTTTAACTTGTCCATTACACTCAAGGCTTGTGGTATGGTTCATTACACTGTAAAAGAAACAAAAACAAAAACAAACCCCTCAGAAATCAGGACATACCAGAACTAAGCACTGATGCAGCAATAGGTTTTATCACCTTAACACATTTATATGGCCTTTTACCCAACAACTCAAGGAAGACCCCTGGGTAAGGTAAAGCATCCTGCCTGGGAGATACCAAACACATTATAAATACAGCTCATTGTCCCCTTGCAGTTGTTTGCCTCTGTCAGTTGTTCACCTTGTGTCAAGCAGGCAACAGACAAAAGCTGTAACAGCTTTTATAAATTTAAAAATTTGAAGGGCATAAAAGCAGAGCCATACTTTATAAGAATATTAGGTGAGAAAGCATATATATGATGAGCAACACAGTAACACTCATAAGCATATATAGGGATTCATGCATAATTCATCCTTTTCTCACCTAAGGACCAAATTCCAAAAGTCCTAATACAAAGTGGCAGGAACACTTCACTGAAATACAAGTAAAAAGCTGTTTTCCCATATTTCATATAACTAGCAAAATGCAGAGACTTGTAATAGAAAGTATTTAGCAGCATTACATCCAGGAGTAGATGCTTTGGTACCTTCCAAAATCCTTTATGCCTATTCATTTATTGAAACTAAGTGCTGTATCTAATGACACTTAAGTCAGAGCAGTGAGGCCTTTTAAGACAGACATCACTTCAGCTCTACTGGCTTGAATAACTTTGAAAAGTTATTAATATCACTATAGGCTTTAGATGTCTTTAGTTTGGTTCCTGTGATGTCCAACATTGGGGACAAGAGGTTAAAAGAAAGATGCCTGAATAAAAATTAAAACGTGTAGCATATAAGCAGACACTTCATAAAAATACAAAAATCCATATCACTACTCTGAGGTGGAAGAAGTACCTATTTCCCAAACGATGGTGGTCTGATCTACTGCACTGGAACAATTATAATTTAAGGGAGAACACTGAAAAGTTTTCCCTTCCCTGTTAGACCTCCACTTACCTAATGTATCACAAAAAAGCTCCCAATTCTTCTTTCACCAAGAAACAACAATGGTTCTTAAACTGTCTGCATTACCCCAATAGGGAAAAAAAAAAAAAGGTGAAAATATGTGGGGTTTGTTTGTTTTGGGTTTGGTTTTTTTTTTTTTCCTGTCAAGATATACACAGATACATAAGAAAAACTACTTCCACCAATAACTGATGTTAAAATGGATACTAGCTGGAAAAGTCTTCAGGTTATTTTTAAGGAAATATTTTCATAAATCCATACTATTGCTTTATTATGGTTAAAAAAATTATTCAAAATTACCCATCAGAAGACTTAGCATTATCCACTACCTCACCAACATTTTTACACTGCTCTTTCCGTTTCAGATTTACTTACTTCTCTGGGAATCAAAATTAAAAATCTCTACTTTGCAGATATAAGTCCTTGGTTACAATACAATAGCAGAGTAGAAACATGAAAATTCTCATCAAGATCAGAAAACATTATGGAATAGTGAGAAGAGGACTGTTCCAAAGAACAGATTTTAAGTTAATACAAAAAGAGAAAGGAGATGTGACTAGTGGTAACAAGGAACCCTTTTGAAAACAATACAATGCATACTTCTGATAGAATTCAATCCTCTCACACAACACAAGCAAAAATTAGAAACACAACAGAAATTATTTCATAGCATACTTCAGAGACAATGGATGGAATACTTAAACCCTATTTCTGGGTATCTGACCAACAGACCCTAATTTGATGTCACTTCCAGTCCAACATTTTTCTTTCCTTGACAAACTGTTTGTAAGAAGGTAAAGCCAAAGCCAAAAAAAAAAAAAAATCACATTAAACAGAAGTATTGGGCTTGAATCTTTGAAAAGCCCTGTTAAAGGGGACTTAAATATGAGACATACAAGTGAAGAATGTTTGTTTTAATGAGCTCGCAAACTCATTACAAGAACAATGGAATTCATGCAATTTTTGAGCAAAGCTTAAAATGTTTGAAAAGTTCTACTATAAAGCTGAGAAGTTAGTAGTTCTGACATCAGAAACCTTGATGTTATCATAGTTTATTTCAAACAGGTCTTCTTTCTTCAGATATATGTTGCTTTCTGATTTATGTGTGACGTAGGCAAGAGAGAAGAGAGAAGAATGAAAACTAAATTGAGATCCAGGAGACAAAAATGAGATGTTTCACAATGAAATACATGCAAACAAACTAGCTGAATGTCCTCAAAATCTAAGCTGCATTTTTGGCACCAAACATAAAGGGAATTCACTGTTCTATGCATATATTTTAAGATAATATTACAAAACAAATCACTAGCATTTGTTGTACCTACCTACTTCAACTAATTTTATATACAAGGCATGTATTTTTCCCCAACTTATTACCATCATTTTTTAACCACCATGAAATGTAAAAAAGTTTTCTAAGGAAATGGCTTCTACTTTTAATACAGACCACACAGAAGTATTGTTACATATTTTAATAGTGTTAACAGCTTATTCCTTTTTAGTTTTAGACACATTCAGAACAGCAATAAAAGCAGAAGGAGCAGTGGTCTGCTCTGCTCAGATTGGTACCAGACAAGAGGAGCAAAAAAGACTATAGATGTCTAACCTGTAAGGTTAGACAGAACTGACCTTTACCTGAACGTTGTAACCTCGTGGCCAAGATACTCAGAGATCTTAAATTAATGAAAAATAACACACTTAAAAGTAAACTGCATATATCTACCTACTCACACCAGAGGATGCATTTAAATAAAGGCAGAGTTTGAAAGCACTGTTCCACATTAGCCACAGTGTAACGAAAAATATGATGTTCTTTGATGCAATAATTCACATGGACAGATTCTTTCTAAGGACTGCATGTTTGACTGCTGTTTTTTCCCCCCGGTGTTACTACATAAAGGTCACAGCTGTATAAAATACGCAGGAGTGGGATCATGATCCCATGCTGAGTCAGCCAAAATTAATTCCATTCCCAGTTTTGTGAGCGACTTGGAACCTAAGTAAAAAAGTATTTTATCTTATTCTGTTCATCTGTGCAATGACACCTACCTACTTCACCAGGTTGCTATGGGAAGTAATGACATATATGTTCACATTTAAGAAGCATCATAAGATGCATCCATTCCTACAAAAATCTGTCCTACAGTAGCTTGACTAAGTTTTTCAGGACAACTATTATCTATCCTTTTTTGTTTGTACAGTTCCCAGAACAATAGGGTCTTAATCCTTGACTTGGACAGCTAGGCACCATTGAAACATAAATAATTAGCAAACAATATGAGTTGAGAGGTTTAGTAAAGTGTTACTCTTCCCAGAGCTCAAAAGCATAGAGCATTTAAATGACCAGAATTTAGCGAATGGAAAGGGAACTGGGGACAAGGAACCATAGCCTTGGTGGCTTGCTAACAACTTTGGTGGCTTGTTCTTGAAAGAGCAGTGATACAAAAAAGAAGGCTGATGGAATGCATATGTGAGAAAAGAACACTACTCAGAGGAGCTTAGGGACTACAAATATAGTTGCCTTTTGAGCAAGGCATTTAGAGCAAAAGCTTCTTATATACTTGCCAGATCTACTGTATCTGCAAAGTAAGGGCAAACACAGTAGGGAAATACAGAGGTTTGGTTTGTTAATTTTTTATTTTTTTTTTTAGAAAAAATAAACATACAATTTGCAGAGATGCAAATCCACAAGAAAAAACAGTCGTATAAGCAACAGTAGCTCTTGTTTCAAGATGTCTTCTATGCACGTATGTGCTGCCTTTATCATGAGTATAGACACTACATTCACGCTAGAGTCCAGCTTAGAAGTATCAGCAATATGTTGTGTTAATATACCAAGAATATTCTCTGCTTCCCATCAGAAGTAAAAAGGTTGGAGCTAGTTCAACCAATAAATTGAGCAGCTCTTCATCTTGGACAGCCCTTCGTCTTCAGCATCTAGGAACAGCTGCAAGTATCAAGCATAAAGGGCACATCATGAAATCTGTGCCAACATTTCTAAGTAAAGCAACTACTGAACAATTAAGCAATTGTTTCTTCTTCATTGCCTGTCCACTCATTTGTTCTGTTGTTGGTGACTTCTAAGCTATGTACTCTCTCAAGTTTTACTAACATCAGTAATTTGGACTTGTTTATTCTAGAAATGAAAGACTGATGGGAAGCATGACTATCAGAATTATTGAAGTGAAAAATAATTCCTTCCAAGCAACAAATGAAGAAATGGTCTGCTTCTAGTCAGTCTGAAAGATACCTGGAGGACAGACAATCTCCACAAGGTGATGAATGAAAAGGAAATAGAATGCTGAAATGAAAACCTGGAGTCTTTCCAGAATACTGTAAATGCAGGGTGGGGCAATCAAAAGCAGTCTTCAAGAAGGGTAAAGGCAAAAGAGTTAGGGTTTAATACACTGCCAGCAATTTTAATTTTCTTAAATAAAGATAATATTAAAGCACTATATTAGTGGGGAAAATGGGAAATTGCAACAGAGATTACGTAAATACTATTTTCAGCTACTAATCACAGCACATACAATACACACACAATACAAAACAAGCTCCACAATTATTTACCTAGACGTATAAAGTTATTATCACAATATTTTAGAACAACCTTTATCCCATATTATGAATGTAATTAATACACTGTGCACCCAAAATTCTTTGATACTCTCAGTCAACACTACACACATAACCTGAAAAACATTAACTCACTCATTTAGGTAATGAATTTAGTGCACAGTAAAAACTGAAGCAAATCTGTCCTAACAGTTTGGATCCCTCGCCCTCTCTTGTATTTGGCAGTTTGATATTTTAAAAAATTGCATAAATTAGAATGATAAAACATTTTAATCAAAAGGCTAAAGTGAAGTAATACACATGCAGTTTGATGGGATCTGAAATGGATGCTGAATCTCTGTTTTGGAAAGCTAAATAGCTTTGGTGGTTTTTTTTAAAATCTAAATTAAATGGAAAAAAGTCTTTAAGAATTCTCAAAGTCTTACCTGTTGGTATGCTTTGTAGATTATATCAAATAAGAAAGCCTGAGGCATTTCACTAGCTCTGTACCTGGCACGTTCCAATGAGTGGTCTAAACATCCATCTGCAGCAGAGGCAATAACAGTGGAAACTAGAGGACGGATTGCTCCTGCTGCCTGTGGAACAAAACATGAAGACAGGCCTAAATTTGATTAATATACATCAGACAGATGCAGTCAAAAAAAAGTAAGACCTTTAAAATACATTATCTTCTTATTTTTTTATACACCTCAGGATGCATAAGTCATACTATTTAGTCCAAGAGTTTTAACATGAATATAGTCCTGGAAGACTGTGTAAGCAAAGATCAAGGGAACATTTACAAAAAATTGTATGTATTAGAGTCCTTTAACATCTACTGAGAATGCATGCACAGATCCCAGCTGTTCATTTTTCAGTTTCTTCTACATACATATTAGATGGTTTCTGTGAGGACAGTTCTAGGCCTATTCAGATATCAAAAAGCAGGAGGCTCACAAGAGGCCCTGAAAATCCACACCACCTATTGCTTTCACAGACTTCAGTCTGGCTAAACTGCTTAGAAATAAGCAGCAAGAAAATTTTCAGAATACTGAGCTTGTTCCTCTCTGTTGAATTCACCCACTGAAATACTGAGCAACTCCACTTAGCAGTGGAACCACTGCAAATAAAATACCTCAGAAAGCATTCATTATCCAGCAGTGCTGTGGCCCAGAACAGACAAAGGATTATATTTCAGCATTAGGTTTGCTTAGATTTAAAATCAACTAAACTTTTATCTTTTCATCAATGTGTATTTTATCTTTTTCATCTATGGCATCTCTGAAACAGATCACTCCAAGCTGGTTTCCACCATTTTGATACCAGAAATCTTCCTCAGTCACTAATTAAAGGCTCAGATCAATTTTATAAGAAGCTAAAAGCAATTGGGACCCAGTGATGAAGGAAAGGATGCCATAGCAGAACACTGTTAATCAGGGAAAAAAAGCATGCTTTGTAACCAAGCTAACCACTGAGACAAGCCTCCTTACAATACATTGCTTATCATTGACTTTAAAACAATATAGGTCTCATCACATAAAATAAGAGCACTGCTGTTGTTGATTTCATTTATCTTGTTGGCAAATCCTGCTCCCATACAGATGAATCCTCTCCAGTACAAGATTTCTAACCTCAAATAAGCATGAGACACCATATAGAATGGGATACCAAAAGTGAACCCAGTGTTTTTTTTCTCTCACACTACTGAACAAAACAAAGAGGAATGGACTCACAACATTGAGCATTTATGAGCTCTAAAATACAGCTTCTTGGTTCATTCCTTTAAAGCATTAGGAGAGAGGTGTTAACCAATTTCTCATGCCCAAAGAGTTTAGATATGCATGAGCCACTGGGGCAGGAAGGAGAGGAACCACTTTCTCAAAAACCTGAAAAGCATGTTTTTTCTCCAATATATAGGTATCTTTTCCCATGTAAACTTTTCCCATGTAAAATAGTACATGGAGCAAAATGCTGTCATAAAAAGGCAAAACATAGTACAGAAAGCTCAGTGAGAGCTATGAAATCACAGAAAAAATTGTCTCTAAAGGATCTCTATGGGTCATCCAGTCCACCTCTCTGTCCTAGGCAGGATCAATTTTACTTCTGTCATACAGAAGACATACTGACAAAACTAAACACCGCTATAATTTTAATAATAAGTCAATGTATTAAATGAGGAGCAACTCTGACAGATGTACTTTGAGGAAAAGCTGGCCATGAGCAAAGTAGAGACTAAATTATCTGCAACTTGTGTCCTATGGTCCCTGGACATGGATTATTATCTCTATATTCCAGCTGCTGGGCATTTGGACTATGTTATTTTGCTCTGCTGTCACAGTTTAATTGGTCTCACACACACATACAAAAAAAAATAATAATAATAAAAAAAAAAAAATTTAGAAAATTAGAAGGTCACGGGAAAAGAGACAAAGCAGCATGCTAGCCACAGCTTTTCTGTAGTTAGTTAAGCCTTTTTTTTTTTTTTTTCTGAAACAGTTACCATTCTAGAAAAACAGCAAAAGACAGTTTCCTAGGCTGACCCAATATTTTATTACAGTTTTTAACAGTCATGTCATGTCACATTTTAAGGACAAAACAGGCCAAGAAAAGACAATGTGACTTGCATAACCAAATCTCACAAGTGAAACACGCACTCTGGGGAACAAAAAACCAAACTGCAATCTCCAAAAAAATAGAAAAACTCCAAATTATATTCTTAAGAGCTCTGAAAGACATTGTTTTTTGACATCTGTTTTATTGCACAATAAAAATTAATCAATGTCTGAATCTGTATCTTTGTGACAATACGGAACCACATCTCCTGCACTGCTGAGGCATAACTCTTCCAGAAGTTTCGGGATCTCACTTCTAATAAATCTAAACATGTCATTTTTTAAATCCTCAATGAATTACTCAAGTAATTAAAACGTTTCATAGCACCTAAAATTCAACATATGGTACTTTTCAAACAATTACATTTTTGGTTTCTACTACCCCAGCACTGAGTCCAGTGTGGCAGGCTGAGTTTCTCACTTGCCTTCCCTGTGTTTCAATGAGAAATCTCAAATTAGGCACAGTAAGATGCCTTCTGCAGCAAGTCCACTCAAACTCTACCTGACACTTACTGAAAACAAAGTTTAATACAAAGAATAACATTTATGGCTTATCAGAGGGAAATTCTAACTATGAATGAACCAGCAGTCATTTAATTTTTTTTTTAATCAGCTCTTACTCCAAAAAAAGGTCAGTTCAGTACCTGACTGCTCTAGTACTCACTAAAGCCAGGAAGTTTCTACTACACAAAAAACCTGCAGATAATGAGAAGCTAAGGTCCAAAAGCCATGAAGTCATGAGCTAGAGCCTACTCGCTAAGGTCCAGCAGAGCTGAAATCTCAAAATTCTGAGACAGGTACAGAAATTCAGGGGTGGTTGTTCTGAGTACTGGCTCACCTTTCTGCAGGACCTTTCTCTGTCTCAGCACACACGTCCAGGCTCCCTCAGTCAAACAATGTGACCCAACACAGGGCTGTGTTTACCTCCTCAGTGACACGAGAACTGTATTAGTCCCTAAGGCCACTTTCGGACTGGGTGAAACTGGGATCAAGCAGAGGAAAATACTGGCCTGTGTATGCCCTGCGTTGTGTTCATATGGGACAAGACAGCTGAGTTCCTAACACAGGAAACCTTGCATCTGCAACACTTCTGGTGACATGCTCTAGCTGGCATACACCAACACAGCTGCCAAACCCAAACCGGCTTAGACCTCACCACACATCCTTCTGCTTCCAGAATTGGCTCACGGGTATCTTCATCCATGGTGTAAACATAACACTTGGCTTGCAGAAACAGCAGAATTAAGGGTGTTGAATTTTGTTCTTAAACACAAGCCAAACAGGGGTGCAGTTTAAGATGTATGTCTCATTCTGCAGCACTTTCTTCTGGTTAACACAAGTATCCTCCCTAATCAGCACAAAGCCCCTTTCAAATACCACTCCTAACAGTCTTGCAATCATCTGTGCAGGCTACTTACATATTTAAGACAGGGCTACAGACTGCATTTTTAGTTCAGACATTAACACACTAGGGCACAGGAGGGCCTATAATACAGTAAGGTGCTACTGTATCTAAAGAGGCTTTTGCCCCTGATAACTGTGGGGTGTAAAAGAACCACTCAACCATCCAGCTGGTCTATGTCTATTAAATTATAAACCCAAGTATTTTCTTTGAAAGGAATTTCCCATGTTGTTTTTTTGGTTCTAAATCTGTAACAAAGAACTTACTTCCACTTTAGTAGAGCAAGTATATACTGACACTCAGGTATTTTAACTTTATTTGATCTAATTTGAGTAGCTTTGACTTGCTATTTATGCCAGGAATGTTCAGGTATTTGGACCAGCTTTCAGGCACGAGGTTCAGACATGAATTTAAAAAAAAAGAAGAATTAAAAAAACAAACTGTCCTCACTTAAAAGTGTGAGTACTTGTTAATGTCACTCTGCTTCCACAGATCTTTTTTAAAGTTTGAATTGGCCTCCCACAAAAACAAACCTTGTGAGTCTAAAGCAAGTATGTGGATCTTATAGAATAACAGAATCATTGAGGTTGGAAAAGACCTCTAAGGTCAAGTCCAGCCATCAACCCAACACCACCATGCCCAGTACATCAAGTGCCTCAACTACGTATCTTTTGAAAACTTCCAAGGATAATGACTCCATCACTTTCCTGGGAAGCCTCTTCCAATGCTTGACAACTCTTTCAATAAGACAATTTCTCCCAATATCCAATCTGAACTTCCCCAGGTGCAACTTGAGGTTATTTTCTTTTGTTCTATCACTTCTTACTTGGGAGAAGAGACCAACAGCCACCTCACCACAGCCTCATTTTAGGTAGTTGTAGAGACTGGTGAGGTTTCCTCTCAGCCTTCTCTTCCTCAGACTAAACAATCCCAATTCCCTCAGCTGCTCCTCATATGGCATTATCTCTACACCCTTCACCAGCCTCACTGGCCTTCTCTGGACACATTCCAGCATTTCAATGCCCTCCTTGTACTGAGGATCCCAAAACTGAACACAGTACTAGAGGTGAGGCCTCACTATTTCCAAGTACCAGGGGATGGATCACTTCCCTAGTCCTGCTGGCCACACACTTTCTGATACAAGCCAGGATGCTATGGGCCTTCTTGGCCACACTACTGGTTCATGTTGTCAGCTGTTAACCAGCACTGCCAGGTCCTTTTCTTCCAGGCAGCATTCCAGCCATCCTTCCCCAAGCCTGTTTCATGGGGTTGTGAACCAAGTGCAGGACCTGGCACTTGGCCTTGTTAAACCTCATACAACTGACCTCAGCTCATCAATCCAGTCTGTCCAGCTCCCTCTTTAGAGCCTTCCTACCCTCAGGCAGATCAGCCCTCACTCAGCTTAGTTACACTAACACTTCCCTACCCACAGAGTAGGAAAGAGTTCTCATCTTCCAATTTCTAACAATTTTGACCCAGATTTAAAGTAGATTTGCTTTCAAATCACCCACTAAACGCATCATACACCCTTCCTGAATGTGAAGTGGATAATTCTAAATTTATTTAAATCTCCACTTTGCAGCCTTCAAGACACTCCAAAGACAGTCAAGCACTACTTTTGGTGAGCCTGGCATGTCCAGGAAAAGCATACACTTCTTTCCCCCATTTTCACATATTTTATTTAGTAAACTAGTTGACATATCAAAAATCTGTGGGCAAGCACTTAAAATATCCTTTTAATGCATAACAGACATTGAAACCAATACTGCTAACTGGTCAATTCTTCTTTGCATTCAAAATATTGGGGAAAAAAAAAATCCCATTATATAATTTCCTTAAATGACCCTAAAACATACTGACAACACAGCATTTCATCAGCTTCAGTAGAAGGGACAGACTGGTATCTATCAGAAGCAAGAACATCCATCCATCTGCTGAAAACTGAAGCAGAAAGCTCAACCAGCCTCCAGGCACTTTTAGAAACAACAGGTGTCTTTTATAATGCATTTGAAACAGCACAAATCAAAATTTGCAAACAGGTTCTCAGTCTTGTATTCAGTTTTTTGCATAGCTGCCCAGATAGAGCACAGGATACAATCAAGATTTAAATATTTGATGGTGCCTGAAAGAAAAACCAGAGAATGAAGCGCATCATGTAGGTGAGTGCAATAAATTATTATTATTCAAGGTATACCTATCTACCTTTACATTGAACAATAACACCAAACCATTCTCACTTAATCACACTTTGTTCTGGTAAGAAATTGTTTAGATATGTGTATGCAGTGAATACATAACAAGGGCTGTAGGGCTGCTCTAAGATTAGAAAGTGTCATCTGTTAAAGGAGAGTAAAATCCAAGCAGTACTGATGACACCTTTTGTTACAAAGAAAGTATGAACATGTAGGCCACAGAAGCCTACACACAACACAGCAACCTGGCTAACACAATGCAGTATAGCTTGTTTACAATTTTGAAAAGGATTACTGAGGGGGAGATGGAGCTCATATAATAAGCAAGAAATAATTCAGGGTTACAAATAACCCCAACACCCAGTGTGTTACTCAGCTGAAAAAAAATACTCCAAGAATGCAGCCTACCAAGAGTAAGTTATCAAAGAGCCAGAAGCTCCAAATAAGCACAAAAACCAACACACACCACATCACTGATCTGGTAATTTTTGGTAGCCAGTAAAAAAAGGAACAATATTAAATAGCTGCAAAGCTCAACAAGTTGAATGATACAGACTGTGAAGGGGAAAACCAAAATGCAGTGGCACAAAATCGTTACAAAAAATACCACAGCTACAATTCCTTTTGTTTTACAACAGTCTGGTAACAAGCTCAGACAATCACAGATTCCCCAGGCTGGCACACTTAAAAAAAAGTATGCTATGTGCTTGGCATGGCCCTTGTCCCCAGCACGCCCCAACTACTAATGCAGACCCACAAAGTTACTTGCACAGCCAATGGGCAACCCTGAACTCCAATGAGTGGGAATCATAGCCCAAAACTTTACAGTCTATTCCTAAATGAGACTCTTTCACCCCTCTAGAACAGCTTGTATCTACTTTAAGTAAGCCAACAATAGCTCTCTTCTCCTTCACAGCCTTCATCTCCCCTGAAATTCATTTTCCCTGTGCTTTCCTATCCCTAGAGATATTTCCCTATCCCTTCTATTTTCTCAGATGTCTAGTAGCATTAAGTAAATATACGTTTTATATTTCTATTGTATAGAAATATATTTTCATCATTTCAATCAGCTGACTTCCTTGAAACTCTATCCTGGAGACTGTGGGGCTAGTTACACAAATATATCCACCTTGGAACTCCATGCAGTTAAATGTATAGAGTTCAATTTACAATTTTATCTTGCTTTTCCATGAGGACAAGGATTGCACTAGGATGCTGTTTAACTACATAACATAACTAAGGGTGGTGATTTAGACAAGGGAGGTATCTAGCAGTTTACAAATATGTCCTGGAATGGTTTTTATTAGGTGAATGGTTATTTATATGTTACCAAACACTACCTCCTCCTAAGGATTTCAGTCTAAATTAGGTCTGGCTACAAACCAGCAAAAGAAGCTCAGAATAGCTATGATTAATTTCTTCTCATTTTATTCCATCAAACTGCTTCCACATGTTACTACAGGGAGAGTATTCTTTACACACAAACTGCCTGTCATGAAGGGCATTCACAATCATCTACAGTATGAAAAAACACAGAAATAAACACACTGTGAAGCATGAAAGACATAGGAACAAATTTCTCTTCAGATGTGAACACAAACTAATTGTATCATATTAACCAACATTCTTCAGTCATACTCAGTAATACCATTAAAGCTTAAAGAATGGTCTCAAATGAAAGAGTTTGTATTTCAAACTTATCAAATAGAATCTTTAGAGCAAAATCCAAAAACTCAATTATAAGATGAAAATATTTCACACATTTAAGATTGTTCTTTTCAGACCTTTTATACTAAAAAACTGAAGGGAAAAATACCTAACAAAGCCATATAATTATTATTATAAAATCAAGCAATTAGATAAAGCTTCCAATGCCCATTCAAAGTGTCACATTGAAATATCTCTCTTTTTCTTATGTTTCTTTTTTTCTTTTCTTTTCTTTCCTTTTTTTTTTTTTTCTTCTCTTTTCCCTTTTCTGCATTTTGTATCCAGCTGTTGTCTAGGGCTACGTTTTATCATCTCTATACCCAAAAGGGGTGATCTATGAGAATAATTTTTCAGATTCTGCTATAGACATGGAAGACTTGGAGTATTACCTCCTCCAAACTAGAGAAATCTGGCAAAACAGTTGTTTGGATTGAAAATACAGGTCATAGATAAAGTAATGACATAAACTATAAGCTACTACTCTTATACAGAAGTACAGATGGTATTGGCAATTTGGCTATGTGTGCAAAGTTTTCTAAACTCAGGTATGAACACCTGTTCAAGCCCCAACTAGCCAACCTTCCAAACTGAAATTATTTAAGCCTGGCACACAGTCCACAGAGTTCATAACCTCAATCTGCACCCAGAACCCATCCACCTGCTGTACAGCAAAGCAGCAGGCTGGCTGCATGGGTTCAAATGAAACCTGTCAGTCTGCCCCTGTAACTCCTGTCAACATCCTGTCCACAAGAAGACCCCAGCAAACCAACACCTCATCTGCAAACTCTTCTTGAAGAGCCAGATGTGTCATGCAGCACGGCTACAGGACAACCAGGATGACTCAGTAATGAACAGCAGACCACAGTAAAGGTAAAGGTACTCTCATTATCATGCAGAAATACAAATTTGAGTGCAAGGCATATCATACTTTCACCCACACTCACACCCACCATGTAGCATAGACAAGTACAATCCACAGCTTGGGCTGTGTACTTATTAGGGATTAAGGCTGAAGAAACAAGGATACCTTTTTTCTGGCAGGTATTTTCCTTTTTTAAACAGAATAATTCTCAAATTGCCTTAATTTTGTTGGGGAAAAATATTCATATGAATTCTGGGCACACTTTCTTTGATTAATGATCAACTCATTAGCGAAATACTCACATTTCTTCTACACAGGCAGTATCAGCAGCCAGTGTAATTCCAGCTATCTTGACATATTTGTACTGGCAGCTTTTAAATGCCCAAGTACAGCATTGGTTAGAAAGTTAAACAAGCCTGGTATAACACAGATATTAAACCTAATCATCAGACAGACAAAAAGAAGGTTAATTAGAACAGATGTAAGCAGTTTTGAACACTATGAAAAAAGGGCTGTATGCTAAACTTCACCTAATTTCCTTAAAGTCTGTTTACCCAGCTGGCTATGAGCAAGAGTCAAACTCACTAAAATTGGGCACATGCTAATCTTAAACCAACACTAGGAAGGAAGGAGTTATAATTGTGTTTATTCCTAGCTGCAAAAGAGGGGATGTTTAATCAGAAATTTCATGTACACTTTGATCCAATGTTAATGAGCTGACACTATGTTGTAGATTGAACTGACTTCAAAGAAACAGGATGCCTTAAACAAATGTAATGTATATTTATGGCACTGTTTAAGAAAAAGAAAACATTTCTTCTAATGAGGTCACCTTTATCATAACATACTATCTGAGTAACTGGGGATAGCACATGTACAACAAGACATGTCAGACCCCAATTAGCTATAGCAACTAAAGAAGATTACCAATAACAGAAACTGTAGCTCAAAAATTAAGAGTGCACATGTCCTTTTTTACTTTATATAAATTTCTATCCTTCCCATTTAACGTATTTACCTTTAAGTGTCAGTTTTGATCTATTTGACAAAATGCTGAATTCTAAATGTTATTTTGTAGAAAAAAACAAGACTAAAAAAAAAAAAGATTGCCCTCGAAACAATAGGAGTACAAAACTGAACCTATTATGAGGTGAAGGAAGAAGGCACCACTAAGCATATCACTGTATTAACAGCACTGAAACCAACCTCAAAAACATATATCAAGTCAAAAAGGAGCAAACCCTAGAACTTATATACGCACTAAGAAAAAGCAGAGCAATACTGCAAACAAGTACTTTATTTGAACACTTATTTTTAACCTGCTTTTAAAAAAAAGCATTTTAATATGAAATTAATTTTTAAGAATGCTATTTACACTGCTCTTTTATCAGCAATTACT
Source organism: Florisuga fusca (assembly GCA_038090715.1). NCBI lineage: Eukaryota > Metazoa > Chordata > Aves > Apodiformes > Trochilidae > Florisuga > Florisuga fusca. Next base: position 25,510,028 of record JAAWXA010000002.1, read on the forward strand.
GCCATAAATCAGCTGAACTGTATGAACCACAATAAAGAACAAAAGTACAAAATGCAGTACAATTAAACCAATATATACATTTTTTATGTCATTAAAATGATATAAATTTCCTCCAGTACATTCCTTATTAGTGCATTCCTTGTGAGAAATCCAAGAATGGTTGAGGAAATGTGTTTTTCATAAATGCAACAGTATTGTATATTCAGTAAAATATACTTTATCTTATTATTAGCCAACTAAAGTCTTACTACAGTCAACACATTCAACTACTTTTTGTCAAAGTGCAATAACTAGTAATGTTTAACAATACATTCTTATTTAAGACTTTATTTTCTTGACAGATTTTATTTTAAAGACCTTCAAAGTTTGTATAAAGTGTACCAAAGATCAATATTAAGTATATTACTTAAAAATATTAACACATTTTCATAGATTTCTGCATGTTTCTCTTAACATGTAAAATTCAGTCTAAGCAATTTAAACATTCCAAGGCAAATCACGTGGCCAGTAATCAAGTGATGCTTTTCAATATTTTTAGAAATACTGTGAAATCTACTTGCAGACTTTAATTTCAGCATTCATTGCCTGTAACATGGCAATACGATGAGCTACCTGCACTCTAACTATTGCTATACTGCACATCTAAACAGCAAAACAGAGTATCTGCTATAAAGATGAATCACAAAACCAATTATTTTTTCCTCTAAAATTAACAAGACTATTCATTTTACTTTGACTACATGGTATTATCTTGCATTAACATGTAATAAGAGACATCTTATTGTGAACAAGTCATCTTTTGTACCCTAATAACTGATTTACACTGCAAAATGCTATCAGTGAGAGTGCACTGTGCCACAAAGGAGTATGCCTATTGAAGTCAGTATAAAGAATAGTTAACATTTGTATTCAGGGGGGGAGAAATCTTGAAGCTACTGCCATAGCAGTTACTAGTTACAGATAAGAAGTTATATTTTGCCTCCACAAAGTGTACAACTACACAAAATGAGCAATACCATGACATGACAGCTGCTGATCCACTGGATGAAGTACGTAGTATGAAGAAAAAAAATCTTGAGGTGTTATGGGAGCATTATTGCACAATTTAATCAACCAAATGCAAAATTCACACATTGAATTAATTAACCCTTTCCCACAGACACAGTCCTGAGCAACCAAAACCACAGGCACTACAGTTTGTGGTCACAGAGTTCCTCAAGTAACCCTGCTTATCAAATGTCTTTGCCTTCTGAAACAGTTCAGCTGCTTCTCTCAGAACTGCACATGTCCTCTCCTTGCAGGAAACCTTGCACCAAAGCTTCTTTTTCTACAGCCCAATAGACAAAAATTTCAAGTCACTTCTTTGTACAAGCTTCATCTAAGACCTTCTCTGTTACCAAAGGCCTTGTAAAATGGGCCACTTTACCATGCAAGCTTGACTCAAGTAGTGACTCTCATACACGTGTGTATGAACATGAAACCCTCATGAATTCTCTCCTCCATGCTCCAATACTCCCCAAGGCAGTTTTAGTTCTATCTGTACCACAACCCACATACCTACTTGGAAACAGGAGGACACACACAAAACCAGTCCAGCAAACTATTACAGCACATGAAACAGGCCCAGTTGGCTGTCAGAAGCTTCACCTAACCTGCAGGGCTGGAGCTGCCCTTGCCACAACCACCAAGATCACAAACTCCAAGCTGGAAGAATTTCTGGATGAAAACTCAGATTTGTTTTCAGTGCAATAAATATTTGGTGAAAAAGGGAAAAACTAAAAGAGAGGTGGAAGCCTAATCCTTAGTCAGGGAGATAGGCCCAAGAATCCCTTTCAGATCTTGCCATACCTAAGTGGCTAGAATGATCCAAGGCTTTATTCAGCTCCTGATACATGCTGGACAAGCTGAGATTTCCCTCATTTTAAGGAACTACTCTTTCTACTTTGATCTGCTGCAGAAAGGAGAAATCTGAGTGACTAAACAGACATCTTTGCTAAAGGCTGCATCACTTTCCAAAGTTGTTTTTTTTTTCTCAGATGAAGCATACAAATTCTAATTACCATCAAATCAACAGCAGTGTCATATATGTAGTTTCTCTAAGTTTAAAGGATGTATATTTTATAGACATTACATAAAAGTGACCTCAACAACCACTTAATTACAGGAAGTTATGCTCAAAAATTATTTCTGGGATAACTTAATACTATCTATAAAACAGTAAGGTAAAAATTACTGTAGGTGTAGACTTCCAGGAATTAAGTCACCTTTTGTAAAGGGTTAAATACTAGTTGTATTAAGCAGCTGTTAGTGCAACACAGAAATGCTGCAAAGAAAAAAGAGGTGATTAAAATTTATGTTTCTATTATTTCTGTATATTATTTCTGTCTATCACTCTATTTCAGTTGGTTTAGTTACATCCTTCATAATGAATGCAATGCATTGTCTGAATCACTTAAACTGAGACTAGGAAATAGAGTTGTTTCTTCCCTTTCTAGTACTTTCCTGCCACCAAACACTACATCTTGTTAGGACAAAGACTTTCAGTGTTTGCTAACAATACATTAGCTCTCTATTCAAGCAGAAAACAACAACTTGGCTGAGAAGGCTGTAACTTTCTATAGAGCCAGTAATGCCATAACCTACGGAAGCATCAGTATGTTTCTGATGATTGCCCATTACTATAGGGTTGAAAAGGGAATTGTGCATTTTTGTAACTGTTCTCCATTTGCTGAGAAGCAAAAACACACTTGATTTCCTCACGCATTCAGAGAACCTTCAGGGCTACACCAAACAGATTCTCCACAATAATGTAGCTCTTCAAATGTCATTTTGTTCTAAAATTGTGATGTAATACCCCTAGAATTCATTAATATGTATTTTTTACATAACTCAGCCTCCTAAATTACAGAACTCATTCCACTTGTAGAATAAAAATCATACCAAGCTGGTAAGGTGTGATCATGCTTTGAAATCTGCTTTTACACCAGTATCTGACAGGAAAGCAAAAACCCCAAAAAGTATCAAGCATACAATGACCGTAGAACCTCTGACGACATGCATAGGATGACTTCAGATGACAAAGTGTATAAATACTAATCAAAAATTGTCTGTTTCTGATGCAGCCTTTCCAGCTAGCAAAAAAAAAAAAATCAGTCTGTAAACATAGTGAAAAGGACGAAGATCATGTATAAAATATTCCATACATGGTAAAACAGAGATAAGAAAACATGAAAAGAATATAGTTTCTAAAGGAAAAAGAGTGAGCAGAACTGCTCCAGCATGGCCATCCCCATTCAAGTATACCATACCAGATCAGTCTATCTGACCAAGTCCTCTTCCACCTCCAGTGGAGCAAAGGAGGTGTTTTTTGGTTTGCCACTCACCATACACTTCACTAACAAAACTCAAAAAACAGAAGAAATGCATTTTATTTTGCAGTCTATCTGGATGAAAGAACAGTATGAGTGTGGGTGCATGTTTTCTGCTCCAGTCTTCTGATAGGGTCAATGACTGCAGCACCAGTACAAGTAAACTCAGAGACAGGAACAGACCAAGTATAATATATAGTGTTTTCTGTCTGGAAGTATTATTTCAACTGATTATGTATGTTAATAAGAGCCCATGACACTGTACATCTGTATTGGCAAGTGTGATTTCTTCAGATTGTTGCTAAAGCTGAAAATAAAAGTAATAATGTCAGACAGCTTCCAGAAACCAGCTTTTAAGAATGCCATTTTGATTCAGTACTTTTCAAGGAATAAACTATAGTTTCAAATTTAGTTTATGTTAATTAGTGAAAGAGATTGAATCTATGTGCCTTTTTTTTTTTTTTGTAACTCTCAACAGCAGAACTGACAAGTTTCCCCCTGCCTTCCTGATCTTTTTTTTTTTCTTGTAAGCAATTTATTTTGTTTAAAATGCAAAGTTGGCAATGAGATACTGCTAGAGGCTTTGGACTGATGACTTCTGAGGCTTCCACTTTTCCCAACTTTTACTATCAATAAAGAACTTGTTTCTAGAAACATGTAATTTTAATTACAAAATTACTCCAAAAACATAAATGGAATTTAATTGGTTACAAAGTAATATTTTCACATAATCAAGGGATTGTTTGGGGGATCTAAGGCATAATTTATTAGTTGTGGAAAAGGTGCACATTTTGATTCCTAGAGGCAAATAACAAACTGGTTAGTAAGTGTAATAAAACAATTTATTTGTCTGACAATTGGCAGCTAGAAGTGCTATAACTTATTTGATCAATTGCCATTTAAAGAACATTAAAGCTCCTCATAATTATGCTATCTATATGGTATGCAGATAAACAACAATACAACATTACCCCTGTTACACCAGTGATTTAATGTGATGTTTCTGCCAGGTTTTGTATCTTTCCATATAATGCAAAAGGAAGTGATTGCTTTTTGTACTGAAAGATTGAAGAACTGACTCCCTGTTAGACATGCAAAGAATCTGACTATAGGAAGAACTGAAGATGATAGCTTCTCTTGATAATTTATTATTTTATATATATACAAAATCATGTGTGTCAGTTTTGGGAAAGAGTCTTAGCTCCCCAGTTCTTCAGAATTCTGCAGTTATCAAATGAAGACAGACACCTCTCTCTAGCAGGAAGTTTTCCAATTTGTTACATAAAGTGAAGTTCTTATGTTCCTTAATTCAATTACTTTGTCAGGCAACATCAAAAACTAACAGATTTTGCAGTCCAGCTCTCTGATGGCCTATCCTGACTGAATTCAGTGGACCTCTGCCAACACAGGAAGCCACCACAGAGCCAATAATTACCACGCACATTTCAGACAGACATTATACAATGGAAAAGACTATGACAAATGTCTAAGATTATCTTTTTAAGATCAAATGATAATTCTGTGACCCAGGTAAAGAAATATTTACCAGAAGTTCAGATGAACTAGAGTATACTGCCTTGCAAAGGTGAAGCCTTTGTTTCCTACTGTTTTATTGAAAATGCCATACACTCAATTAAAAAAAGCAGGGGAAAAATACCACATTAAAATCACACAAGCTTCAAAATAAAGTGAACAAGTTAAAAAATTAAACGCTAAGACAAATGAGACACAGTATACTGTAACATGCAAAAACATCTAAACACACGTATTCAGAAAGCAAGTTACCCTTATTTCAACTCAACATCAGTACAATTAGCACCATTCTTCTACTACTCTCAAAGAATCTCGTTTAAAACAGATTTACAAAGAGGATCTAGTTTAAATTCTTTGGCAAAGAATCAATTCTGGAAAGCTATTTTGAGCTGTTTGAGAAAGGTCAAATACCTTGTTAAAATTCTAACAGAATTTAAGTTCTAATGACTGGAAATGTACTTTCTGTATCACTGAAAACTACAGAGCAGAGCTTCTATTTCATTGCTATTTCTCATTAAGCAAATGTAAAAAGTAGAGGCCGACTATTAAGAAGCTCAAAATATTTAGATTTCTAACATATGTTCTAAGACACCTTATATAATTTAATTTTCATAATAAATATTTTAACAAGCTGTACATTCCCCTTCTATACTATGAGCTTTAAAAAAAAAAAACAAAAAAGGTGGAGGAGCTCAAAGAAAATACTACAATTCATTCTTTGGACTCCTCTGTCAACATCATGGATCACCTGTCAATTAGCTTAACTTCTACCTCATTTTCTAAAAAAGACATTTAGTAATAGGTTTTTCCTGGCTTTCTAATAACAAAACAATCTGCTGTCACTAATGACTTCTACTTCAAATGACCTCCAAGCTTAGCATTCTACCATTTTGTTAGTAGAGAACTAACAAGATAAAGATAGAGAAGTACCAGATGAAGGTAACAAATTGTACAAACAAGCCCAGAGACAACTAACGATCTCTTACATCTTTCTTAGCTGCTTTATCCACCAGTTCCTCTTGTTGCTTATGCATGCCTTTAATAACTCTACCACTCTACTTGCACAGTACCACTTCTACCAACCAATATTCCCAGTCCTCAGATGCAGTGATGACCAGGAAGATCTCCAAACTATGGCAGCAGTCTTCCTGCTTCCCACCTCCCTTTTTCCCAGTTTGCAATGCTTACAGATTCTAGAAAAAATTTAGCATTAATACAGAGATAGGTCTCTTGCCACTTATTCAGGATTTGCATATAAGCTTGAGAAAAAAAAAAAAACAAAAAACACAGAGTTGGCAAGTCAACCAATGAAGTCCTCTCTCTGGCTATTATTAGTAATCTACCCTAGCATTAGATGAGAATTCTGCATGGAAAGAAGGTAAACTATCATTATACACTCTGTGTTCCAATTAACAAATTGCTGTTATCCAATCTCTTATTGATCATATCTATGGCAATAACTATTTCCCTGACCTACACATTTTACTTTCTGACCTCTCTCATAAGTGATTCTGAATCTGTTCTACCAAAAAACAACACATTAAAGCAATTGCTAGAAAGATCCTCATTTATCACAATTTTACACTGTACAACAAAAAGAACACTGCAGAGTTGCATTGCTGTATAGTACATACCCCATGTTCTTTAGCAGCCATAACCACCTTTGAAATAATATCTTCTTCAACAAATGGCCTCACAGCATCATGGATAATCACTACTTCTGGTTTCTGGAGCAGATTACTGGAAAATTGATTCTCTGCAAACGCTTTCAGTCCATTGAAAATTGACCGGTGACGAGTTATTCCACCTTTTACTATTGTAACTCTTTTGTGACCATATTTTTCAATTATAGACTTCATTTTTTCAATATTTTCAGGAGAGACCACCACAATAATGTTGGCTATCCAGCCTATCCTAAAAGAAACAACACAAAAACAGAGAAAGCAGACATGAGTGGCTAAACTAAAGTACAGCTATCTCCACAAAACAAAGAAATTCACACCAAAATAAATTTAAGATGGCCAAATAAAGTATCTCCCAATATACCCAAGGTCAATGGTTTTAGGAATGTATTAATACTCCAACGCCAAAGGGAGAGCTACATGAGAAGATCTCCAGAGAGTCATGGATGTCAACCAAAGTAAGTGGAATTCTGGGAAGGGACTTGCTTTGGGTCTGCAAACAACCAGCTCGCAGAGGAGAAAAAAAAAAACAAAACACAAAGAAAGCCATTTTCTGATAAGCACTCGGAACAGTTCTCACTCCACCTTCATTCCTACCTTTAAACATCTAAGCCAATCAGCTACACTCTGTTTTTTTAGCTTTCTCTACAGTCAGTCTCCAATAACATGGTAAATACTGGGACCTGGAATACCATGTTCTACTGTGCAATACACTGTGTACAACTATATAAGAAAAACTCTTAGAAACAAAGATCACTATCAAGACAGGCATGAGAGTAGTTGACACATTGCTAATGGCACTTCAGCATTGACAGGAAATATTATACTCAGAGTTTGGGAAAAAAAAAAAGTCTATCTACATACAAAAGTTTCTGCTCTAGGAAGGTATAAAAATGTAAAAACACAGCTATACTAGGGAAAATTATATGAAAAACACTTCAAGCTTCTACTGTTGGTATCAGCCTACCTCTGACATTAAGGGGTGGTGTGGGGGGAGAATGACCTCCAACCCACAAGATTAAAGCCAGTCATAACTAAAGTTAGGCTGAAGTCATAGTTGGGTCAAAGGACCTAAGAGTACAAATCACAGTCATATGTGGCATACTGTACTTAAAAACAATGGAAACACCATCATTTAGATCCACCTATTAAAGTGTCTTATTTCCTAAAGGACACGTAGAGAGCATAAAAAGGGATTTAAAATTGTTTTTCCTTCCTGTGTCTCCATGGATGACAGGAGGTGTATTTAGCATGACAGACAAGAAACTTACCAGATGAGCAATAATTATAAGAACTATTATTAACTGTAGTAAAATTACTCTTGTAGCCTACCCATCCAACTAGGAAGGGAAACAGGTATGGTATGTTCTAACAACTAAAACTAGTAAAGCTATTGAACCTGATTTTGCATTCACAAGAGGGACTAACATACTAAATACTTCCAGTCAGAAAAATAAGAGTAATAAATTTACAGTTCAGCAATATACAGACTCGAGCTATTGGTTTCTGCAATAAGACCAGGAGTCATTGCCTAGGATCTATCCTTACTCCAAAAGCAAAGTCATCTCTCAAAAAAACTAATCCCCAAAACTCTGTGAAACAACAAAGCACCTTCCACCTTCTGTAGGTTTTGGGGCTGGTTCTTTTTTGTTTTTTTGTAATTACTGCAACTCCATGGAAAATTCTTTCCATTAATTTGAAAATAACTATTAAAAATAAAATAAATGGAAGTGCTATTAGAATTCTTCAAAAGAAAAATGTTTGTTCTTCTGCTCATTTTATTAACAAAGGCAGAAAATACAGCCAAACCAACATATTCTCGGATTTTCTCAAGTATTGAAGCTGTTCAAATGTGAACTCTTAAGCCATATAGTTTCCAGTTTAATTTCAAGTTGTCACTCACCACAGGTTCATCAAAAGGTTTTCAGATCTCTCAAATGGGTTCTGGCACAGTCTTATATTTAGCCACAAAACTTAACACCTCTGCATGACTTCAACTCAGAAGTAGGGGAAACTAACTGGATTCATCTCAGTTCTTCTTTTGAATATTGAGTTAATCATTTAATTAATACAAAATTCAAGAGCTATTTCACACTAAACAAGAATAACTCTGCACTAAATAGTTGCAGAAAGACTATAGCTTTCCATAGTTCCCAAAAAACAGTGGACAGACTGCACAATTACTAGTGACTGCGTAAGAGCACTCACATTTCCCATTCTGGAGTCAAATGAAAGAGATGATGAAGCAAGTGGATAGTACACAGCACCTTCTGAGAAGAATGGAAGAGAACAGAAGTACTGGCCAGCCTACGATAAATCTCTGTACAGGGCAGGGGAATATAATGGCTCAAGGCCTCCAGTGGTACAATACACCAAAAAGTGACAGGATGCGGTCACAGCTCCACCCTGTGTCTGGATAAACACATTTATAAACTGGAGTATGTCCTCCTTAAACTCATTCTGGACTAATGTTCTATAACTGGAGCTGGAATTTAGAAATGTAACCTGTTCACGGAAGAGTATAAAGATTGACTAGATCCAAGAACAGCTTTGACTTTGAAGCCTAACATGTACCATCAAAACCAATTTACAGAACACATATTAAGTACAAATTCAGTAAAGTATGCTACAAATCCTCATGAATGAGAACTGAGCATCACACAGGTGCTTACTCTTTTAAAGATCTGCTTATGAAAATGCTGCAACGTGCTTTAATAAAGTCAAAAGATATCAGCATACACTCGATCTGGCAGTAAATAGTTGGGTTTTTTCCTCTCAATTTGTCACTCTCAATATTCAGAAAGATTTCACAGTAAAATTATGAGTTCAGGGCGTGCTCAAAACCACTTTAAAAACAATTAACACTCTTTTCACTTTTTAACTGTAATATTAGATCAAGATAAGACAAGTTTCAGAAAGAATCATCCTAAGGCATGAAAGAGATCAGAATGCCATACACCAAGGTACTTTAACAAGCACTAAATACAGAGCTCTAGTGTTTCCATATAGCAGGCTGTACTTCTAAAGTGGAACATCAGGTCTGATAGAGTGAAATAAAAGCATAAACCTCAGTTATCATCTCTTTACAACTGCTTTGGGTGGATCACAGTATCACTAGAAGGAATACAAAGAGGCAGAGAGGACTGTTTGTCTTGCACTGCCCTTATCATCATCATCATCTACAGAAAGACCAGCTGCCTAAAAGAAAACAGTATTGCTTCATTAAATTTCAAGCAAAAGTAGATGCATTTATATTAGCTGACCTAGAACTCAAAGTACAGGAGCTCATCAACTCAGCAACAGATTAAACTATTACATGACTTTGCAACACAGATTACACAGGTAAAAAAATAAGACATGAGTTATGCTCTGAGACTATTACCTGAATGGCATGCTCAGGTACAAATGTGACTGAGGTTTAACCCTCTACTAAACTTCACTGACATACTAATCAGTGCTGAGTATGATACCTGACATAAGGCTTAAATATTCTTCCAACTCTTATCTATTAAACGTTGAAACCTAAAGAAATCAGCAGTTGTGTGAGCAAAACAAAAGTCCAAACCAGGCAGTCACAGATGAGGTGGCTAAAACAGTGTAGATATGATCTTGCATTACCACAGGAACTCATCAGAAGTGCAAGATGAACCATTACGACCCTTTTGTTGATATAATTTAAGCATCAAATGAGAAAAAGAACCATCAATAACAAAATGCATTGCACAATGCAAGAATAAATTCCTTCTGCTGCATGAAAGCTCTGCTATGGCTTTGCCAGCATATGAAAAAATACATCAATATTTATGTAACTTTAACAATTAAAAAAAAAAAAATGGAAGCAAGGAGCTTTTAAGTCTGAAGAGGTTCACAGGTTCATTACAAAAGTTTTGAGCACCTCATGTACGGAAGCCATCCATTTTTTCCTGAAAGAAAATGTTCTTTATTAGTCGGTCAAAATAACAAAGATACCTCCATGAAAGTTAAAACAATTGGACTGCTTGCTATGATAATATTTAGCTCATAAGCAAATTCAAGAATAACCTCATGATAACTTTTTTTAGGGACAAAAAAACCCTATCATGATAGATACAGATAACTAAAATGGAATTGTGTGACCTGTGGAGCCAGTGAACATCAGCCAAAGGGGAAAAATACTTGGCAAATGAACTACACAAGATGCTTCCAAAGAGAAGATTCTTTGTAAGCTTGCCTCAGGTGATACTTTTCTGGTATCCGGCCACCTGTTTTAAGATACTACAGTAAACAAAGTAAACAAAGCTGTCTGAAACCTTTATGGAAAAATTTTATTCTGCCAGTAAACATGTTAACTCTGCTTTCCTCTTTCATAACTTGCCACTGTACTTTCAACAACTGTTTAAATATGTGCACAGCAAGAACAGCAGGAGCTTATTTGTCCCACAATGATTTTAAAAATCAACTTTTGCCTTTGTCTGTTTTCCTCTCTATAGTTTCAGTAAAATATGAAAGCCGAGATCTGAGATAACTCCCCATCTCAAAAAAGGAATTGGAAAAGTTGTATTCTAAATAAATATACACCCCCCCAAAATTTTAAAATTAAGGGAGAATGCTACTAGTTTGTTGGGAAACAAAAAGGAGTAATGCCATTCTAGTTTTGTTGAGCTTGATGCAGAAGCCTTGCAGTTAACAAAAGCAGAAATGCATGCAATCAGAACAGACATTTAAATTCTGTTGCACACTTTAATTTCACAGCTGAGGTAGGACCTGATCTTCCTAAGAGCATCATTCTACTGACAATAAAAAAAAACCCCAAACCTTCCCCTCTCTATGTTTGTTCTCACCTCCTCTTCTTAAGGGCACTATCTTTGATTATTATTGGTAGGCCAGCATTCTACATGCTGCCATTCTATGCAACAGGATGCACCATTTATTTATTCATTCATGCCTGCTCTCTTGTCTGCCAGGTTTTCCTCATCAATATTTAAACTTCTCACTACTTTCAGCTCAACAGTGTAAAAATGTTTTTCCTGACTCCTAAAAAGCAAAGCAGCTGCAAATTCTTGATTTGCTCATGTATTTGTCTATATGTTGCTACATTTTTTCCAGATTAAAGAAACCTCAAAAATAGCTGCAGTATCTGAGACAACAGTTCATGAGAAGTTGCTACAGGCTAATGAGTCAATGATTCAGTCAATTATGACAAGCAAATAGACATCTGAAGACAGTACCACGCTGAAGACAGAAAATCTTCCACCCCTGGCTGACAGATTATGTGATGACCTGCAGACCCTCCATACATTCACATGAAGTAAGAACAAGGTCCCTTCTTTGCAGTTTCAGAGTCAAAAGTAAAGGATGAAAATTAAAGCCATTCTGAGCCTCAGAGTACATCTGTTCCCAACCCACCCCCCCATACACATACATTCCAACCAATGCTCCAGTTCACTACAGAGATGGCAGAAAGCTCTGCTTGTGAAAGCACTGGCACCAGTTAATGCACTCCTGAAGTTAAGCAAAAGCACTAGGTTACTACCAACAATCAACTTGGGATCACACGCCTGGTTGGGCTATACAAATAGAATTCAGCCTTCTAATTTTTTGCAGCTTTAGGACATAAATGTAATACTGTTGCTCCAAGAACTGTTATTTTCCCAGAGGTTACTGGCAGTAAAAATGAAAGGTTTTATTTAATGAATAATGTTCTATATTGCTATGAATATAGTTTCCTTCCCAAACCTCACTCTGTTCTCTTTTCCAGGTCTCCAATATAGAGTGAGAGTATTATTCTTCTCTGTAGATTCCCGTGACATTTTGGCAGAAATTACAGCTGTGACAAGCTTTGGATTGGAGGTTAACTTACTGGTATGTTTAGCTTTTTGACTGGCTGTTGTTGAAAATTAAATAAACAAGAAATATTTCTTTCATAAAGCAACCAGTGACCTAAGGTAAGCCTGTCTGTGTGGGAATGGAAGAAGAGTCCCAATTTTGATGTTGTACAAGTTTCCATGAGTTAAGAACTTTTGGAGATGCTGGCAATTTCTTTTCACCACCCTCCACTCATCCTAATTTTATCTTTCTGAAAGGCTTGGTTTTCTACAAGTTACTGCAAAACATCCAGAATACATTTGATGCTCCACTCCTACCTGCAGTTTTTCAAGTGACACTAAATACAAGCCTTACATTATGTTAACATTTGATGATAATACATTAACTGTCATTCACATGCCTAAAATTTAATAGTCTTACGGAAGGGAAATACCTGACTGCTAAGATATCCTATTACTTAAATTCTTTGCTCCAATGTAAACACAGTTACAGATGCAGCCCCACGCTATGTGACCTATCAGCTAATAGTGCTGTAACTGTGCCTTAAACAAAGCCAAAGCAGCATTTTAACTTCCCAGCTGAGACAGTCCATTCCACCATGGTCTATAATGAAGCACAATGCAGTGGTACAGACTACCATGTTCATTCCATTATGGAGAGCAGATCTTTTCTCAAGGCCTCTGAACATTATCACGACCATAGCCAAGGACTATGGCAGACTAGATCTTTCCTCAAGGCCTCTGTACAGTATTATGCTTGACCCCACACCTGCATTAGGCTTGTGGCTCACCAATCCAGCCACTGCAGCTACAGAAACCCTGGAGCCTCGAGGGTGAAGGCCTCAAACAGATCTGCAGCTGCAATGTTAAATGACACAGCTTCAAGAGATGGGTAGGGATGGGAAGAGCAGAGAGCAGCCCGTGATGGAGGTGACAGAGCCAGGCTGGGGCAGGGCAGAGCACCCAGCTCTTGTCTGGTCCCTCTCCCCAGGTAAGCTCAGTCACACCTCAGCGCACCCCTTCTCTGCACCAAGCCTGTGTGTTCACAGACACCCGGTCACTTCTTGCACGCTTTAACTGCCTAGAGAGTGAAGACGATCCCACCCAAAGGCAAAACCAAACCCTCTGAGGGCGGTCGCGCCGGCACCGCCCAGGGCCTGTGGCGAGAGGCTGCCAGCGGATTTCTGGGGACTGCGGGCACGGCAAGGGCCGGCGAGAGCCGGTGGCCAGGCCTCAGGCGGCGGGAGTCGGAAGGGAAGGCCCGCAGGACGCGGAGCCGAGCGGCGTCGGCCTCGTTACCTCTCCATCGCCTGCACCGTGTAGCTGATGAGCGGCCTCCCTTGCACGGCGCAGAACTGCTTGGGGGTGGCGCCACCCAGGCGCTCCCCGCTCCCGCCCGCCGGCAGCACAGCCGCCACCGGCACCGCGGCAGGCACTGCGGCAGGCCTGGCGTCGCNGGTGCCGCGGGGTTCCGGGGGGTCCCTGACCCGGGAGGGGTGGCCTCTGTCCTTGGGGAAATAAAAACCTCGTGTTTGGAGCCGAAGAGAAGGCGGGCTGAGCTGCGGCCATACGTTTTCACGCGAGCTCTGGGTGTGAGGGGGCTGCTTCTCCGCAGGTTGTCTGGGGACGCCTGCCAAATTCTGGTGTGTGTTGCCCGTAATCCTAGAAGGAAGCGGTTGAAACAGAAGTAGTCAGCTCACAGGGAGAAGCTGGGATGTTCCAGCTCTTCTTACGGTGCTGCTGCGGGCAGTAGCTGAAACAGGTTGATCAGAAAATTGGGAGGGCTGATACCCCTTTGGTGGCAGAGGGGGCACTGTCTGGGGACAAGGGGGCATGGTATGCAGTCACAGTTTGTAATTAGCAATGTGAGCCTCAGGTTGATCCCTCTGCTTTCACCCTAAGCTGGATGTATTTAAATATTATTGCTGCACAGCCTTCATCTGAAAGTTTTGGACATCTTGCTGTAAAGATAGCCTTGGTGAGCAGCAGCGGCAGCCATGCCAAAAGGGATGGGAAGCCTGGAGTGGAGCGCGGTACCAAGGCAAGGAAAAACAGCTTCGCCAAAAAGAGCCAGAATGCTATGCAAGAGTCAGTCAGGATCGGGCTCTGGGAGTCAGGCAGGGCCTGGGAATCACCCAGCAAGATCTCAGTGGGGCTGCAGGTCCCAGAGCATGCCAGGAAGCTGAACCAGTGTGTGCCAGTCAGGGAAGCACCAGGCCAGGTGCACATATAAGGGGCCAGAAATAAAGGCTCTGCTTAAAGTAACTCCCAAGAGAAAAGGAGGAAAGGAGGTTCAGGCCTTTGCCTCAAGTGTTTTTCTTAACAGCTTTTATTAGTGGAAGAGCTGCCTTTGGACTTGGCAAGCTAAACTCCTTAGCTCAGCCAACTAAATTTCTTGAAGGTGCATGCACTCAGGGCCCTAACACTGTCCTCAGGCATTTTTTTTAGGAAAAAAAAAATCAGTGTCTTACATGCAGACTGTCCTAAAAAGGACCGGAGGCTTTAAAGTCTGCAGGATTTTTTAATCTATTATTTGTATCTTTGAGAAGCTAACTTCTCAAACGTGTTTCTCTTTGTCTTAAAAGGAACCTAATTAGAGCATTTATGGAGACTGCTTTTCCAGTGCCAGCTATGGGCTGGGGTCAAACGATCATAGGGGGACCACAGGGACATCATAAGTGTAAGAGTGAAGTGATGAGTTCACAGATACTGTTGCTACCTGAAATAGCAGGAAAGCCCTGGAAATACTGGGCAGGATAGTGAAGAACATAGGCACTTCACATGCAGAGACATCCTGGTAGTTAAGACAATGAACAGAAATCACATCAGCTGGTACTATGCAGTGAAACATGAGAGGGTCTGATGACAGGTGAAGGAAAACCTTTTAAATGAAAGCATTAAGATGTGCCTTCTAGATAATGATGTCTCCAAAAGCCTCTGTAAGGAACAAATGTATTAGCATGGACACTGAGGGGAGAGGGCATGTAAAAAAGAGGAAAGAATGTGAATTATAAAGATCACTGACAAACTTTCAGAATGGGGACCATTTTCACCTGCAAAAGCATTATTTAGAATCAGAATTGGCTGGGTTGGAAGGGACCTCAGAGATCATCAAGTCCAGCCCTCCACTGCCACTGTGGTTAATAAGAAGTTGAACTGCCTTCCAACAAGTGTTGGTCTCGTTGTTTTCAGACCTGTTTGTTGTGTGGGATTTTTAAAAAAAATCCAGTGGCTCAGAAAACTGTGTTTCTTTTCTCTTATTTTCTTTTCTTGGAAAAGTATTTCTCTGCATCTAATTCCTGACTGATGACAGGAATTGTATCAGTTTGTCTGTTGTATCTTTTCAGGACTTGCAAGTTTGCCCTGACTCTTACCCTCAGTGCAGATTCCCATCCATTCAGCATTGCTTCTTCATTATCAGATGCCCAAAATGATTTTTTCTTCATAAGGTAGGCACCTCCAGCATCCACAATCGTCTTGGATTGCATAGGTTACATTCTGACTTTCTTTTGCAGCAGATTTGTGCAGACATTTTCATGGCAGGTCATTCTGCAACACTCTTGTGTTGGTATCACCTGTTAGTTCTTCAAAAAGCCTTTCAGTATAGATTCTTGGGGTCTGAGCTATTTATTACTATTTCTCCTTTTATTTTCTGTTTTCTTAGAAAGTGATGTGGGAGGAAGAGCATATTTTATATAATTCCCAATTTATGCTTTGTTTTAGCATGAGTTAAGAGTATTGTGACTTTTAATTTTACATCTTTTTAATAGTCACTTGATGGTAACATGCAATGAAACAGTGGCAGTTTGGGAATACATAATTTGTTTCATTTACATTCCATCTTGCATTTTTTATTTAATTAATAATTTGGTTACTATGCACACATATATAAATATTTGAAATGGGGCAAAAAGTAAATTCACATTTTACACAGTTTTCAACTGGATAAAGAGGGACAGAGATAACATTTTTGCCTCAAAGCAAGAATACTGCAGGCTAATCCATCATTTCTGTGCAGGAGTATAACATCTGAAACCACAGTAGTAGTTTGCAATTATGCAGTAAATATGCCAATCATATGTTTAAAAAGAGAAGTGGTGGTGGGTTTTTTTTCTTTTTTACAGAAGAAGAAAGATCTGTACAAATTGGAATCAAATTGCAGGAGTAAAATTCACCTGAAAATTTAATAGCTGGAAAAAAAAATCATCTATTTCTATGACTGAAACTTGCAATGGTGTTTCCAAATAACATGTTATTGGAGTGGCAGAAATCATTCGGAAAGGGTTTTGTGAAAAAATGTGTAAAAATGTAAAATTTCTTGATTAGAAATTGCAATTAAGTCTTCTGTAGATCTGGTATAAATGAACTGAGAAATTCTTAGTCCCTTTTTCAAATTTATTTTTAATCTCTGGAAGCATTCTGGTTTCAATGCAGGCAAAAGAAGATGAATTTACTTTTCTTGACCAGCAGCAAGGTTCACTATTGTGTGTTAGAGGGAAATACATGCAGTCAAGGAACATTTCATAGAATCATAGAACAGTTTGGGTTAGAAGGAATCTTGAAGATCATTTAGTTCCAACCTCCCTGCATGGGCATATAATAACTTTGTGGCAGTTTTCTTGATGGACTTACATCTTCAGTGTTTCAGTCTTTTGTTGCACAGAAGCTGCCTCAGAGTATTTGCTCTGTGGTGACATTGGTTCCCAAGTCAGTATCATGTCATAGGAAACATAGAGCTTGAGGCAGTATCATAGGTAGTGGAATGTTGAAAAAGGCAAAACTATTTTCCCTCCAAATCATAAATAACACCTACGGGGAAACCTTATCTTATTTCATATTATCATATTTTTATGTTTGTATTTTTACAGATATGATTGCAAAGAGTTATTTCTTGTTCTGAGATTCTTTGATGAAAGATGTTATAGATGTGTGGAATACTTACATAAAATGTTGTGCTATTGATTTGCTCCTATTACTGTGTGGAACTGAGATCAAAACAGCATGTATTCAGCAAGGTAGTTCTGCACAGGCATAACTTTAATGATGTAAATAGCTGACTATCAAATATCAAAGAGTGCTTACATGTCTAATCTACAGTGTGCACAGAATCACCTATAGATCAGATCCCTGAGGGAAATTCTAAGTGCTGTTGCCTTCATATGCAGTTCTGCAAAATATTTCTGGTGTGTGGTTTTGATTTTTGACAAAATGATGTAACAAGCTATAAATTTTAGTTAATGAGGTAGAAGTGTTCAATGATTTTTAGTTGAAGAATAAATAGAGAATATGAATGCTACAAATGTAAAGGAAGTGTGGTCTCTGAGTACAATGGAGTGTTTTCATACTTGCACGTTACTGTTGGTAAGTGTTGAAAAACATATGTTGAGTTTCACCTGCTATATCTTGTGCTTTTATCACACCTTTGGAATTGTTTTATGTGGTTCTGGTAGATAAATTTCTCCTAGAGTCTATGAATAGTTGATATACAGGGGAAGCATCTTTCTTATGTTCTTTACAAGTGCTGGTGAAAAAAATGACAGAGATTTAATTTGATGTTTGATATACATTTTAAAGCTTCACCCTAGAATGTTAAATTCTCCTCAGAGTGTTTATCCATTCTGCACTCAATAGTCCTTTAGGCTGTTTCTCTGGGGTATGGAAGGTTAGTTCAAGAGCTAATGAATATTTTGTGTACACAAAGTAAAAGAATTTAAAGATAAGAGAATTACCCCATAATATATACTTAAATAATTAATGAGAGCAAGAGTCCCTGACTGCAGGAGCTTTTTGTGAAATTCACAAAGGTTAAAAACTTGAAGAAAGTCTTCTACAGGTTTGGGTGGAGCTTTGGCAAGTAGGGGGTGAAGTGGAACCCTCACATAAATGTTCATTAGAAATGGCTGACTGGTCTTAAATACTTGGTTCTGGGAGGGTCTCTGTAGGTTCTAGGTACATAGGTCAGACATTAATTAGTGCCAAGTCTGTATAGGCCTATCTGATCAGCTTTAACATCACCATTTATTGTGCTGGATTTTAGGAACTGTGTTTTAGGGTGTTTTACTGCCACAGTTCATTGCATGGTGTCCACAACAAAGATTAAGATGAGGAACTTGAGGGACAGAAATCCTGGAGGTTTGTTTCCACTATCACTGTGACTCAACAGCAAGCACCAGAAGTTAGGATAGTTTTCTATCATGTCAATAATTAAAAAAAAAAAATTAAAATAATTTATTCTTTTTTGACAGACATCCAGTTCTGGCTGGAGAAACAGCTCCCTATGAGGAAAGACTAATGATAGTTTCCTTTTCCCAGAACTATTCAAAGAAGAGATAGTCTTTGAACTGGTTAGATATGTGTCATCAAGCCACAGTGCCAGTGATGCAGAATGATGTAGTAAAACATTAGAGAACACTTAAGAGTAAAAGTTAGGTATGGAATAGAGTTGGGATTTTCATTGCTATAAATCAGTGGTTTGCCTTTGTTGTGTGCATATTATCATGCCATGTTTTATTAGCATAATTTTTTATTAGCATATTCTGTGTTATCTCCATGAAATGTTTGTGAAGGGATGTGAAACAATTCACCAAACTTAAAGTGATGGAGAGATTCAAATAACACCAATATAAATTTGCAGATTTGGAGCGAATAGGAGCACAAGCTTTACTATTTATTTATTTATTTACTATTTATTTATTACTACACTGAAGGTACTGCTTCTGCATCTCTTGTCATATTAATAATGGTCCTTATGCTTAGAATGCCAGGAATGCTATTCATTAATCCCATGTCTGAAGAACATACGGAGAAGCAAACTCAGTTTGCTGGAGTTCATACAAGAGAGGTCCCATCAGTGTGAATTTTATTTAACAAATTAAGATTGGTCCTAGCTATACCATCAGGGACTGAAATCACAGAAGCTAAGATCAGATACTACCCAACACAAAAACTGGACTTTGCCTTCATTGTGGATCTGTATGGTGCACATTAAAAAAAATAAACAGGTGAAGCTGCTTCATTTTTCTCCCTATCTTTTGGATTATTAGTGTTATATTCTAACCTTCTTGGCAGTTCGTAAGGGAAGTGCTTGCCTTGTGGAAAGGTTTGTGAATATTTTTTCTCTTTCTAAACAGATGCATTATAGAGAGCAAAACCTGCAGAATGATAGTTCCTAAAAGCAGTAGTCCTGTTACGATTCTTTGCCTCCTCCTTTGCTGGCTTGTCCAGTTGTAGCATAAAGATGTCAGATTGGAAAGTATCAGTCCTTTGGTCCTCTTCAGTTTTTGAAAGATCAAGGCTACAGATTTTTTCCAACTGCAACAATGTGTCTATCTGTCATCCAGAAATTATATAAAGAGTGAGCCTGTTTAACATATACTACTGGGAAACCATCAAAGGTTAACTATTTTGCAACATACTAATCTGTCTGGTTGCAAACCAACTACTTAATGAAAAATGCTCTGTAACCTCTCACTGTTTTTCTGACTACTGCAGTCCCACTCATCCAACTTTAAAAGTTTCTCTTGACACTTGCCTGTGCCAGTACACTTGTGTTTTCACACACATTGTTTTCTTCAGTACCAAATGGATTAATTAATGTATGAGGGTTTTTTGTTGGTTTTTTGTTTGGTTTTGTTTGGTTTTGTTTTTTATCAAAACAGAATTGTGGGACAAACAGCCTAACTACTGGAAAGACTACTGGTCATCAAGGCACTATGACAATAGACACAGCGTTCAACAAAAAATGTTTAGATTATTTAATTTTTTTTTTACTTAAGTAGAGGGTTACAAAGGTCACTTTTTGACCGTAGTTGTCTTGGGGATTTAGTAAACAGAGCTATATTATTGTTGCAGTGTATTCTGGTTCAGGCCTCTTTTTTAGGGAGCTGATTTTTTTTCTTAACAAAGTACCAAGTTCCTCGAACAGCCCCATGAAAGTCAGAGGTCTTGATTTTCATTTTTGTTCAGACATCCTGCATATTTCTTTGTGGTTGTATAGAGGCATTAAGAAGGCCTGAACTCCATCTAGGTAATGTAACACTACTTCATTCGTTATGATACTTCGTCAAACCAAAAGGAGCTAAGGAAAAACACGTTCCCCAAATGTAGTTACAGTCCAGTGTTTGTAGAGATTTTTCTCAGCAATTAGTTGAGACCAGTTGTTTTCATGATGCGTAGTTTAATGAGCATGAATAAAAGTATTGAGAATAAAAAGTATTTTCTTGTCAGGGAAGTACTGAGGAAGGTAGATGTTTGAGTATTAACTCAATTGTAGGCAACATCACTTGTAAATCCCTCCTTTCTAGTGAGTCAGTCCACATAACTCATCTGATGAGTGAGCTGGAAAGCTGGATGTTCTTCAGAAAGATGCATGGGCAGGCATTTTGTTGAGGGGGCGATGTTCAGGGAAAATTAACAAATCCAGTGACAGAATGTCTGCTTAACTCGTAAATCTCTAGAGAATTTTCAGTTTTAGCCTGGAGCCATGTTTATATGTATGTCAATGAACTTAAAATCAAAGGCCCTTGCCTGGCCTCCGGGAAAGGAAATGCATCATGAGAATAGGATACCTTCCAACACTAAGGATTCCTTATAATTTTCCACTTAACACCTCCAGGTTAATACTATAGCAACAAGACTTTCACAGTGGAATGTGTTGAATAGTCCTTTCTTGATTAATGCTGTACTTCTTCAGGAAGGATATAAAGGTCAAGGTTAGGAGCACTACAGTGATTTACTAGCAGGAATCTGTTAGGTATTTTGCAGGGTGTTATTCAAATGACTGAACTTGGATTAGGTGGCTTTGATTCCAAGGCTGCTGGTAAAGGAGAGAGCAACACATTTGTGACTATTACTAAAATTCTGAATCAGTTAACTTCTTAAGGACCTTCTAGTCTAGGCTGCAAGTGTCAGGCCCTTCTGACTTCCAGAGCTGATAGTCTTAATGACACGTGCTATCTGCCACTGGCTCTACACAGGGGACCCCTGAGTACTACCATGCTGTCAAAACAATCAGCATCTGCCTAACTTTGTTTCTAGTAATGCCTGAGGAAAACTGATTTCCATTTATTATAAAACAATTTACCCCTTAGCTGGGGAGAGTTTTTATCAGCTAAAAAATATTGAAATGATGATGACAGATTAATGAATTCTTTCTAATTTATTAACTTTCCACTGTCTAAAGAAGCAAGTATGAGAATTTGAAAAATCATGTTCTATTTCAGATGTTTTAAATGCTTTTTAAGAAGCCCCTGGACCTAGTGGTCTGCCCATACAATAGGCTATTATTGAAAACATCAGCTTGTATATATTTAAGTGTAATAAATCTAAACTATTTAATGACCTGATTTGTGTAAAAAACCCTGATCTATCTCTACAGTGTACCTTTGAAAAACATCTGCATGTTTCTTCTATTTGTCTTGATATTTCAGGTGAAAACAGGAAATTCTGTCTTGTTTGTCTTTCCTTTTTAACTTTGAAACAAACATAAGAATGTCTATCATATTTTAAATTATTTCACTTTAATCCGTAGTATTTTTATATTGAATCTTTGAGAAACTTTGGCATGGTGGTCCACTATGAATATACCCACTGCAACTTTGCATGTTACAGACTCCCCATATGGAAAAAACAAGTTGGATGTACTCATATAATGCCTTTTTTCTGAATCCTTGGATAGATCCCCTTGAGCTCACATGTAACATAATGAAATAGAAGGCAGATTGTATAGGGTAGAGTGAAGCATCCAGAGCTAGGAAATGAATCACAAAGTATTACTCAAAAAAATTCAGGAGTATTTGTAGCCCCTTTCTCCTGCAGATCTTCCCCACAAAAGGCCAAAGTTATGGCCAAAGAAGAGACCATGGCTAAATCAGGTGGCACTTAAAAGTTAACTTGCTGCTGATGGACAAAACTCTTACTGGCTTCCTCATGTTCCCTCATATGTCAGACTTTGAAATGGGAGCCATGGTCTTTCTTTAGCATGTCCAGCAAAAATTCATGAAGTCATCTTAATGGAATTGGGTCAAATGGGTCTCAATAAGGTAGTTCTCCATGAAAAGACAGAATAGGAGTTATGATCTCTACTGCTACATGCAAACTCTTAAATGTGCATATTGTTTCTACAGTAAAACTTCTGTGACTGAAGAGAAGTCAAGAGCAAGAAGTGTGCTTTTCTTCAGCATTCTGTCTTTTGGGAGTCAATCACAGAACAGGCAGGGCAGCTTTCCTGACTTGTGTTGGCTATTGGCTTTGAAAATAATTTTGATTATTTTTTGTCCACTATCTCAATCATGTGTGCTTTAGCATCATAAAGACGTAGCTGGAGAACTATTTAAAAATTTATATAAGTTTGGCGTTTGGGTACAAACTTTCCTTCATTGAATAGGTCTATTGTCTGTGAAAATAGAAAAACTTAGGGTATCTGAAAGTCCACTGGACTGAGATGCCTAGGACCAACATCCTGTCACCTCTCTCCCTGCTAACTCCTTTATTCATCATCTATTCATCACCTTTAAGATCAAAGAATTTAAGTATAAATGGTTTCTAATCTCATCTATCTCATATTTTCATTATCAAACACTAAGCTGGAAACAACTAAGTCATTAACTCAATGTTTTTTAACTGTGCCACCATGTAGATCCCTTTAAAGAAAAAATTTTAGAAGTATATATCTTTCTTACACATAGAAGATTTTAAAGATAGTTCTTGAAAGCAATTTTGAGTAAAAATCATTTAATTGTGTCCATAAACTGTAGGATTCAGTAAATCAGGCAATAGCCATCTACATTAATGACCAAGGAAGATCTCTGCCAAGAACTTTATGGTGAATCTTTTGGGATTAAAGTGCAAAATGGAATTAAATAAAGAGGTCAAAGAAAGCTTGTGTGAGACCTTCTCAGGCCAGACTTTTCATAACCCTCTTCTAGGGGTAATCTCTCCTTCAATTGCAAATGGGTTGTAAAAGTTAATAAATTAAGAACAGCAGAATCCCATGATGAAATCTGGCCCATAGTGTTACAGTGTTTTTGAAAGCTTACAGACATGGGATTCAAGGACTATGCGTTGAAAAGTAGATTGCTTACTATGTATTTCCTGACACATTCTATAAAAATGTGTGTATAATGTGCTAGAATCTATTTGGTCTATGGGAAAGATGAAACTGCATGCTATTTTTACCTTTAATCTTTGGCTTAATTGTTACCTATGAAAAGAAAAAAAATAATTGTGGTGTCTTACAAGCTTATAAGACTTCCCAAATATACACAACTTCTGCACTGTACAACTTGAGAATTATTAAGTAAGATCCTGGCCTGGACCATTAATAAGCACCATGTGTCCATGTAAGATTTTTAGATCCAAAAAGACCCCACAAAAAAGATTTGTTTAATGTTAAATATAATTGATAGACATTTTTTCTAACTGGATAATGTTCTCCAACTTTCTAAGGTTAAATTTTGTGACTTAGTAAAATGTGTGCTTTTTCATACACTGAGCCAGACAATGAAGTTTCTTATCTCTGTTTATTTTTGTAAAAAAAAAATAAACCAATGAATTTGAAAGGAAGTCATCATATCTGTCTTTTGATTGCACACTTTTAAACAAAAATAATACAGAGTGGATAATAAAAAAAAACCCAAAACAGGTTTTGTGTAGCTAATTCAAAATAACACCTAGGTTTATGAATGTTCAAAATGAAAATATATAAACCAAGACTGCTAAAATGTCTATTTTACATTATCTACAAAATGTATGTTCTAATTCAGCCACAGATCATAGGAAAATACTTTGATACATGAGAAAAGCTATAAACATAGGAACATTTCAGAGGAAAATAACACACATAAAAGCTCATTAAATAATTACAACAACAAATAAATAGTTTGTTCAGCTTTACTTTTTGATTGCTGCCATGCATATTTTTTTGGTATACTGAGATAAAGGTAAGCATGCAAGGCTTTTTTTTTTAGAATTATTCTGAAAGCAGATACTAGGTGTTGTATCTTTAAGCTGTTGTCAGAACCTCATGAAACATTATATAGAAGGCAATAGACTCAATAACTGTTCTCATGAAAGCACACAACAAAGCATCTTTTTACAAAATAGACTTCAGTGAATGTTCATGGCAAGTTTTCTCTGCCTCCATGGCAGGAGAAAATGTAAAAGTTCATGGTGTGGGTTTGGAAGGCTTGTGTTATTACCCATCTTGAGCATTTGGCAAATCACCCAAAAGGTCCACATGCTGAGAATGCCCCTTTTGATTTTGGTCAAAGCAATAAGCATGTAGTGTCAATTGAGACCAGAGCAATGGCAGACTTGTCTTTAAGCAGTCAGAATGGTAAAGCAAATGGTTACAGGTGAGTTCAGTTTTGGCAGGAGAAGAGATGAGAGAGAATGACTTCTAACTTGTACTGTGTTTGCTGGATTTACTGGCTCTTTTTCTCTCTTTGTGGTGCTGGATAGGTTTTGCTTGAGAGGTTCCTTCAAAATTGTGGCTGGACTCATTGTGCTGCCTGGTGTATCTCTTGCACTTGCAGGCTGTGACAACAGTTATTTTGTAGGTTCTTATACTTCCATCCTGGCACTGAAGCTGGATCCTCTGCGTGCGAGTTTTGTCATTGACACATCTCCACTCTTGTGAGCTCCTCCTGCTCCAGTACTTGGTTCCATAACCTCCTCCAATCCAGTTGGGGAGCAGTGGCAAAGGGAGGCATTCACCAGCACACACCAGCTCCTTCAGTGGATTGATGCTGGTGCACTGGCCATCTGAAATGTACTTGGTGGATCTCAGTTCCCGACAGCCAACTTGAACACGATCTGCAGAATGCACGGAATAATAAACAGAGATTTCCTTAACCATTCATTTTCACATTAGCAAGTTATGTTTTGCACTAGCTAAAGAGGGTTGTAATCTTTACAGGACATCTCTTTACTGTTGTGTCCCCAAACATGAGGGCCTCAAGCTCTGATGGTATCTCTGAGTATTACCACAGCATAAAGAAATCGTAATGAGATGCACTTGAGCAGTTGTGGTAAAATAAGCAATTTTGTTCTGTCCTTCTTCTCAGGGACATACCTTTTAGAAGAGAAAAAATGCCCCAAGGGAAGAAATGTTTCCTGCTTGTTCTCAGTCTAGGGAATCTGCCCTGTGATGTTTACAACAATTACGTTGGATCATTAGCAAGGGGGAAAATAGTGCTTTGGAAACTGTTTATATGCTTTTAATGAATTTCAAATAGTCTGTTTCTTCTCATCCCATGGTTACACTGGGCTGAGTCCCTCATGAGTGCTGCTGCTCTGAACACAGATACTGCAAAGGTGGTAACAGCTAGAGTTACCAGGGAATGGTGTTCTGCATACAAGGTTTGAGTGATTTGCAGTAACGATTTCAGAGTTTTCATTTTGCCCTCAGGGTAGCACTATCTTTGTATCAGTAGTAGTCTTTATATTATATGTAACATAGAGGATCCTGCAAATTCTCTCCGGCAATTGACACAGAATTAACATGCAGAGCTTCTCACACAGGCATGTTGGTACCCGTCTGTATGTGTAGCTCTGCACTCTGCAATAAACACAACTGTTTATTTCAGTAATTACACTTTGAAATAAACGCCCACAGTGCGCTTAATTTTAATAAGCAATCTTTACTGGCTGTGCTCTGCCTCTTTCTGAAGGACAATTACGGTGCAGATTCTACACACAATGCAATTAACTAATGCCTTTAAAATAGAATTAATTACTAGAAACATTTTAGAGTGATTCATAAACGGCTTTGAAGGTACATCTACATATCACAGCTACAGGCTGCTTCTGTTTCTACTTGGATTTTTGGAAGCAAGTTCTGAACAGAGGCACTGAGTTAAGATTCTTTCACCCTGTCTCTCCCCTGTGTCTGAGGATGGGCAGTCACAGAGACTGTAAATCTGCAGGCTGCTCAGAGGCTCTGCTTACAGGGCTGTTCTCCCGCCTTGCAGAAAGGATTCGATTGCCTTCCTGCAGCTGCACTCAGGAATGTACCTGGAAGCAGCTGGTCACAGGTTTGACTTTGTCTCTCCTTCTATTTTTATGTCTTTCCTGGCTCAGTTTTTTTCCAGTGACAGCTCATTGACAATGAATACCTACTGGGCTGTTCCAGTAATCTCGTAATGATGGGATGTTTCCTGTGCCTTTAAACCCTTAGCATTCATAGAAGCTGACACACCTGGCTAAGCTGAAAGGAATCGGTGTCACTTTTTGTCTTCCCTTTCCAGGGATGACGCTATTTTTATCGAATCGTTGTGGGTGGGTTGGTGTGTGTGTGTGTGTGTCTCTTTGTATTTCATTTTAAAGAAGTGGGCAGGGGAAGGAACAGATAAGTCATCAGGTTTCGAGATCCCCGTGTATCTGACATACATACATAAAACTCGGCAGGAAAAGACTAGATATAGAAAGGCAAGTTAGAGCAGAGATCATAGGTAAATTACGAGCTGATTTGTTTACTTTTGCTGGAGGTGTTAAGCAGGTAAGTGCTAGAGCAGGAAGTAAAACTAAACAGCGGGAACAAATTTCAGAGTTTTTTATTGCATTTGAAAAGAAGCCCAGACACCTCCCCTGCCTACAGTGGGAGGCTGTTAGGAAAGCCAGCGCTTTGGAAAAGCCTCTCCTTTTCCTTTATCTTGCCTCCCTGCCGGATAGCCCGTAAAACCCGGCGTTCCTAGATGAACCTCCCTCAGGAAGTAACCTGCCCGAGAGAGCCGGTCCTACAGGATCGCACGGGGGAGGGAGACATGCTCCGGGGACCGCCCGGCGGAGCAGATCCCAGCCAGGAACCAGCAGCATCTTCCCCTGCCCCGGCTTCCCCGCGGCCCTGGTTCCCACTAGCGAGGGGGGTCGGGGGGTGGGCAAAGCGCGCTGGTGGGCGCAGCGGCCGGGGGGCTCTGCACCTCTGCACCGGGGGGGGCTGCACCTCTGCACCTGGGGGACTCTGCACCTCTACACCCGGGGGGTCTGCACCTCCACACCCGGGGGACTCTGCACCCGGGGGGTCTTCACCTCTGCACCCAGGGACTCTGCACCTCCACACCCTGGGGACTCTGCACCCGGGGGGTCTGCACCCGGGGGGTCTGCACCTCTACACCCGGGGGACTCTGCACCCGGGGGGTCTTCACCTCTGCACTCAGGGACTCTGCACCTCTACACCCGGGGGGCTCTACACCCGGGGGTTCTGCACCTCAGCACCCAAGGCCGAGCCGGGAGGGGCTTCCGCCGGGGTCCTGCAGGCGGAGGGCCGGGGGCTGCGGGTTGTGGTGGGAGTGCCGCCGGGAGGATACTCACTGTTACGGTCGGATCCAGTGCTGGGGTAGTGCCTGCCTCCATTCCTGGCTTGATTCAACGTGCTGTTGCTGCTTGGGCTCGCTGCAGCGGGCTTAACAACGTGGGAATAAAGTATCTCTGTGGCATCGTTCTTGAAAGCCAAGTAGCTTTTCGTGAAGATGCAAGCTAGGAATAGGCTATAGAAGTGAATGGCAGTGAGAAGCATGGTTGATTCAGTCTCTGTCTGACAGAGCTGGGTGAAATCTTTTTCTTCTGCTTCTTCTGGGTAACTCTGAAATAGCTCTTGAAGGTTTCCCTTATATATTGAGTGAGGCTTGGCATTCATTCAGGTGTAAAGTTGTGGATAGCTTCAGAATGAAAACCCACAAAAGGGGTGGGATCCCTACATGAGCCTGTGAACATCCTTTACCAATAGGAGAGAAGACTGCAATAAAGGAGGAGTTAGATGCACTAATTGCAGGATTCCTATTTGGGGCTTTTGAGGGTATCAGAAAACTCTTAGGCACCACTCAACAGCATTCGGGCTGAGACCCAGGGGCTGCCAGCTCTACCCTGCCATTTCGTATGGCCCTGCATGCCTGGCATTTTTGTGTGATGTCTCTAACACGGTGTCAGAGTCAGTCTCTCTTGCTCCTGTCACGCAAAGAATGTGACCCTCAGAAAACTCGCCAGCTTTATAAGGATGCAAAAGTTTGTAGAACTTAGAGAAGACTGCTAATTACACTAATGCTGTCTGCTATATACCAAGATCACTTAAAAAAAATACTGTGAATAATTTAAAGCTGCCTCTAGATGCTTTAAATTATGCAGCTTTGATCAACAAGGAGCACTGTCAGAGAAACTGCTTGGTTCAGGGGAATATTCCCTCCCTGATGTGCAGAGTTACAAGTATGTATTTCTGTAACACCAAGCTTAAAAAGCATTTCCTCTAGGCTCCTTAATACAAACATATCCATATTCATAGCCTCCCTCTATACTCATTCACCAAACTAGTCTTTTTTAGGTTTGTACATTGCCTAGAGCATTCTTACATTTTTAATGTATTCTTTTGTGTGATAAAGAAAACAAAGAGTTAAGAGTAGTCCTTATTTTGACATACTGTTTTACTGTGTCACACACTTATTTGATTTTACATACAATTACTTGGCCCAAATCCAAACACCAGTGTAAACTGAGATGCTGTCAGTAGGCCAGTGCTTGTCTGCATCATGGTGAATGCTCTGTAGATTTTCATTATAAATAAAACAACAGTGATCAACACTGAAAGCTGTGGTGTTCTAATTAAAAGGAAACCTTTACTTGGGAAAAGCATAACTATGCAGGAGGCCATGTTATTTAAAGATTAACCTCTAATCTCACGTTCTTGGTAACTGAATTGATATCTATGGTCATTCTGGATTTACTTTTTTTCTGCAATTGAAGTAAAGCACAGCTTAGTTACCTCTATCATCAGGATCAAAATCTCAATCATTCAGAGAAGGCAACTTGGTTTCATCCCAGTCACAAGCAGATAATGGTATCAGCAACACTTTTCTCTTGCATCACTAAGGAAGTTACCAAGAATTTCAGCAGAAGTAAGGACAGATCCACAGTTAGTGCCAAATTGTCAGCCTTTGCTTAAAAGACACAGGAAAAACAGGAGTGTTGCAAGTGGAGTGAGTTTTACTGGCAGAGCTGTGTGTGGGGAAGTTGAGTTGATTGCCTGCATCTATTATGACTAGCCCAACCCAGTTCTGGAATAACAAGAATGTTGCAGTGCAGAGTGAGATCTTTCAGCAGAGTAATGTATGGAGGAGTGGGATCACTGCTAACCCCTGATAAAACTCCAAGTTCCACTCTCATGGAACATCTTAGCCACAAAAGCAAAGGTGTGCATTTTGCTCTACCTTTAAAAAAAAAATAAAAATAAAAAAAAAAACAAGTAGAAAGTAAGTTTTCATAATCAAATTATCAAAGAAGATATGTACGTTGCAGATCATTAATATTTGAGCATTTTTTTTTACAACAGCAAAGATCTACTTTGTCTGTGTTCAAGTCCTACTTAATTTTTCTCATATTCACAGATCATACACATCTTCACACATCCCATCTTCCCTGCAGGTTAGTCTCTGTGCTGAACTGAGACAATATAATTAAAAGCATGGAACCCATTTTCCAGTTATTCGCAGTGCCTGTGTATACCAGTCAGGGGACCTCTTTCTAGTAGAAAGATTTTCCCACATTAGATGAGACTTGGGAAAGTCAGGAGTTTCTTTGAGAGCCTGTTTTCTTTGAAATAAGGCATATAATCTCACAGGAAAAAATGTATGGGAACTTGGAGTGGCTATAGGACTGGGTCTGCAGGGAGCTTGCAAAGCTTCAACCTTAAATGAAACTTTCAATGAAAGCTTAAAACTCAACTTTGAATGAAAAAAATTACAACCATTCAACTTTCAACAAAAACTAAAAATCATCCTTTACAATCTAGTCTATGTGAAACCATCAAGTTGGTCACATACTTCTCTTGGTCTTGTCACTTGGAGAAGAAATACCTTACAACAAGCCTCTTAGAGCCTTTGTCAAGGACAAATTTGGACCTGGATTTGCCACAGGAATGATAATACCTCATTTTTCTGTGCACTGGACACAAACTAAACATTATTTTTAATTCATTTGTATTTTCCACTTGTTACAAATCTCATGTGAAAACTTCATTGTTTCAGTTCAGTACTGTCAGGCTCCCTGCTTCAAAAGGTAAGTAGGCTTCTGAAGAGTTTATCAGTTAATTTGATTCATACTTTCTTTTGTCAAACCTAGAGTTTGCAGCCTTACACTTTTTCTGAGTCTTCCTGAGACAGATTAGAAGTTGCACGAGGGGAAGTGATGCTGGCCAGTCAAATTTTGTTATTTTCCCGAGTGAACCTCACAATCAAAAGGTGTTTCTTAATGCTTATCTCAGAACGGGTTCCTACTCTTAAAATAATTTTGGCCTTCATTAGTTAGATGATTATGATAAGTTCTCAAAGGTAAAGGCTGTAAGTTACCTTTGTAGCCTCCAAAGTAGTCTTATTCTAGTCAGATTCGATGGCTTGTGCAGAACATTGCTCTGTGCTTAATCTCTAATATTGGCCATAAGGAGGATATTACACAAGGTCTTTGAAGTCTGTACTGTCTTCCTTTTTCCCTCTGGGCATAACTCAGGATGTTCTTATTGATCTATAAAACCCTATATACTTTAACTCCTAGGCAATAAATTCTCTCTCCTTTATCTTGCATTATGATGCTTAATATCAGCTGAAGCACACTGACTGTTTCTGAGCATCTGGAGAAGTTGAATGCTCAGCCCAAAGGGCCCAGGAGACTGGATTTCACTTCTCCTATGGATCCATGAGAGCTTTGTTCTGCTGCCTAACATGTTGTGAAGGCCACTGTTTAGTCAGATCCTTGAGAGGTGACTGTGGGGAAGGAACAGGGAGGAAACCCGTTAACCAAATCAAGTTAAGAGTTTGTGCATATGCCCAGGGATAAAAAGCTACACTTAACTACATGGGGGTTTTTTTTTCAACTTAAGTGCCTCTTGTATCTTAACAGCCCTGCTTCTGTTTGAACCTAAACACAGTGATAAAGCCATCCATCACTCTTTAGAAAGAATATTGTCCAGAGGCATCCATACCTTGAATCCTGCTTTCTCCATTTTCTGTCATGGAAAAAATCCACACTTCTTTCAATGGATGCAGAATAATGCAAGGGACATGTTCTGTAAAGATCTCAAAAGAGCATTCTCTTTTTCGTGGTCATTTATAAGTCTGTCAGGATCCCATCCTCCATGTTTCTTCGACACTATAATGATGTCCAAAGGGCAAAGTTTTGTGCAGAGTGCACACACCTGTCTAGCAGCACGAAACAGCCACAGGGAATAGAAGGGTATGCAGTCTCACTGACAAGTACAAATGACTGCTGGAGAGCTTTGTCTTTGCAGCCCACATGATCAGTAAATATGCAAAGAATAAGAAGGAATTCCCAATTTTTCATAAAACTTGAGTTTGCCCAGTTTTGATAATGGCAAGAAAAGACCAGATAAGAATGAAGGCTGCATATACAGAAAGTGTAAAAAATATTTTTTTTTTTTTATTTTTTAGTGCCAAAGAGACCATGGGGGCATTGCACTTCAGACTTGTTTCCAAAGGCAGCTACTTTGAGAATAAGTACAGACTCAAATAAATGTCTGCTAAAAAGACACTGACATTTATTACTTTGCACCTTAAAACAGAAATTACTGTTAGGCTATATTCTGTTAAGCAATAAGCATATTAGTAATGTACTTCAAAGCAGCAGAAAATGTGACTTGGAGCATGATAAGAGACTTTGTCTTAAAATGAGGTAAAATTGTAATAAATGCAACTGTTGAGAACTTGTATGCTGTTGTGTAACAAGGTAGCATAGTTTTAAAGCTCCTACAGAAAATGTGTTAGAGGACCAAGATACCATCCCCCTGCAAATTCTCAAACCAAAGATTTTTTGAATACTGAGGTTTTTCTGTGCTAAGTGGTACTTTTACTCAGCAAATTACATTTGAGAGATCCAATGGAAAACACAATATATATGCTCATGAATGAGAATGACTAATTAGTTTTATATCTTAGATCTATTGGATTTATATCTTTTTCTTCTCCCTAAGATTTCCTATAACCATTTTTTTTTTTTCTACTTGCTCTGATGCATAATGTTGACAGAATAATTTAGGTCAGGCTGTGGCTTCAAAGGAAGCAATTTATCACTTTTATCAAAAAATGACATTAAATACAGACTGAAAAGAGGGAAATATTTAAGTTTATTTTGAAATTCTAGGAAAATTTACAGTACATTAGGAACTGTATGCAGTAATTATAAATTCCACCTCCTCTTTGAGCATTTTCAGAAAGATTTTAACACCAGATTGAAGACAGTGTGGCTTAGTATCATCCAAAATATGTTTTATGATTTTCTGCAATGTTGAAGAAAGATGAAAAACCTAACAGGGTTTAAAAAAATATGAGAATACAGCTTCTTTATTTAGGGTAAAATTTTTGGAAACTCTTAGGTGACACTGAAACGCAACACTTATATTTTAAAGAGATTTGGGGTAATAAAGTAGGATTGTTAAATATTCATATACGCTGAAGTCAACTGGACTTTGGTATTTACATACTTTCTAAAATGTTGCCCTAAGGAGTGAAAGTCCTATTGATTTTCAGTGGGCCAGCCACTTAAATGCTTTTGAAAATTTCACCCTCAGGTTAAAATTCTGAAACTCCTACTGAAGTGTTAAGCAGGCAAAGTCCCATCAACATGCCCCAGTTGCAAATAAAATAGAAACCAAGTAAAGGTTTTGAAGTCTGTCTTGTTTCTTTACATGTAATTAACTGAACTCTTAATATATCACCATGTTTCAGTAAACTGCTTTGTGTTTCTAATTACGTGGTCTGAAATGATTACAGTGTATTTAAAAAAAATGCACACTCTACAATAAACCAGCTAAGAAAATCTGGCATACTTTCAGGATTTCCTAGCAAACACTTGCCAAACCTGTTGTTAGATCCAAAGTTGTAATTTAAAAACAAGCCTACAAGGTATCTGGAGGAAGATCTTTCTTTCCTTCCTTCTGCTCCATCTCCCACTCCCTCACAAGGAAATCGCTTTACGTTATCAAAACAGAACAGTTACTGACATTTGTCCCTTCGTAAGAAACCTGTCACTGCTACGTTCAGATTTTAGATTTGGCCAGTGCATATTCTTGTTAAAGAAAAAAGTTACCTTCACCGAAGGTGTTAGTGTCCAAAGTCTTCAATCAGATAAACATGCACAGCTCCATACTGAAATTAAGGAAGTACCTGAGGGCAAAACCTGGCCCCAAATTAGCATTTTAATAATTTAATGCAGCATAATCCTTTCCCTGTCAAGAGACAGAAATGGCCCATCCTGCACAACAGATTCACAGACTTACCACACTCGGGATCAAGGTTTCACTTGTAACCCATGAACGTGAACATAGGTGGTACATTTGTACAGTACTGAAAATCTCTTACTTGCACATGTAGGAGCTTCTGTGTTTCTACATGTGGTAGGATCAGCAAATGTTTCCACATTAGCACCACAGAGTTTTGAACACTGGGAGCCTTGATTAACATGGAGATCTATTTCTCTCTCAAAGGAGCTATAATACCTTTTCGTGTGTTGGCTTTCACTCTCAGATTCTGGTATCTCCTTCCTACCTGAAGTTAGTTTCAGTCACCTAGTTCTCCAAACTGTTTCATGCAATCAATGAATGAGTCAGGCTGAATGAAATTAAGACACGGAACCAAGTATTACCTAGCTATGCAGACACTACAGCCCATATCACACTTCCTTTCCAGCAATTTTAATCACCTTGAATTCACACGTAAAAGAAAATGTAACAGAAAGAGCTGATAGATCCCTGCCAACTGAAGATCTCCTCACTGGAATGCTATAAGATCTCATTAAAAACAATAAAATGAAACTTTACTAAACTAAGGTTTACTAAAATTCGCTATAACTGTAGTACAGTCCTAACTAATAACATGGCAAAATGTACACCCAGAGTCAAGTTTCCAAAATCCTAGGTCCAAGTGCTTAACAGTTTCATAGGTATTTTTACACTGAGAATATTTTGGGTTGCTTACTGAAATATAATATACAGAAACACAGCTACACTCATTTTGGCTAAGAGTGTGAAAAATGCTATTTCCATAAA
This sequence comes from Florisuga fusca, assembly GCA_038090715.1. Classification (NCBI taxonomy): domain Eukaryota; kingdom Metazoa; phylum Chordata; class Aves; order Apodiformes; family Trochilidae; genus Florisuga; species Florisuga fusca. Next base: position 25,544,454 of record JAAWXA010000002.1, read on the forward strand.
GCTGAGAGGTGAGAACAAATATTCAGTACATTCCACCCATTCTTCAAGTTGTAGGTAAAATTTAATATCAAAACACTTCAGGGAAGAGCAAAGAATGGAAACTCTTTGCATCAGTAGGTGTCAAGATTTCACAATATTTTCTTCACGTCACAAAAAACCCCTCACATTTTGAGACTCATCACAGAAGAAAAAAATCAAAGAAAAAATAATCTTAGATGTCACTCCTCAGTTTTGATTTTTTCTTTGATTAATCTTGACTTTTAATAATGGCAGTTCAACAGCATCAGGATAATCCCTGCCTTAAGCATGACATTAGGTTTTAAAGGATTATTTATCTTACCTTATCTAAGCTTAGAAGTCTCTCAGTATGGCTTTATGGTAATAAATATTAGCTGTACTTGCTGTACTTGCTTAATCACAGAGTTTGAAGCAAAACCATCCTCTAGCCTGAAGACCAGTGGGAACTCAGTCTTCAACTATGCACTATAATGATCTGTATGATCACAACAGATTAACATTTAGAATGAAAATGTAGTTAAATATGGTACAAAACAAATTAACAATGAGACTACTGTTAGCAGAGATAATCAGCATTAATGAATTTAAAATTACTACTTCTCCAAAGGTTAAAGTTTGTCAATATTGTTCATAACTGACCCTAACACTACTTCTTGTCACTAAGTTAGGACAAGACATCACAGCCGAGAAGCTGAATAGGCTCCATAAAAACTGTGTTACCCCATATTGAAAACCTTGTCACTGTTTATGTCTGTAATATTCAGGCAATGAAGACATTCTTTTTCCAATGCAAAACATGGTTGTTGTGAGAGAGATTTATTTGGGGACTTCAGTCTTAAGTCTATGTGGAATTAAGAACTGATTTAGATGATGTATAATTATTCAAGAAAGGAAGTGTCAAAATACTCTGGTTTTTGACTTGGCCTTTCGCAGTTCTTCAAAGCGTTTCACAGGTTGCTTTTCTAAAATGTATCCTAACATGGAAACATTGTACAAGTAAAGCTTTCATAACTGTCAACATCTGAATTTGTTTTTCAGGAGGAAGATTTCCAATAAATTTTCACTCTGAGGAAAACCAGAATCGTGTTCTCCCTTCTGGTAGTTTTCATCTAAAATGTAGCTCTCATGTCACACACTCATGCCTGCCTGATTAGAACATCATAACAATTTTTATTGTAAATGGAATATCTTGCAGGTGAAAATCTCTGGCCTGATTCTTCCCTGATGGCAACCAGATTAACCTCCTGAAAGCTCAGACTTATGATTGGATGCAGCAAGACACCTTTGTATAAACAGCCAGTAAGAGATGGTGGTTTGGTATGTGCCTATGACCTGCATCATTTTTCTTTCAGCTTGCTACCATTGCTGTCTCTGGGAGGGTAGAATCAAGAAATCTTACCTTCCAGCTTCCCTTCAGTTTTGCATCACAGATGCTCATCCACACGTTGAGTAGCTGAATGGAATGAGCATCCCACACTGACTCCTTTCTTTACCTTTCTAGTTGCAAACTCTGGCAAGCTGTTGGAGAGCCAGAGAATTGATAATGACTACTTGGTATTTCCATGTCTGTCTACCTGGTACTTTTGTGCAGGAAGCACCTTTAGCCACCAACAGAGGAGAGAGAGGATTGGGAGGGTCTCTCTCTACTGTTGTTTTGTTTTGGGTTGGGTTTTTTTTCACAGTTGAAGCTTCAAGAAAGAAAAAATATTTGAGATACTTCCTAAGGCTGCGTACTTGTACAATGTCATAAAGAGCTACTAGATCCAGTGAGACAGATTACAAAGATGAGGAGGTTCTTTTACACTAATAGATGACTGCATTTCACATCCATTTATATAAAAATTAATTCATTTTTTATATAAACAGAAAAAAAATAGTAATTTCTGTGACAGATGACAGTACCTGTTACTGTAGTACCTTACATTAGTACCATATCTGCAAGGATGTTTTTCCTCTAAAGAAAGTACTTGAATGAAAACTACTTAAAGATTACTTCTATGTATAAAAGAAGACATAGCATAATTTCTGTAACATTAAAATGTTATTAAAATGTTCTTATATCTCAAATGCCTCCATGAACTTTTAGGCTGTGACCACTCTAGCCTACGTCCAGTTTTACATCTACTTCTTACATGAACTGTACCACATTTGTATATGTAGAATGTTATAAATTGTTCTAAAAAAATTATGGAGAACATAGAAGAAGGATATGTTACTTGCAATAAAATACCATTTTCTGGGCAACCCAATACATAATTCTTGTCAACACTCAGTATCATTATAAGGTCTGTTAAAAAGCACTAAAACTGAACTACTGGAACTAATTTACCCAGTAAGACTTTAATGACTTTCTCTGTTCTTAAGTGAACTGAGGAAAGTGGTTATTTTATTCCTATTCATTTAGTCAACAAGTATAAATGAAAATTAATGGATATGATTGCTACTAAGGTCAGACATCTATATGACCATGAAATACTTTATTTTATTTTACGTTCCAGAAAATACATACTGTCAAGAATAAACTATTTAAGATAGAGTATTTGTTTTATAAATTCTCATAAGGAAGACTATTGTCAAGGTTCAAAGTTCAAACGAGGACAATTACGCATAGTATTGCTGTAGCATTAGCTTTCTTTAAAGGTCCAGTTCAAAGCTTGTTGAAGTCAATAGAAATCTTTCAATTGTCTTAAAGAGAGTTGGGTTTAGAGCCTCCATGGAGAAAAACAATCACCAAGAGACTTGCTGGCAGTGTTCCCATAATCATAGGGTGCACATTAAATTAACGTAAAACATCTATCCAGTAGGTGGCATATGAGGTCTCGTAGTCTGAAACATAAATAAAGCAATGGTGTCTCACCACCAATGCAGGAAAATGGTATTTTATCATTTAGGTCTAAAAGGCCACTACAGACTATAACTGTCTACATGCAGCAACCAATGTGGTCTTTTTATTAGTTTGCATTTAATTAGCATTATTAGATTCACATTTCCATGGTAAAAAGAACTCATATTTATGAATAGCATTGTTCTAAAATATTTTATTTATCCAGCTTGTTGAAAACAGTTTTCATTTTCAGTTTTTCCATTGCTTAATGTTTATTACTAATGTCAGTACACTTGGGCTTATTAACTGGTGGCAGTCCTTCCCAAGTCCTTGTTCCAGCCATCGGAGAGAGGACTGTCAGTCTCCCTGGCAGAAGTTTAGTCTGCTTAGAGGTTATTAGTGAAGGCATCATTCCCTAGATGCCCCCTTCCACTCCTATATGGTTCTCTTCCCATGGACACTCAGCACTGAGACTCCAATTGCAACCTCATGTCACATGCAGTGATGCCACTGTAAGAAATCTGGGATTGGCCTTGAAAGGGAGGCTTGGGAATCCACCATTCCCATTTGAGTCCTCTTTCTATCACTAACTGTTCTACTTTATTTTGATACAATAGCTAGTGTAGCAGTGACTTAATACCACATCACCACATAAGACTAAACACCACTTTGTGAAACTACAATACCTGAAAGGACTTTAAGTCTTAATTATCCCACACACAAAGATTAAAGGAAGGAAGACAGTCCCAGGAATAGAAAGGCTTCTTAATGTAATCATGCTTCAGGATTACTCTTGGTTATTAAGGTCCTTTTTGGCTGGGGATATTGCAGAGGGTTGAAGTCACTCATTGTTTGCCTTATTACCTTCAGCAAAACATCTGAGGAGCAGGAACATTGAGTTTGCTCTTCAAATCTAGCCTTCAGCTTTGTGGTGCACATAATCTTTTCATGGTAAAAGTTCAGGCTGTATCCTGAAGTCTAATTGGTTTGGGCTCCAGCATCAAAGTCAGTGGTGTAGTTAAAAATATCTCATTAATCTAATCTCGTGATTTTGGGGGCATTACAATGTTTTTTATGTCTAGGATTTGCATCTATACTGTCAAGCATGTGTGGATCTCAGAATACTCTTGAGACTTAACTCTCCCATAATTCACACCACAAACCCCTAAACTAATACCAACGTATTATTTTAGCATGAGTGCCAGGAGGTGAAAAAACTCTATATTCAGAAACGTGGATTATACTCAGTGGCTTGGTGTGGGCCCAGCTTTTGTTCAGGCAGTCTGCCTGGCTTGCATCCAGGCAAAATCAATCATATTAATGGTCGATCAGCTAGTACTGGGAAGCTGTTTTGCTTTATAACAGGGCAGATTATTTAAAACCAAGCTAAGAGGGGGCTATGTACAAAAGTACTGATGGAAAATTTGTGGGCCTTGTGCTTAGTGTGTGCATGTGTGCAGTCAAAACGCACTTAGTTTGTAGTCTAGACGTGGCCCTATGGCTTGGATTTGGAAATCCTGAATCTCACAGAGATGAAAGTAGGGTTTAATACCCTAAGGCAGATGGGTTGGAATGTGGAGAAAACCTAATAGTGCAGGTTACTTTAAAGTCGGCAATGTGACTGTGGTCAATCCCACTTTTTTAAATGGGGAGGGGGAAATTTCATCCCATCAAAATTTGGCAGGTACAATTCAAGATAAATAGTTTGAAACTCTAGTGACTGTGGTTTGGAAACAAGATTAAGTTTCTAATAAATTTCTGTAAATTTTCTTTCCGAATGTTCTGCTAAACACAACTTCCCTCTTGGAGGCAGCTGTAATAATAACCAATATTTTACATTTATAAAGTGCTGAAACTTCCTGAAACTTCCCAACAGACTTTGCAGACTGCATTAGTTCAGAATCACCTAAATGTGACTAAACTGCATGGGGAGCAACAACCAGATATAGAGGCACAACACATAACTTGGACCATGGAATTTTTTGCCAAACACACTAAACTGAAATTGTCACTCTTGAAGTAATAATAATTTTTTTTTATCTACATGAAATAGCCAGGACCCTGAATTTCCAAATACTCAGTTGATTGCATACTTTACCAGTTCACTTAGTACCTGGGAAGGTAGAAACAGTGAAATTACTTGGTTGGGACTGAAATAGTAATAGCCAGACCTTTTAAAAAAAATACTTTGAGTGTTAGGCTTTCCTTTCCAGGCATACATGGATATTAGTTCCAGCTCTCTATATTTTGCATGCAGATGAGACAATTGTTGGGTACAAGGCCCTAAATGAGGCTGCAGACAAGCAAAAGCACTTCCCTACAGGAGGATGATTAACTGAATTTTATTAGTAATTGTTTGCCAGACTGTATGCTCTGTTAAAAATAGAAAATAATAAACACTGCAGTAATTTAGAAAGGAAAATAAGTACTGCATGCAAGCATCTTATGAAAATAATAGTATCAGGTGAATGTATATTTTAAGATGATGAGGGTTTTTTCCTTACAGTGGAAATAAAATGGAGGTTATAGTGAGTGCTCATTTTATTAGCTTTCAAAACTGTCATATAGCATTATATTTTGGCATCAAGCATGTTGAAAGATCCAAAAATTCTTGATACAAGTTAGAACTGAAATGTCTGCTTCTTTAGAAGAAGGAACTCTCACAGAGTTCAAGTGAAATTGTGCCTAAGTGAGGCAGGATCTAGCTTGCTGACGAGTAACTCCATCATTCACTTAACTCTTAGTTAAGACTGGAAAACTAATGGACTTAGTGCACGATATTGCAAATATTTAACCAAACTGAAATGGCATTTTTGTACATCAAGAAAAAAGTCTCAGCAAAATAAAAATTTATTTCCCCAGAAGAAACAGACTACAGTGATTCTTGTTTTAGGTACTCTGTGCTACCTCACTCCTGCCAGAGGGCTAGTCCTTTTCCAAGCATTCTAAGTAAATTATCAATGGAACACTTGTGGGCAAGAGCAGCTCTTTGTACAGATAATAAACATGTAGATAAAGCATTTTTAAATGTACATTTTATTTTTTCCATTCTAACTGTAAACTATAGTTTACATACTTCCCATTTTTTGTATGAGTTTTTGGAAGGATTCTTCTAAAATTGGACAACTTTAATTTTAATAGAAATTGCATATATTAATTCATGTTGTTTCTTAGGTCCTATTGTAAATGAGAATTGATTTTTCTTTTTTTTCTGCACTTAGACTTCTGATAAGTCTACTTACCAACTTATGTCTTGTTTTGTACCACAGACTGCGAAGTCTTTTATACAGTATTTATTTGTTTCAAGGATAACTGTTTAGAAAAACAGATGAAAAATACTTAATTTCTTTATAAGTGCATGGAATGCAGATTTTTCCTTTTTCTGAGAAAGGTAAAAAAAAGGAAAACTGATATTTGGCTAAGCCAAAGAATATCAGCTGCCCACTTTAGTTGTTTCAGGAGAATGCTTTAGTTTGTATCAGCTTTCCTTTTTGTTTGTAAAACACAGTCATTAAACCAAGGCTAGAGAATCTGAGACTATGGAATTCACAAAAGAAATTATGCAAATTATTCATCCTAAAGGCTACAGATGCAGTAAAATAATCGATGAACACATGAAAGTATTTAAGTGTTATTTTTTATTTTTAACTGAAAGAATAAACAGGGCATAGACAATTTTATGGCATTTCCCAAAGCTTTTTTAATATTAGAAGGCCAAGGGAGATTGGTAGATGATTATATATGATACATACAGGTATTGAACTTCGTAGCCTGTATTTTACTAAAGAATGTGTTTCAGAAAGGCACTGAAATGTGAAGGAAAACTTGAGCAGATGAAGAATCCATCTCCTCTGCTAATTTGGACATTCGCCTTTGCCACTAATAATGTTTGTCTTATCTCTAGTCTGAAGGTTTGGGCTTTCATATTTTTGGCTGCAAAAAGATTTCTTATCTATGTTAATACCTGGTACTTTCCCTTGTTGAAGTACAGGCACACTGGGCTTCAGTGGTCTCAAAACCTTTTTTTATTTCTTTCTCATCTATCTCTATTCAGTCTCTCTGTCATCTACCAAGCTACTCATCTGTACACAAAACGAGTTATTTTTGTCTCCAAGAGTATAGTATGAGGCCTGCTATACACAGAATACAAAACATCAAGGCACTCATGATAATCTAATTTAAGAACAGCGCTGTCAAATTATCAGCAGTATCAAAGTGAAGAATTTCTTTATAAAAACAGTTATATGTGTCCTTATCTTTTAGGAGCTTTATTCATCCTACAAATACATATTTCTGGAAAATTATTTAGTTGAGGTGGACCACCCTCACCCCTTTTTTCCTGACATATAAAGATCATATAACAACAAGTGTGCCAGCTTGCATCTGGTTGATGGTTTTTCATTGGATGCTGGCCAGTTGTACCTCTGCACAGTCCAGTTATTCATCCTCTTGACATACATCTTACAGTAGAAATTCCAGAATCATCAGACTGATTTCATTGAAGTGTACTGGCTTATTAATAGGTAAAACAGATGTTGTCTTCAATTCAAAAGTTAGACACAAATCAGGAGGTTGGTGCTTTCATGGACATGAAACTCATGTGTTCCTAGAACTTCTGCTGGAAAGATTGGTATCATTTGATGTGAACTGGGGGCAAGATAACCTGTTCAGACAAGTACTGTGGTTTCAGACCAAAATTTCCATCCCCCAGAGGTATACTTATGTATTTCATCAGGGCAAAAGCTGCAGAAGGCCTTAGCAATTACACTGATGCCCCACATACCGTCAGAGTGCTACAGTCCAGGTGCATACCAAGGAACAAAAGCATTTTAAACCACTTAAGGGTACATATGTTTGCTCTTCATGTTTCACAAGTGCTGCAGAAGTCACTGAGAAGTAAAAAAACCAGAACCAAACAAAAACAAAATAAAACTTTTACTAGTAAGCAAGAATTAAATATAAGGATTGGACACAAATTAGAAAATTGGAGACAATATAGTGAATAAAAAGATGGAGCATAATGTTAAAAAGCTGCACATCATTGTATCAAATCATGAGCTCTGCCTCTACCACTTCATTTAAATCTATGAACTAAAGCCAAAAGAAGCCTGAGTTCTTGATTTATTGCTGTTTGTCTAACTGTGACTTACTTGTCATTCTGGTCCAGTTCTACACTTCTGGGTCACTCCCCACAAATCACACTGCTTGAGAAGTGGCTGAAAGATGCATGAGGTCAAGGCACAGAGCTGTGCTGAGGGTGTGTCTGCTGGAAGAAGGACTGAAATACACAGGGCAGAAGCAGCAGGAGACAATGGACGAGTGAAGCCACCTCCTGAGCCATGGCAGGTCTAGAACCTTCTTCCTCATCCAAAACAGATGCTGGAAAGGACACCAGGAAATGAAACATTGACACTCTTCAGAGTTAACTGAATCAGGCACAACTGTGAGTGTGGGATCTATGTGGAATGGGGTCAACATTTCTTTACCCTCTAATAATGTGTCTACTTGCCCAACAGAAAAATTGTGTGCTGGCAAGAGTTCCTATACTGCAGAGGGAAGAGGAAACAGCAGGGGAGAGCATCTTGTTGAGAGCAGTGGCAACAGCGAGGGGGAAACCTTGCAAACCTGTGTAAGTTATAGAAAAGTGTTGAGCATTGTAGCTCTTATTAACTCAGTGGATATGTTTGGGCACACAACAGACGTGGACCACGACCATCTTTAGAGTCCCAATTTTGAAAAAGCATTGGAAGTGTTGGCTTAAGTGTTAAGAATTTATGAAGTATTTTGTCCAGATGGTAAAACAGCCTATTGCCATGAGCTCTTTCAGTTTAGTCAACAGATACATAATGAATGACACATCACAGGAGCCACAGATTCTATTATGTTCTATTTGATTTTTCATGTCTTGTCTGCTAGTAAAGAATTTAAAGTGACATTGTACACTTCTGTAAACACCGAAACAGATTCCACTCAAATACATACCTATAGTTCTAAGTGAGAAACTTAAATTTTAAAAAAGCCCCGGTCCTCATGAGTGAATTCAACCACCCTGATATCTGTTGGAGGGACAACACAGCAGGGCATAAGCAGTCCAGGAGGTCCCTGGGATACAGATAACTTCCTTCTCCAACTGACAGAGGAGCCAACGAGGAGAGGTGCTATGCTGGATCTTGTTCTCACCAATAAGGAGAGGCTGGTGGGGAATGTGAAGCTCAAGAGCAGCCTTGGCTGCAGTGACCATGAGTTGGTGGAATTAAAGATCCTTCAGGCAGCGAGGAGGGTGCATAGTAAGCTTGCAGCCCTGGTTTTCAGGAGGGCAGATTTTGGCCTCTTCAATGACATGTTTGGTAAAGTACCATGGGATAAAGCTCTGGAAGGAAAAAGAGCCCTCCAAGATCAGGAGTGATGCATCCCAGCAAAGAGCAAGGCAAAAACACCAGGAGGACTGCATTGCTGTAGAAGAGAAATTGATGTCCTCTACCTGCACTTGTGAAAAGCGTTTGATACTGTCCTGCACAACACCCTTGTCTCTAAATTGGAGAGACATGGGCTTCATGAATTGACCACTCAGGGGATAAGGAATTGGCTGGATGGTTGCCCTCAGAGAGGTGCAGTCAACAGCTTGATATCCAAATGGAGATCAGTGATGAGTGGTGCTCCTCAGGGGTGGGTGTTGGGACTGGTGCCATGAAAAACTTTCTTGGTGACATGGACAGTGAAATTGCATGCCCACTCTGCAAGGCTGCTGATGACACCAAGCTGTGTGGTGCTGCCAACATGCTGGAGAGAAGGGAAACCATCCAGAGGGACCTTGACAGGCTTGAGAGGTGGGCTCATGCAAACTGGATGAAGTTCAACAAGGCCAAGTACAAGGCCCTACACATAGGTCAGGGCAATCCCACGCACAAATACAAGCTGGGTGGAGAATGGATTGAGAACAGCCCTGAAGAGAAGGACTTGGAGTGTTGATGAGGAGCTCAACATAAGCCAGCAATGTGCACTTGCATCCCAAGAAGCCAACCATATCCTGGGCTGCATCAAAAGAAATGTGGCCAGCAGGTCAAGGGAGGTTATTGTCTCCTTCTACTCTGCTCTCCTGAGACCCCACCTGGAATATTTTTTCCAGTTCTGTAGCCCCCAAAACAAAAAGTACATGGAGCTGTCAGAGTGAGTCCAGAGGAGGGCCACAAAGATGATCAGAGGGCTGGAACACCTCCCCTATGAAGACAGAGTGAGAGAGTTGGGTTTGTCCAGCCTGGAGAAGAGAAGGCTCCAGTGAGACCTTACAGCAACCTTCCAGTACCTGAAGGTGGCCTACAGGAAAGCTGGGGAGGGTTTCCTTACAAGGGCAGGTAGTGACAGGACAGGGGGATTTTTAAACTGGAAGGTGGTGGATTCAGGTTAAAGATTAGGAAGGAATTCTTTAGTGTGAGGGTTGTGAAACACTGGCACAGGCTGCCCAGAGAAGCTGTGGATGCCCCTTCCCTAGAAGTGTTCAAGGCCAGGTTGGATGGGGCTTTGAGCAATGTGATCTAGTGGGAGGTGTCCCTGCTTATGGCAGGAAGGTTGGAACTAGATGAGCTTTGAGGTTCCTTCCAACCAAAACCATTCTATGATTCCATGATTCATCCTCTGGCTTTCTGTGAAATTTTTTTGTCTGTCACATTTCATTTCCCTATTGTTACTACGTACTCCATGGGGTACCATAAGTGAAGATTCACCAGAATTCTCCATTGTAAAATCTTTCTTTTGTGCTGGCTTTTGTCCTGGCAGGAGATAAACCATCTGCTTCACTTCGTCTGGGACACAGATGGATATGGGCAACATTCTTCCACTATTGAGTCAATCAAAAGGATCTATTTTTCCACTTTTAGTGGCCTCCCTTTTCCAAAATTTTGTCATTGACTAGACTGTTGAATATTTCTATTTATTTAAGCCTGACCTCTTTCTAAACCAAAAAGCTTGAACTGAATAGTTTAGTGTCAATAGTCTCTGAGCCACGCAGTTTTTCTATAGTTTTAATAAAATATGGACAACTGAGAGTTTCCTGCCTCCATGGCTCATTAAAATATTAAAATGGGGAAAATGTAATGCAATAAAAAGCACTGATGACAATTATTTTTTCCACAGGCAGCATTTTGGTAAAATTTAAAATTTGTCTATGAGCATTCCAGTGTTGAAAATTATTTGTGAGTTTGAAAAATCCACTGCTGGTATCTGTGAAGTAGATGTGGAACCATCCCTCATTATTTCAGACTCATCTTTGAGGATATGCTATGGGACACCATCTGGTGGATAGATGTAGTTAAAGCAAATATTTATATTTGCAAACAGGTTTTTTGGGGTTGTTTTTTTTTTTCTATTAATTTCATAAGTGCTCAGATATCTTCCAATTTCCATAGCCTTATCAACCTTTAGTCTCATACTAAAGGAAGGTTATAAGTACTATTCTGATGCAAACCCTTCATGAACATGGCCTCTAAGTAACTCAGAACATGAAAGACCTTTGTGTTTTAAGTACTGAAATGTAACAAATTTTGTATGTTGATGATACCCATGGCTGCATTTCACCGTTAGCATTTTAGCACTTGCTTCATGAGTATTAATCATGCTTTTAGTCACCACCATAAAGCAATCTCAAAGCATAGGAATTAGGTTCCTTTTGGCTGAGATCCAAATAGCAGATATCATCCAATAGCACACCTAATGCTTTCTGCCTACGGGACCAGGCTAGAAATACTCTATGTAAACCTTCCTGGTGTGTTCAGTGCAGATGTTAAGCTCTTAGTGTGAACTCTTTCCAAAATCCTTTCCTGTTAAGGGCACACTACTTGTTGATGTAGACATCATTCACGTGGCTCATCTGAACCTACCTGTAGAGCAGAAACTCTAGAAGGGCCTTAGATGGGCTTCCTGAATCTGACTGAAAGCTTCAGTTCAGCCAGCAAAGTGAACTTTGAAATAGAAACACAGATGGTGCAGGCTGCTGTATGCTTGAAGATTTGTTGCATGTATCTAAGGTATGTAATGCAGTACCTAAGTAAAAAGCTCTGGATCAAAACTGTTCTCCTTAATCAAAGAGCATCCAGAAAAATTGATTTCCAGAACATGGTTTCTGTTGTTGGGGTTTTTTTTTTGTTGTTATTTTTTTTTAGTCCTTGATGTGATAGGATTAATGTTTTGAGAGCTTTCCTTAGAATCAGGGTATTCTGAATTTCTTAGCATTTTGTAGACATCATTACTGATACGTATGTCATACGTTTGCTTGAAAAATGCATTTTGTCTGCTACTTTAATCTATTTCCATGAAACAAACAAATAGGCAGATATGGTGCCTTTTTTAAAATTAAAAAAAGAAAAAATGGAGACAGGAATTGCATCTGTGTATAATTATAACTGATGTACTAAACATTTACAAATCTTTTGTGAGCTCATCCTCAACAAAACCTCACACAGTCATCCCCTTTTTATGCCAATAAAATGAGTTTTATAGCCTGGACTTTTCCACATCATAAATGTAAAAAATACAGCAGTGCATTGGGAAATATTACTGGCACACTTTATTTCTAACAAGTTATAATGCACAGCTGTATGCTGGTTTCTAGGTTAAGCTTGGCTGTAAATTTGTAAGCACACAGAACCATGCAGTACTTTCACCTGAGGTGATACAGTATAGAATCTTAAAATATGCAGGTTGTATATTCAAAGCAAAGTAACAACAAATTCTTACATTTCAGAAACCTGCAGTATTCCTGTAAAGGCTGGACATTATTAACTGAAATATATTTTACTAACCACACCCAATTTTGACTTTTATGAGGCCAAGAAAAGTAACACTGATTTCTTAAGTTATTTTCACAACAAACTTGACTATTCAGTTTTAGAATTAGTAATGTCTGTCAGATTGATGCTTGCTTTAAAACTGAGCTCTTCAATTTATTTTAAGAATAGAAGAAAGGCTTTACTGGCTCAGACCAATATTCTTTCCAGCTGAGTTTTCTTTCTTCAGCAGAGGCAATAGGAGAGGCTATTCACAGGAACTAAAGAGCCCAGCTATTTTCAGAGGTTCATTCCTTATTTACTTCCCATGATACAGCATTGTTGTGTTAGAGATGCCAGAGGTACCTCCCTACCCCATGGCAATATTATACATCTATTTGTATAATCCCTTTTTGTACCCATTGATGCAGTTTGTCTCTACAATCTCATGTGACAGTGACGGAAGCCCACCACATTGTGTTTAAAGAAAGGTTTTGTTTTACCTGTTTTAAGCTGATGTTCTATTTTTATTAACTATTTTATTAAGTAGTAGAGGATAGTGTGAGCAGAAGTTCTGCCTTCATCTTATCCACTATTTTCATGACTTCATAACCCTTTATCACTTTTCTTCCTACACTCTCACTGCTGAAGACTCACAACCTTTCTAAGTCATTCCTCATTAGGCAGCTGCTCAGCCCCTTTCTCAAGTTGTACTTAGAGGCACATGTTGTCACACAGAATGCAAAGATACTTCTAAATACTATTGAGAAAATTCTGGGATCCAGTTGCTATACTGGTGAAAAGAAAACTTTGGTTTAATTGCTGGGACAGTGTTAAACTGTGACAGTTCCCAAACTATTGATCTGATAGTTGCTTTTCTATTAAGACAGATTACTTTTCCTTATTGCTTTTTCCTAAGGGCCCAAAAAATTAATTCTGGAGAATATAATGTGATTGCCCTCCTTATTATTAATTTCAACCTACTATTTTATACATAATGATATTCATTAACTTCAAATTTAAAATTTTGGGGAGTACCTTATTTTTGCCATAACAGGCTAACATATTTAGCTGTGCTTCAGTAAAGGTTACACTTTCTTCTAATGTGCTATTTGGTTATTCCTTTAATGCATTTATCTATCGACAGCTCTTGTAATTATGTTAGGCTCTTCTGGAATGTCTTTAAATTTTTCCTCAAAGACTCTGAATCACATATATTCATTGCCTTCTCTGACACTCGGTATTTCTCCTTCTCTAGCAAGTTAAGCTGACCACTGGTTTTGATAGCTTTCCTTTTCACTTTCATTTGTGGGGTGGTTTTTCCACCTCACATGTTAGAGGTTTAATTTTGCATTAGTAACAAGTATTATATACAAGTGCAGAAGCTTATGGCCACAGGTAGCTTGCTTCTTTTCTCCCAGGAGAAAAATGCACGCATTGTGCTGACTGTTACTGATTTATAGAACACAAAGGCCTCATTTATTCTGATTTCAAGGTCATCGCTATGTGATCTTCTTGACAAGTTTGAACAACTTGCAGATAAGCATCAAGAGGTCCTCATGAATAACAATGGCTGAACTGTCAAGACAGAAATATTATGATGGAAGAGAGCATCCTCTAAATGCAACATACACTAAGGAATGTGGAGAAAACTCCCACACCTTATAGTTGTGATAAAATGTGCTGTTCCATTTTTAGTGTAATAGTGAACTGACTTACTGCTTGGAAATAAGTCTTAAACGAATGGCTTATTTAGGAGGTAAGAAAAGAGAGGTTCTGACATTTTGAATGAAGCAGAGTGATGTGCAGGAAACTCAGGGAATATAATGCCTTCTCTGGCTCGTTTGTTCTTCTGTGGGAAGCCACTTTATAGCATTCAAGGAAATTCCTTGATGCTGCTGAACTTCAAATGAACAGATTGATAAGATGCACAGTTTGGCACAATTGCCTATTTCTGATCAGGATTAAAAATAGCAGGGGTGGCAGACATCCAAAATCACCTATACTGGTGATATAACCAGAGTAATTATTCAGGGAATTGTACTGCAAACACATTTAGTCCTTTACTTTCTTGTGGGGTTCAAAAGGCAGCACAAATCTCATGGGATGCCTCCCAGTTTTGAGTTCCATGCTGCACACATTGATTAACAATGTGGTGAGGTACCACATGAGACAGAGACAGGATGATACATACAACAAAGATGTAAAGAGTGATAAACCGGGTTTATTTAATTCTTAGACATATTTCATAGAAGCAGGACACATATGTGAAAATTGGATGGTAAAGATTCCCATGCCCAGTACAATTAGGGATGTTGTGTATACTAATTAAGCGAACTGAAACAATAAATTGGTTTGTATGTATTTTTGAGGTGCATAGAACAGGTTTCCAGTCTCAGTGCCAGATAAGCCCAGCCAAAAAAGGATAATTGATTGGTTTTATGCACCATTGCACAGTGTCTAAAGGCATTCATAATCTATGGTTGACTACATTTTGAATATTGCCAAAATTAATACAATCCCCTCAGTGTTGAACAAGATCATAATATTTATATTGACAATTGAGAACTTTGAGTAATACATAGTCCCATCACGTCTTTTACATAAAATTGAGACTCTTTTATGTCTGAAATCAAAAACAGATTGCACAGTCCAAATAGTTAGGATTTTGTCAGCATTATTCAATTAAAACTGCTTATTTGTGTAAGTTGTCTCATATAACTTTCTCATGTAAGTATGAAAATACATTCTCACAGAAGGGACTTGGATTCAATTCAACTTCTTGGTGTTCTCCTGTGTTCTTAAACTATCTGCTCTTTCAAAATGAGATATAAAGGAAATCCTTAGTTTATGAGGCTGAGAGAATGAAGGAGTGTTCCCATTAGAAACTGTATGTCTCAAAATTCACTAATAAATACAGAGACATCCTGCAAGAAGAGTGACCAAATTCAGTTTGAAAAAGTACAAGTTCCCTCTTGAAAAACATCCTGCTTTTCAGTCAAATTTTGGAATAAAAAGTTATTTCAAAATTTATGATGTGACATGGAAACAATCACCATATTCTGTGACTGTCCCGGTCAAGCAGGAATGTAGTATCACTTTTAACATACCAGTTTTCATGAAAATTCTTCTCAGATTAAAGCTTCACTGCATGCATTTAAGTAAAATTTAGAAGTTTTAAAACTATTTTATTAACAGATCTTTAAATCCACGTTTTGTCGTTTTGTTTTTTTTCCTAATTGACCTCCTAGTTGAGTGTAGAGTTGAGAGTCAGTAGATCTTAATTTTATTTCCATCACTGCCATACTGTGCTTTTAGAATTTGGTGTTTTAAATTCTCTGTGAGCAAAGCGTGGATAAAAATAACTTCCTTGGTATAAAGCTTCAGGATTTATTAATTAAAGTATCTCCTTATATAAACCAACAAGATTAATTTTGATTGCTGGGCTTACAAAAAAAAAGCTGGAATGTGTCTAGATATCCCAGTATTATTTTGAGACCTAAAATGATTGGTCTTTCTTTAAGGGAACTGTTTAACAAGCTTTCACCTGCCTGGAGGACAAACAGGTTACCCCAGGCCAAGGTGAAGACAGCACACTTGCCTTTTTTAAGATGAGTTCTTGATGTCAACAAAACTTAAGAAAAAAAGAACTTAAGGAAAAAAAAAAAAAAAGTGGAATACCCTTGCCCTTGCAGTATATGCAGTGGATCAGGAGTTTACATTTTGCTCATGGAAGGCTTAAATTGAAATTCCTGCCACAAATCTGGCAGAGGAGTGATTCAGGGGGGCCTGTACTCATTTGATTTGATGCACAGAAGACCTTCTCAGAAGAAAGTCTGCACAGAAATACTGATGCAGCTGGCATATTGTGCTGATACTGGTCAGTCTCTTGGACAAGGGAATTCAGTCCCTTTGAGTACAGTGCTCCCACCCAAAAATTATCTCTGAATGTTCTCCTCACTCTTCACAGGCAGAGGAAAAGGGCACTGGGCTGCTTTGGGCCCTTATCTCCCACAGAAGTCAGAGCTGCAAATTGCATTTTCTGTCAGATACCTTAGTTTATAATCTGCCCTTCAAACACTTCAATTAATCCCTTTCTAGACATCTAATTTGTCCAGAGCATTGGGCACAGCAAGTTCACCCAAAGTTGTGAATTTCTTTAAGTGAGAGGATATCCAGGAGTCAAGCACAGCAATACTAATTTATATAACTCATACCTCTCCCTTTTAAGTCCAAGTAAATGTCTTCTGCTTTTGAGTGTTAGATAAAAATGAAATAATCATTCCTGTGTGAAGAATACCACTAAAGCTCCCTTCAGTGCTTTCCTCTAATTTTCACAGTTACATTTCATAACAGGATTGTTAAGACAGGGGCCATTATTTCTGGTTTTTTTTTGATCTTACCTTTATGTCTCTATGATCCACAACTTAAATTGTTTCTTTCTTCTTGTCTACTGTTGCTCCACTGTTCTTGTGACATAAACTGGCATGGACTATACAACAAAAATGGTACTGGATCAGTAATGTAAATGCATCTCTTGTGTCAGGGTATAATGAGAAGCTGCACAATCAAGAACTTTAAAGTCCAGCAGTGGAGTCCTGAAGAGCACTGGGGATAGAGGTGTCACACTGTGGTGTTGTCAAGAGAGCTCAAAGACCTTTGTCCACTTGTCCAGAGTGGCTATTCTGTGAGGGCTGTGAGGGCTGACTGCCCTCCTGAGGTGACTGAGGATGCTTTGAGGTTACAGAACACCATTTTGGAATGTTACCTTGAGGTGTCTAAGGTACCAGGTTCAAATATTCATGTGTGTTATTTTAAGTTGTATGAGAATTCTGCACAACTGCTTGCTGCCTTTGTTGAAGCTATTTCTGAAACATTATTTGGGAAGTTTTGGTTCTTTTGGGCTGTATGAGAGAAGATCAGAGAAAACTGCTCAGGATGCATTGTTTCATTTTAGCACACACACTGCATGCCAAAGCTGTTTATGTATGTGGTTAGCACAGTAAGAGAGAGGGGGGGGAAAACAAACCCAAAAACAACAAACCAGAAAGACAGTTGCAATGAATGGCAGTTCACCTTGTTCTTATTTATGGTGGGGTTTTTTGTTGCAAAAGTTCTCTGGATTACTAGAACTTCCTAAAAATGTTTCACTTTGACAAAACGGTATATTTGAGTAATATTGTTTAGGTGAAAATCTTCTTATCACCTTGAATGAATTAAATTAACAAAAGCCAATGCTATGTCCATATCTGTTTTGACTAGAATATTTTATTACATGAGACATAGACCTTTTACTGGAAAGTTATTCCTACTCATCCATAAGCAGACACACAAAACAGGGAACTTCTTGTATCAATAACTTTAAACACCAAATTTTCTCTTTCCTCAAGGCAAACAATCAGGTAGCTCTGACACCTGCAGCTACTGGAAACATTAGTCTAAGAAGAATTCAAACTAGTGGGAGCCTGAGGAAATATAAATGCAGTAAATGGATAGAAAATACTTCAGCTTGTGCTTAGAAATCATCCAGTTATGAAGTACTATAATTGTCTACTAAAAAAACCATAATAGAATTCACCAGAAGTTACCTTACTGTAGTGTTAGAGAAATCAGCAAATACATCTGGAAGAGGAGAAAGCTGTATTATGAATTATACACCAAACTCTATGGAAGTAGAACCGGTCTCTAAGATGACAATTGCTTTTAAGGTCTGGTGGTACACTTTACAGAAATCTATCCCTTTATTTAAAAACCACAGATATTTATGTAGAAGTGGAGCTAAGTTCTACTCATATGTAACTTTATAGCTGTACATGTAATTTTAAAATTAAATCACAAACTCAGCCTGACAGGCATAATAGCCAAAATCTCAAAGGTACCAGTGTACCTAGGAGTCCAACTTAGTTACCTAAAAGTGCTTGCTTTATAATTCACATATTAGAGATATTCCTCTTCATTTGACAGTTCCAGAGACCCCATACTGGATTCAAATTGTGTTCTGCTACAATGATTGTTGTTTGCTCAAGTTCCCTACCACTTTTATAAATATACTCTCAAGTATTTTTCTCCCTGGTACAGTTTTGTGAATTTGAACACATATCTTTGTTAGTCGTGGGCCTAAATACTGCTAATACGCATTGGTATATATACCATGCATCTACATATCATTGCAAGATAATATTATGCAAAATGAGAGGGTAAGCATAATAAAAGTCAAAGCTGAATTATTAAATTATTCCTACATGACAGTGAAATCATGCCTACCAGCTGTAGAAAAACCTCAGAGGTCAATTACAACTATGTAGTTTTTGAGAGTCTTGCAGTTCATGAGGGTTCTCTTCAAGCAGCACCTTCTCTGGCTCTTCATTCAATGTTACCTGTTCCCTTTTGCTAAAGCAAGAAAACAAGGAAGAAGATCAGAAACCATTGTGAAACATAATTATGCCATTTTCATTCTGCTAATTGGCAATAACGTAACAAATTTATGAATGTGACTATACAAATGTAAAAGGGAAATAGTGGACTTGATCTAGGAGGTCTGTTTTAACTGTAAGATCTGAGTAACTCAGAATTTTATTCAGATATTTGAAATGTCTCACATTCTACACCCCTTCTTTCAGTGGTTTTACCTGCAATGCATGAGTACTCCTCTGGACTGACATCTTTGCACACTGCCTGAAGTCTTACAAAAAGTTTACTTAAAAATTTTGTATTTTATACAAAATCTCTGTGGCTTTTTTGACAAACACCATGTAACCAAAATACTTGGAATTCTTTCTCAGTTCCTGCTCTTTCCATTGGCACCTCAAGCACCAATAACCTAACAAATGATAATTTGTCAGATTCTCACAAGATATAGGTCCTAAGATTAATTATATAATTGGAAATGCATGAGTAATTTTTGTAATTAATAATGTAGTTTTCAAGATGGTGAGTGCAGAGTGTGTTGTACTGGGATAGATTTACAGTGTGAGTGAGTAATATGGGGTTATGGCCTCCTTATTCATGTCATCCAACCTCAGGTATTCAGGGTGTCATGCGAAAAATATTTTCAGTTTGTGGAATTTGGGCTTTATTATTCATTGGCAATTACTGATAATGGTACAAAGAAAAACTAAGCACCAACAATTGAAAAACCAGGTAAACAGTTTTCCTCCTCACTCCCAATGTTTAATTTAGGTCAGACACACACTCCTAGCTCTCCCTCAGCAGTGTATCTGATTTCCGAGGCAGGCAGCACTTGGTCTGTCCCAGTCCCTTCAGCGAAGCAACTGGTTTTCTTCTGCCATGCTGGGTATAGTGGTTTCCTGTTGCTTCTGCTTGATTTTTGCTGGTTTCCCCCTGCTGCTTGCTCTCTTACTTGGGTCATCTTTTTTGGCTAGAGACCCTCAAGGGTGCCTCCTTTCAGGCAGAGCCTCCTTTAAGCCTTCTGCCAAGAGCCCCGCTCTCTAAGTGCCTTCTCCAGCACATGCCCAGCCCCATGTTACAGTCTTACAGTCTTAAGTTGTGCCAGGGGAGGTTTAGGTTAGATATTACAAAGAATTTCTTTATGGAGAGGGTGATCAGGCATTGGAATGGGCTGCCCAGTGAGGTGGTGGATTCTCTGTCCCTGGAGACATTTAAAAAGAGACTGGATGTGGCACTCAGTGCCATGGTCTGGTAACTGCAGCGGTGGGTCAAGGGTTGGACTTGATAATCTCTGAGGTCCCTTCCAACCCAGCCAATTCTATGATTCTATGTTTCTGAAAGCATCACTTGTAAGAAAGGCTGCTACTTCCTTGCTTATGTTTCTGACTCAGGAGCCACCTCAGATGAGCAGAAGTTCTGGCAGGTACCAGGTAGGGTGGTTTCATGTGTTTTAGAGATGACTGTGCTTGGCACTTGACTCTTCATGGCCTGCTTCCACACCACTCATCCCTGGCTACCAAACCCCCAACATTTTATGCCCAGTGCACAGGGTCCCTCTGCAGGCTGTGCTGTCTGTCCCCACTGGAGAGATATCCATGTTGATCCTTTGATTTCTTTCAGGATTAGCATTCTAAGAGGAAAAGCTTCAGAAAGCTGAAGACTGCTCTTGCTGTACAGAAGAGAGATGCTTTATTCACAGCACACGGCTGTGTGTGCTCTTTATATTATCTCTGGAGCTTTCCTCTAACTGAAAATTTGCTCATCAGGTTTTTTGGTTTTTCATTTTTACAATGCTTGATAACAGAAATAGCACAGTCCACAGAGGAAGAAGCAGCTGAGATACATAATATATACATACATATAAAAAATATTATATATTTAAAAAGTAAAAATGCTACAAATGATGACAACTCCTGTAGTTTCCCTTGCTGTTCCCTTGTTGTTTTAATTCTTTGGTTGGAATTCTTTATTCACAGAAAATTGTGTAAAAACAGAAAGAGATGGCAATTTCAGGTGCGGAATAAGGGACAGGAGAGGACAGTGAAAATTCTTAGCTTTGAAAAAGAGGAAAAAAACCAAACCAAAACAAAAAAACCCCACCAAACCATTAGCTCAAACAGCCTTCCCTCAGCTTTGGGTGGCACTGTAAGGAAGAGTGGGGTGCCAGCCTGCTGAAGCCACGGAGTTTTTCAGCACCTGTCCCCAGATTAAAGAGCGACAGAGGGAAGGGTGACAGTAAAGGGACAGCCACCACGTGAATCTGGGCAGCACTTAGAATCATAGAATCATAGAATGGGCTGGGTTGGAAGGGACCTCAGAGATCATCGAGTCCAACCCTTGATCAACTACCACTGCAGTCACTAGACCATGGCACTGAGTGCCACATCCAGTCTCTTTTTAAATGTCTCCAGGGACGAAGAGTCCACTATCTCCCCGGGCAGCCCATTCCAATGTCTGATCACCCTTTCCGTGAAAAAATTCTTTCTAATATCCAATCTGAACTTCCCCTGGCACAACTTAAGACCATGCCCTCTTGTCTTACTGAGAGTTGCCTGGGAAAAGAGACCAACCCCCACCTGGCTCCAACCTCCTTTCAGGTAGTTGTAGAGAGTGATGAGGTCTCCCCTGAGCCTCCTCTTCTCCAGGCTGAACAGCCCCAGCTCCCTCAGCCTCTCCTCATAGGATCTGTGCTCGAGTCCCTTCATCAGCCTGGTTGCCCTCCTTTGGACCTGCTCCAGCACCTCAATCTCCTTCCTGAACTGAGGGGTCCAGAACTGGACACAGTACTCAAGGTGTGGCCTCACCAGGGCTGAGTATAGGGGCAGAATCACTTCCTTGGACCTGCTGGCCACGCTGTTCCTGATACATGCCAGGATGCCATTGGCCTTCTTGGCTACCTGGGCACACTGTTGGCTCATGTTCAGCTTCCTGTCAATCCAGACTCCAGAATCCACTTCCCCGCTGCCTGCTGGACCGTGGGGTTCTCACCACACCGTGGAGAGAAAAAAAAGAAAAAAAGAAAGAAAAAAAACCCTATTGCCCTATTTCTCCCTTGTGCGAGACCCAGCGCCCCACTGGATTTCAAAATCGTCGCCTTTGGACAGCAACTGCCAGCGAGGGCTGACACCGGCACCGCCCATCACCTGACCACGGCCGGGCCAGCCGGAACCGGGCCAGCCGGAACCGCTCCACAGAGCCCGGCGGCATCATGAGCTTTTCAGCCGGGCCGCAGGGAGGTACGGCTGGACCGGGAACGCGCAATGACGATCTGAGCGGAACCGAGACAACACTGGGCCGAGCCTGGCTGTGTCGAGCCAGTCCGGGCCAAGCTCTGCTGGGCCAAATTAGGCCGAGCCGGGCCAGATCAGGCCAAGCCGACCTGGGCTGGGCCGAACCAGTTCAGGGCTGGCCTAAACCTTGCCTATTTTCTGTGCAGGACAGGAGTTCAATGGAGGCTTTTGCTGGATGTGTAGATTCAAGAGACAACTGAAAATTAATCCTTGCCTTTCATACACTGCTACGGTGTCCAGATGTCATTTGATCCTAACTTTCTTACTAGTTTTAGATACTTTTTAGTACCTTTAGCACAGTACTGAGTAAATGATAATCATTAGAGTGTACAGTGTGTAAAAAATTCAGTCACACAGCTTAGGTCAGTGGAGCTTTAATAGACTAAACAAAAGTCACAGGATCTCAAAATATCACATCAGTGGGACAAGGGTCTTTCCCAATGTAGAAGGCACGAAGAAACAGCTTCAGTGCCAGCTGGTCAATAAACGTAATTTATCCCATATTTAGAATAAGATGCATGAGTGGCATTACGTAAACTAAGACTTTTTGTATGATTAAGATAATAATTTTCAAAGTTCTGGTATTATGATTGTGCTCCTTTTCCCTTGAATGTACATGCAAGTTCTAACATATACTCAGGATGCTTCGTCAAATTTTAGTTTTATTTTTAATTTGCATGTAATTATTTGCATGTCTGTCATATTATAGTGTTAATTCATGACAAGATGTGTATTCGCCATGTCATATCTTCATGGCATTAACTAAAAAATTTAATTATTACACTTTTTTTGTTACTAGGAATATCTATGCTCTCTGAACAAGCTCCCTGAATCCCCGTGGTTCCACAAATAGTGTTTGAGGGCCAGCAAAGGACAAAGACCTTCCAATACCCAAGGTAATTAATTTAGATCTTCTTTTGTGTATCTCTGCTTGACACAGTCTTGCACCATGTAAACATAACCTCACTGCCAACATACTAGAAAGACAGAATACCAGCAGTTTTCACCTGAACATTACTTTGACAGACATCACAATTTTAAAAATATCTGAAAGTGAAAAGGGCTTTTTTCAGTATCTGTGGGTTATGAAACAAGCCCAGAGACAAAGAATTGTCTGACTTAACAGGCATGCTGCCATCAGCCATCAGTAAGAGCAGCACTGACTTGTATGTGTAGAGACCTCTGTAGACATTATCCTTTTAGAAACAATTACTTAAAAGCTATGGTGGTCAATTTTTTTAGGAAGCAGCATTAAAAGTTTTAAACATGCCTAATATGTTTTAATGAAAAATACCAAAAATGTTAGTAATTTGATTTCAAGTACAGAATACAGAAGTTCTACTTATATGAATAACAGCAACACTTACAATAAATTCTCTATTAAAATATCTTCCCATGAAGCCTCAGGCATTCCAAGCTTGCATATTATAGAAGACAAAAAATTCCAGTTTTCATGTTCTGGAAAGCATATGTGAGCAATGGATATACTTTTCTTTTTTTTTTTCATATATGTTAGGATAGATTAATTGTGGAAGTGTACATGCAACATTCTGAAATATTAGGATGTAAATTTCTGAAGTTAGAGTAATAGGATCATTAGACATAATGTTGTTTACATGCCTATGAAAGAGCTGCATCAGACAAGAGTTTCTTTTCTGACTGCTGATAAGACTTGAAGCTGAACTGCAGGAACAATCCAGCATGCAGGACGGCCAGAGAATAAAGTTAAGAGTTGGTTATCTTGAAATCAATGATACATCCAAATTGTGCTGGTAGAAAAATAAGACTTATCCATCAAGCCTGTCTCATTTGTGGTGATGGTGTTCTTTATTCTCCAGGGTAGTACTCACATGTCAAGTCAGACTGGAGCTGGATTTGAACAAGCTAGTTCATCCATATGGTGCAGTCTGCTGGAACAATTCTGCCATGGGATGCCTTGTGGACTATTTCATCTTCTTTCCTTACACTTGTTATTGTGTAACTTGTATTAATTTATCTTACACATAATTCTAGAAAAACTAAAGAATTCAAATTTCTTGTTTCCTAGGCAGTATTCTAACCATTTAAGTTAATCACTACCTTCAAACTGAAAGGAGTTTGAACTATTTAAATATAGGGTAAAGTTTGCGTTATTTATTGGGAGAAAAACCCCAAACCAAACACATTCTCCCAAGATTCTGCTCCCAGACTTGTTAGGGTCACTGCAATGTTGTCAGTGCCATCAGCAAGATTAATAGTATGAGCAAAAGAAGTCATTCAAATGCCTGCATGCTTTAGACAGCGTGGAGTATTTGAAACATCTGCAGAGGGCTTGCAGCTACTGGACTACAGGAGACCCGCACTCTTCTGGAGCAATAGCTGGAATGCAGGTGGGATATCCTACTGATCTTTCCTCAGGCTCTTGGGTTTCACCTGATAAACACTGATAAAATATTTCCGGTAACAAGAAGAAAAAAGGAAATATGCATTTATCTACAATATTTGGCATTTGCTTCACGCCTTTCCAACTGAAATCTATTTACAACCTCAAAAGCAAGTTAATTATACTAGTTTCTGTGGAGCATTAGTATGACACAGGCAATACTGTAATTGTATTGTATCCATTTATTTAAAAAAAGGTGTGAATGCAATCTTGCTATTTTATTTTTCATTGTTAAATATTTTTTCTTTTTGCACTGAATAAATGTGCTGTAAAAATGCAGGCCTTGTCAGGATGATGAATTGAAACACACTCAACATTAACTCAAAGGTAAATAAGACTACAAAAGTGAGATTAATATGCAAGTAGTTTAAATTATCTACCCGAGAATAGATTTTACTTAAAATATATGGAACTTTGCATGAAACAAAAATCTTTCTAGTAAAATTTAGAGAGCAATAGAGACCTTCAACACAGTAGTTTTTAGAAATTATACAGAAATCAAATATAAACCCTGAAAAACAAACAACACAGTTCTAATATCAGGCAAAAACAACTAAACTTTGATTAAAAATATCACCTCCTAGCCATTGGGTTTAGTATGTTGCATCTTTCACAGCTATTGAGCAATAAGTTACAAAGAGCCTTTGTGCTACCAATATTTCAGTAAAACCCTATCAAAGTAATTAAAAAGTAAAAAGAAAGAAAAATTCAAAAAGGTATGAGTGTATAAAGGTGTATATATAAAAGCATATATACATAATATATTATAGTATACATATTATATATTATAATATGTAATATATATTATATATGTTTATACATAAGGCATATATATAAAGGTATCAAAAAGGTATAATTAGCCCATCAGCTAATTATTGTCCAAATCATTTGCTAGACTTTGATAAAACTGTTCCCATCGTATTTTCCCAAGAGGATAGATAATGTGGGAGACTGGAGACCATCCAAGCCCATATACAAAGGCTCAGAAATGTGGGCAGATTGTGTTTTATACTGTGTTTAATCTGAACTTCATTATTCAAATCAAACCTGTTTCTCTAATGTGGTCACTAAAGTGATACAGTGACAATCTTCTCTACCCATGATGTGGGGCTGAGGTATGGACATACTCAAATGCCTTTGATTTAGAGAAGAATAAACTGTTGCTCTGTGGGCCAGATGAACTTCTCAAGGGATCTGCAGTCCTGGTGATTTACAAAATTAATAATCTCCTATTCTATCCTACCACCCTCATCAGTAGAAATAGATTATCTGTGCTTTCCCCTGTTTTCATGTTCTGTTGTCACACACTGCAAGATCATATTCCCTTGTTGCATGTTCATGTATAAGCAGAAGTATTTTTAGCACAGAAGCATAAGGAGGTCTTTTTGGAAGAACATGCATAGCAAGTAAGTAATTTTTCTGAACATCCCAAAGGACAAGTGATCATTTATTCATTTATGCACAGGAATCCAGGAACAAGATTACATAGGTGACAGGTTACATGTTTTGGAAAAGGACTATTTTCCTAGTCGGTGGGAAATATGGTGATACTTCATTCTGAACACAAAAATACCCATTTTCTGCTGAAGCTCCTTTAAACTTTGTGGGGATTTTAAATGTCTACTTGCAGAAAGAAACAGCTTAATTTTCTTTATTTTTAAACAGTCTTTATTTAGGCATCCAGACTAAGTCTGTAGCTACTAATTATTGATAGAGACAAGCACCTAAAAAAAAAACCAAAACAAAACATCCAGACAAACTCCAACCCATGCATGCCACAGCTCCTTAGAATGCAACGAAGTATCTTCTAGAGGTGCCTTCCCCCTCTCTCTCTCCAGACTTCAGAATACTGAATTTGCTTGTCTTGTCAAGTTATTTGGACTACTTGATGACAATTTTATTATTAAAGTCACCGTTTTCTTTAATAGTCATCTTGCTTTTCACAGTTTGAAACTGGTAGCTTTATCTTGTTGGGTGAAAACACAGCGCTCAAATGTAAAATGAAAAAAACACAGGTCTGAGTGCCAGACCTGTTCTCTTTTTGTGTTTTAATACCCTAGGGATACTTTTGGAAGCTAAAATAAGTGATTAAAGGTATTTCTGTCATCAGTTTTATACTTTTAAGATATCTAGTCTTTAAGATATCTAGTCTTATTTGAGTTTTCTATTTGTTTAAAGCTACCTAGCTGAAATGGAAGCCACCCACACAATTTTTCTATGAAAATTAGCTATTAGCAATATAATACTTGTACTGTAGTTCCATTCCTCCATCATACACACTACATCTCATTTCAGTGGTCTGAACAAGCAAAGGCACGCACATAATTAATTCCATGAGGGACAGTTTATTCATATATTTGCACACACAACTCTTGCTCCGTTGTACATCAGTTGCACATAATTTACAATGACTGTTTCTACTAACTTGACTACTCTGTGTAAATTAAGTTCTAAATAAAGCTCCAAGTTTTCAGACATATTTTTGTTGTAGCTTGATCAAACATCTTCTATTGTCCTACATGCACATGAGCGTGCGAGCACACACGCTGGAAACGGCTTTTTTCTATTGTTCAGCTTGTGTTATGCAGTAAAATGGTTACAAAAATAACAGCATGGCAACAGTTGCTTACACATGTGGGTATCATAAGCATTTTGTGTTACTTTACAATCAAACTCAATGAAACGCGCCGTCACAGCATGGGCCCATTCCAGGAACAGCCATGGGAGATGCTTTCGAGCACCAAAGGTGATATGGAAGTTGCTAAGAAGTGATACACACGGTGTAGATTAGAGGCAAATTAAAGTTACAAATGTTTCCTTTGTAAGTGACGTACATCCATCCACATTGGATTTGTGTTTTAAGAACAACCAACCCCCCCCCCCAAACAAACAAACAAAAAAAAACCCAAAACCCCAAAGGAATGTAGTTTAAACCCACACTTTTTCAGGATTTACAGTGAATACGACTCAAGAGACTTTCCAGAGGTAAAGCAGGTCTCCCCGATTTCCCTCAGCCGCCTCCTTCCCGGGGCCTCCCGCAGACACCCGGTCCCCCCTTGGCTGCCCTCTCAAAGCCACTGAGCTGGTTTCCCTGGCACCAAGCTTAGGCTGGATCTACATCCAGGTTTGGGCTGCCCCGCAGAGGTTCTGGCTCCCATTTCGGTGTTACAGGGGGGGCCGCGCCGTCCCGGTCCCGGTCCCGGTCCCGGTCCCCCTCTGCTACCCCCCGCCGCTCGCACTCCTTCCCCCCGGCTGCCTG
>JAAWXA010000002.1:25572445-25609494 GCA_038090715.1 Florisuga fusca
TTATACACATCTGGGCTGGGAGGGGAGGGCATGAGGCGATCTCAAAACAGTGGAGTTTGAGAAGTGCCACTCTTCTTCGGGCACAGGCTTCTTCTCAAACGCTGCTGTCGAACGCAGTGTCCCGGATTTCCGTGCCGGCAGCAGGTGTCGGTTCGGTGTGTCTGGTAGCCGCCCACCTTCTGCAGTCCCCAGGGACTGGGGTTGTGGCACAGCTCTTTTGGCTTGGTTTGTTTTTTTTCAGACACCCTCTCTTGTTCCATCTTCAGATTTTGTCTGGGTGGGAAGCAGAAGATGGCCATTTGTCCCAGATTTCTCGCCAGGCTGTCCCCAGTTATGGGCAAATGGCCACCCTGCCACCCTGAGCTGTGTGAGGTGAAGGGCGCTGCTGCACCCACCCTGACAGCTCCCTGCTGCTGCGCAGGGGGTGTCGCGGGTCCGGCATGGCTGCAAGCGCACCCTCCCTGATTTTATGTGTATTTAATGCACCCAAAACACACTGGAGTCCTTGTGCAGCCAGTATAGGCCACTCTAAATGTACCCATTGGTGGTTTCAAGACATATTTGCAAAGTTATCCCACTTTAGTGTTTTAAACAACAGTGAACTTAGTGATGTTTGGCATAGTAACTCATGTAGCAAACCCATTTTTTTTCTGATAGACATGTTCGTTTTTATCACCCACTAGTGAGTGATACCCATAATCTTTGTGCTACTAGGATTTATTCCTTTTTCAGATTACGGCATGAGAAGCAGAACTGTGTCTACATTTCTGAACATTAATTGTACAAGCAGAGTTTTCCGGATGCATAATTTAAAAACATTATGGGCATAAAGTTGCTTAAAATGAAGTTGCAACTGTGTTGTGAAGTAAGCAGTTCTCTTGTACTGGGCTGGCTGGCCTGAGTGGGAAGCCCATTTCCCCCTCAACAGACATTACTTTTTTACTTCCTGTCTATTCTCCACTAGAAAATTAATGTGTAAAATAATTGTATTTTTATCAAGTTAAAATAGAGACTGCTAGTTTAGTATCTCCTTGACTACATGATAGTTTGCAAGATGCTGTGATGCATATATTCATTTTGGTGTGCATATTAATCTAGCACTGAATATACATGTTATAATGTACTGAATTATAGAATTATGCAGTATGTTATGCTGACGTGTGCTGTATGCTCTCAGGCAGTAGAAAAACAGCTGAAGATCTGTGGCTTCAAGACGAATATGGATGTCTTAGTATTGTATCTGGCAGGACAGTAAGTAAAATATGTTTCTTTGGCTTTTTCTAGAAGTAGAACACAGTAAATGGTAACCATTCACAGTGCTTTCTGTATCTGAGCATCATTTATATGTGACATATCAAAAATCATATTTATAGCTAGTCTATATGTCTTGTCTAGGACAAAATGGTGAAGATACACTGACAGACACAGCACAGCTATACCCACAGTGAAGTAGTTTACTGTCCCAGCCCTAGAAACACAACCCTTCTCCAGCAACCCAGACTTGCTCGGGGGTCTGTAAGTTCACAGAGCTGTGCTTGAACTTCTACCACGGGTAGCAGAGGAGTGAGGCTTAATGGGCTGATCTCTGCCTGTTGTAACTGGCTTGTAAGGCTGGGTGGAAAGAGTGTCAAGAAAGCAAATGAAAAAAACACGGGATCTTCCCAGTCTGAGGCTGCCAAATTTCTGGCCTCCCTGAAGAAATCTGTTGTTGCAACAGTGAAACTCATTGGTTGCCCCTTTGAAATTACCTGCATCTCTACTACTGAGAGTTGAAGAGAGGGCAGGGCAGCATGAAGTCAGTACAAGAACACTTGTTTGGGGCAGGCAGTACTCATCAGAGAACTGATCTCTTCTGAGTGCTTTATGAAACAGCTTAAGATGTAGGGCAGATGAGAAGAAACCATGCTAAGTGAAGAAAGGCAAAGCTTTCATGAACCTGTGGGTGATCTAGGTTGATAGAGATGCATGTTATAAAATGAACATGTTGAGAGGTTACCAGAGAAAGATGGATACATGACAGGGCATACTTCAGGGGTTTTGAAAAGGATACTTTGAATTTCTGGCCAGGGCATAGTTCCAAGTGTTGCATACCTGTCTGCAGCCTCAGAACTTCATCTAGTGTTTATGCAGTTGATATCATATATAAATGTAGGTTAATAATTCAGGGGCAAGTGTGGTCTAGCCTGTGTTCAGTGGAAATCAGGTTGCCTTGAAAATCTTAATGTGCCCACTGCTATTTTAAAATTCCTTATCAGGTATCCCATTTTACACTCAGAAAGTATTTGATGCTTTATGAAAAGAAAATGCATATAGTTACAGTGAAAAGTATTAAAATATGTATTTTAGAAAGAAGAAAATATATGTAAAAATCTAAGGGAGACATTTATATAATGAGAAAATTACAAAATCCCTATAAATATTTTCTAAGCAATACAAGAAACTGATTATAATGTATAGAAGAATTAAGACTGTGTATACCCTTTTAATAGGCATATGTTCTGATTTTAAAGATTTAATTGTGTGCCCTCTCTGGCTTCGAAATTTTTTTTTTGGTATGGAATAAAAAGAAGTGTTCATGTATCAGGTATAGAAGTGAGCTGTCTTCCCATGAAACCATTTTGAAAAAGATGGTGAAAACAGGCTTCTTTGGTGACTGGAGAGAAGTGAATTGTTTCTATTCTGTACCAGTTTATATATACCTTGAACCTCAGCCAATCTCAGGATCAGATTATGTTTCCTCATGAGGTTGTTTGATATAATTTTTCTGCTGGTTGAAATAAGAAGTAATATAATGAAAAAATAGTAATTAAAGTCAATCAAATAAAAGGGAATGAAATAGTATTTTTAAACCTGCTTTTAAAGGGCCATGAAAAGATGTTCTTTTGGACACTGAAAACTGTCATCCTAGGAAAACTGATTAACTTAGCAGTAGGTACAAAAGCAGTGCTGCGGGCCAAAAAGGATCAGTTTGTAAGAGACATGTAAAGTCTGGAAGGCACACAGAAAGGGACAGGCTCTTTTAAAATGTAAGAGGAATTAAGCTCTACCTGAGGCAAATTAAATGCCTTAATACCAGAAAAAACCCACAAGAGATAGGCAGGATGAGGCTGCTACTAGCAAGGGAGTAAAACCAATTAAAATGTAAACCTATAAACTAGGTATGGAATGGCAGTGACAGAGAATATGAGGAAGTTTTTGCTTTCTTACCTTAAAAATAATTCAGGAGTGTACAGGTAGAATTATGCAGAAGAATTACATTGTAGCTCTGTAAGAGCTGTATGTCCTGTCAACACTCATCTGCTTGTCTTTACTACTTGCAGTAATGTATTTTCTGCTTACTGGTGACAATAGACATAAAAATACCTATTTGAAAATTTTATTTCTATGGATTATTTGAGGAAGCCAAATAGTTTAACAAAGGCAGTGAAAGGATGGGACAATCTGATCTTCAGACATACAGAAGAATAGAAGCACAGCAACTCAACTTTGTAGGGCTTGCTCTCAGCAGATTTTTTTTGTTTCAAATGCAAGATTAGAGAAGGTGTCCTCTCCCTCCTGCTGTTTCTGGAGGGTTTTTTTAAAAACAAAATAAACAAAAAGCAAACCAAACCAAACCACAACAAAACAAAAGAAGACAAAACATAACAAAACAAGAACCAGTGGCAAACTAGATGCCAGGCTTCACAGTTGGAAAACATGCAGATCATTTTAGGCTGATGATGTGACATTAATTGTTATCAATCCTGTTGGTTCTTTCTCAAACACTGGTCCTCATGTTGCAACATTTTCCACAAGGGAAGTTTTATTAAGTCAATGAGAATTTGTCATGTAAAGGTCATCTGTAATTATTCCAGAGGAAATAAAGAATGTTTATTTAAAGCAATAAAAAATAAGAGGCTGCAATTAGTGAAAATTACTCAGCAGCTCACTAATATTCTCTGGTTAGCAGGTAACTTGTTATTTATAGCACACTATCAAGTTCAAAGTGATAGAAACCTTACCAGCACATATGAGATAGTTTGAGGCAATTTCCCTATTAGGATGGTGTCTCCAGGATGCCACACTTCACCCGTGTTCTGAGCAGTTTCTGCAGACTGCAAAGTACACAGGACTCATACTTCCTGTAAAAATAAATGCTGTTATGGAAAAAAAAAAATATTACTTAGTTTCTTCCCATTTCTTTACCACCCAGTTAGTTCTTTGTTATGCTTTCAGGTGTGTAGAATTCTTACACACTCTCTGCTGTCTTGCTCTCTTCTTCTTTCTCTGCTATGATTTTGAAAGAAGTGTGGCTTTTTAGTGCTCATATAATATGATTTATTAAAAAATCAGCACTCTATAAAGCAATTAAGTGCCATTAATGTTGAGAAATTTGTTACTCTTTGTGTTTTTTCTTCCACCAGAGGACTAAGAAGTATCCCAAGTCTATCACGGTTTCATAGGTTAAGGTATTTGTGGATTAACAACAACAAGGTAAAAATATATTAATTTAAAGAGTGGATCAATGCATTTATACTCCCTAATTATTATTTAGTAATTTTTCTAACAGAAAATATTCTCCATACGTTCCATATACTACAGTTTCCAGGCAAATCCAAATACATTATATCTTACATAAAATCATCTACTTGACAGTGGAATTACCTGATTTAGAAATCTTCAAATACATTGCCAACCATTGTTAAATGCTTCAATTGAATCCAAACCCTCACTGTTAGTACTGGTAATTAAAATTCAAGAAAAGTGATAAAAACATTAATTTCCAATTTGCTTTTAAATATCTTACTGTACAGTAGTTTACATGACTTTCACAATAGCTTCAGGTTCTTAACTTGGGAAAATAAGTAACTCTGGGAGCAGCAGAAAAAACAAATTTACATTCCATGTCACTTAAGAGTGTATGTATATCTGCTGCCTCAGGCTAACATCAATTATATATCATCATATGTAAACTTCATTGAAAGACCTGTGATTATCCAACTATTTTTAAAAGCAAAAATATAGATACATTAAGAGGTTGAACTAAAAATCACAGGTCTTCATAAGGCGTTTTGCTTGTTTTCTGAAGGATACTAAAGAATAAGAGAGCATGGACTGATGACTAAGCAGAACCCATCTTGCTGGCCTTAAAAGTTAAATCTGACTTTTACACATATCTGTTTCCTACCTAAGCAGTAACAAAGAACTTTGAAATTAGATTCTGGTATTGTTCCAAGGGTTTATTCCAGGAGTATTCTTAAAGGAAGGTAGAATTACTGTACCCACAAGAGTGTTCTCATAATAAGATATATTTCTAAAAACAAATATTGAATTTGTAGTTCAAAAACATAGGTTAGGCTGTACTGTGTGTATTTGATGTGTTAGTAGTATTTCAAAGGAATGTTCAGCTGTCAAGAAAACCCTTAAATTAGAAGTCTTAAACTGAAATAAAAGAAACTACCTATAGTTCTAGTTCTCCAAAGTTAAATTTGGACTAACATATAACAGTTTTTCTAACTCTAATTTCAGATCCAAGATTTAACCTTCTTGAAAAAAAACTATTGCCTTACTGAGCTCTACCTCAACAATAATGAACTGAAAGATGTATCAGGTATCAATATTCCCTTTATAGATTGTTGAGCTGAGACCTACACTTTCTTTTCTTTGCACTGGCAAAGAATTACAAGGGTGGATGACATGGGGTAATTTAATGATTGGAAGCACTTAGGTGCTTGTATGTGCACTTGTATGCATAGCAATACAAGTGAATGGTTTTCTTAGAGTTTTAATTGTTCCAGCATGCTTGAGTGGCAGGAAAGTGATGTGTTTATCCTGGTCTAAGGGATAAAATGCCATTCACTTTCATGTAAGGCAATTACAAAATATTTTTTTTGTATTACGTGGCCATATTTCATATTGAAAATGAGTATGCAAAGCTTTTTTTACATGATGTAGTCCTTTTGCTGACCAGATACTCCATAAACTGATAGAAGTACCTTTTGAGAGACATTTATGCTTATATGATGAAAAACTGATAGCAGTGCTGACAGACTTCACACAAAATAACAGGGTAATAAATTTGTAAGTTGTCCCACTTGTAAGGTAGCCACCAAGATTCTTCAGATTCTTCATTATATAGTTAGATTTATAATCAGAAGTATTTTGCAAAATTATTGCAAAACTGTTCTACTGTAAAAATGCATGTGTTTTACATTGCTACTTTAGTTTTGCTTGCTTATGCAAATTAAAGTGTCTATACCAGAATGAAGAAGGAAGAGGCCAAATCATAACAAAATTGTATATATTTGATACATTTTAAATATTAATATTTTACTTTTCTCTGTCCCTATAAATTCTTGGGATGATGAAAAATGCTGATTAATTTCTGTGAGATTTTGAGGATAATGAGTGTATGAAAGAAATAAATATATGGGCATAAGAGGCAATACAGAAGATAACAAAATAAGGGTAAACAGCAGGGCAAGTCTCATTGGTAGTGAATTGTGGATGAGAAATACTGTATAGAGTTTGGATAATGAGATGCCTGTGTCTGATGTGGTGTGAAGATGTAAACACAAAATCTGGGTCAGCCACAACAATATTTTGTAATAACTTTTTAATACCTTCATAATTATTTGAAATGGAACTGTTTTCTAAGGGATTCAGTCTTTATTGCTTGTGAGGAAAAGGTAGCATTAGGGGTATACTATTGTCTGTGAGGAAATGTAAAAGGAAATGTGTGTAAAAGGAAATGAAGAAGAATTAACCAAGGATTACTGGGATATAGGATGAAGGAAGGGCAGAAGAAGAGAGGATGCAGTTGATGTCGATTTGTTGAGGCAAGGGTGATGAGGACAAACAAAAGGAACTGGAATGACAGAAGTTAAGCATATGTTCAAAGGATGTAGCTATAAAGATGAAAGGAACATTGAAATCTGATTTATTTATTTACTTATTTTAACTAATCTCATGCAAGTTGTTACCAAAAGCATAGATGGGTAACTAGAATATTGAAAACAGTATGCAGCATGACAAAGTAATTATCTAATAAAAGCAGTCAGTATGTTGAGAATAATTTTATTTTATTTTTATTTTATTTCAGGTGCTCTGAACCACTTACATGTGTTACAGATCCTGTTCCTTCACAACAACCAGTTGGGAAAACTTGGTGGAACAGTGAAGGAACTGAAAGGAATGATAAGCTTGCAGACCCTAAGTAATACCTTATTTTTGTTTTGCAGAATAGTGAGCAGTTATTTTTTTAGTGTTACTTATTAGGATGTTTCTTGCCTGTATCCATATCATTTGCCAATAGCTTTTGAAGCCAGGTATCAATTTCAACCAAATATGACAGAAGAGAACTCTTATGACATGAAAATTCTACAGAGAGTACCTCAACTGAAAAAAACCAAACCTGCCAAATGAGTTCAGGAGTTAACTCTTTTTGGCTGCTGGCTAGCTAGTCTCCTAAAGGAGTAGACTGGAGGCAGTCAAAGCAGTTTACTGCTGCTTTTTTTGTAAGGGAACATGGGAGTACAGTGAGGTTATCACAGAGGGGAAGGCAGCTGAGAAACAGGGTGTTAATGCTGTTGAGAGCATGAGTGATAACTTATAGAACATAAATTCCTGTCTCATTATTTCTGTTATTCATGGAACTTGCTTTCTGCATCTTTTTCGTAGACATTATGGATTCCCAGTCTAAGAATAAATATGCCTCAGATATTAAGTATAACCATATCTGGCAGTTAGCATACTTACAATTACAGAAATGATAGGTTGAGAAAGACCTTTCAGAACTGACATGTTGAACTGTTAATCCAGCACTGCCAAGTCCACCACTAAACCATGTCCCTAAGTACCACATCCACACATCTTTTAAATACTTTCAGGGATGGTGACTCAAACACTTTCCTGGCTAGCCTGTACCAGTGCCTGACAACCCAGTCAGTGAAGAATTTTTTCCTAATATCCAATGTAAACATCCCCTAGCCCAACTTGAGATAATTTCCGCTTCTCTTACCTCTTGTTACTTGGGAGACTGACACCCACCTTGCTACAACCCCCTTTCAAGCAGTTGTAGAGAGCCATAAGGTCTCTCCTGAGCCCTCTTTTCTCTAGACTAAGCAACCCAAGTTCCCTCAGCCACTCTTCATAAATCCACATAAGATTTTTTCTCTACTTTTTGATACACTGGCTGGAAATGAAAGGAGCATAGGCTCTGAAATTTCAGATTAAGCTATAGAAGACAATGTTGGCGCCACTCAGTTACAACATAAGAATTAGCCTCCAGGGAAAGTGGGATTTTATGCTACTAAACTACAGAAAGTGAAAGTACTAGCAGTCTTTTTCTGTGGTTCCTAAAAGAATGTTGTCATAGGTCATGCCAAATGCTCAGTGCTTTGAGAAAACATGAAACAACTTTCACACCTTAATGACACAGTCATCAAGCCATACCTCTTTATGCACTCCAAAGCTGCATGGCTGATTGGGGGAAAAGAAAATAGGGCTTCAAAAGTACACTTTTAATTGAACTTGACACTGGGCCAAAATTAAAAAACAAATCAAGTGTTTTGGAGGAGAGCATGCCACCCAAATTACTGCATTATTTTTCATTATGTTCAAGTTTGAAAAAGTAGTCCATTTGAGAATGCAGTTGCTGGAAGTAATTAGGCAAAATCTGGACAGACATCCTATGTATGAACAGTGCAGTCACTTGAATGTAATGGCCCTACCTATTAATAAGGAGCTTCAATGTGCACAGGGAGTTTGTTGTACTTGTTGCAAGCATCTGTGGGAAATACAAACAGCAGGTAAAGTGCTGCTGAGTTTTTATGAGTGGCAGACACAAAGATATAGTAAAAACTGAGTGCATATTGTGCTAGCCACCACCATAGAAAAGCAAGTGTTTAAGAGAACTATCAAACAATTTATAAAATATGCCAGTCTGCCCTGACAAAAGAATTGTTCTTTAGTTCAAAGATATGAGAGAAAATGCTGATCAGTGGGAGAAACTTAATAACCTTAACTTCCTAAACTTTACAGTAATTGGTTTTTGACCTCTGCAGTCATGAAAAAATTGTCAGTGTGTTTGTTTCAAAGAAATTTCATAATAATGAATTCTCAAATTAACAGGACTCTATCAGTGTAATAAAATGTAGTGTCCTATTTGAATGACAGCAATAAATGAACAAAACACATTACCAAAGTCACATCCTGTGTATCATATTACTATATCATTTATCTGCCTATTTAAATTATTCAGAAATATGAAATGAGTGTGGAATTTGCACTGTGTAACCCTGAAAAGGCTTGTGCTCATAATTCACCTTTATAAAACAAAAAATCTTTAGGAGTGGAAGAATTCTCTCTTTTGTGAGGTAGATCTTTTTTATTGTCAGCTACCACTTGCTACCCTTCAACAGAACTTCTGGATGCATAATAGGATTTTATGATTTTGCAGCTCTTGGGGACATTAGAACTATTAAAAGGAAGCAGTCTAAAGCATTATTATTGTTCACTTCAGAAGTAGCATCCGTCTGCCAAAATGTTGCATTTCTCTTCCTGAAGGATCTCTTGTGATTTTTTTTCCCCACTACCCTGCATGGGTTTTTAGCATAACACCATTCTTCATCAGGTGTTTAGGGAAGACACTCAGCTTCTAAAGATTTACAGGGTGGGTTGCTCACCACTGCAGCCTTTTGGGAGATGTGAAAGGTTTCTGTACAGGCTCACCTTGTGTTCACATCTCCCTTTTGGAATCCAAGATTTTTGGTATGTACTCTGCAAATTGCCTCGACTGATTTATTATCCACAGCTGATAACATCTTGCTGCTAGACCTCAGAAAACTCCTTTTGTTCTTCAATATGTTTCTACCACAGTAGTTCCTTTCTGCCCCATGTGGGTTAGGCACACTGTTTTCCTGCACTCTGAATAGAGAAAACAGACAAAACTTTGGAGGAAGAGAGCATTATCCCTAGTTTGTAGAAGTAAAGTTGCATGACCTTGACAAGAAAGTAGATAGCAGAGCCAAGAATTGATCCCAGATGTTTTGTAAAATAATACCATCTTGATCCATACAATGGTTGGATTTATTGTAAGAACAAGCAGTAGAAATAAAATATCAGTGTTGGTGAGGAGGGACATGTTCCAAGTAGCTTACAGATTCAGAAGCACTTAGTATCAACCCCAGTTTGTGCCTCAGAAAAATCTCTCTTGAATCTTGGTTTCAGTCCACTACAAAATGTGCCTGCTTTTAGAGATCTTTCAAAAAATTTTTCATTCTGGAATGCTATCAGGTATTTTACTGACTGAAGAACTGATTTATCAAATACATACATAATATTCTTTCTAAGTGGCACTTTTCAGAAAAATAGCTTATGATATTTTGTTCTGTAAAAATGGAACTTTCTTTTGCTGCCACCTTGTGGGTCTTTTACTACTTCTAAGTACAGTGGTCTATTTAAAAATTATTAAACAATAAAAATATTTGAAGTTCTCTTCTGAATACCTGAACAAGAGTTTTCTGTGTAGGAGATACAAATTGCCCACTTCAGCATTACTGCGTCCTCAAAATAACTGCTAAATTGCATCAAGCACTGAGTCTTCTACAGGAGTCACACTTATCTTGAAGAGCATGAAATGGCACCTCGTACTTTACAAGTCTCTGTGGAATATTTCCATATTTTTTACTTCTTCTAGTATCTCTTACTTGCTTCTGTAATATCCTCTCTCCCTCCATAACTGCTAAAATTACATATAACAGATTTTTTTTCACTCTAGAGTGAATATTAGCCACAGCCTTTCCTCCAAAAAGGAAAAACAGACCAGTGTAGACCTTCATAGAAGTTGTCAAAAGTATTAATTTGAGGTTGTTTTTTTTCTTTGCTGTGATCACAAGGTATCAGCCTCCTGATTATTTTTACTGTCTCAGGAGAACAGCATTAGTATAAGGAGAAAAAAAGCATTATTATGTTTCTTATTTAGAAAATACCCAAAGCCCGACAACTCTTGTTTGTTGTTTGGCTGATCTGGGAATGAGCCAGTTTCTATTTTAATCAGATAACACTCTCGTGAAACAATCTGATCTG
This sequence comes from Florisuga fusca, assembly GCA_038090715.1. Classification (NCBI taxonomy): domain Eukaryota; kingdom Metazoa; phylum Chordata; class Aves; order Apodiformes; family Trochilidae; genus Florisuga; species Florisuga fusca. The sequence goes on from JAAWXA010000002.1 coordinate 25,583,513, forward strand.
GCATGTCAGCTAGGCAAATGTGCCACATCTGGCAAAGCAGCAATGCAGCATTGGTACCACTCTGTGTACTGCAAAGGTTTGGTTATTCAGGTAAATGGAACCTGGAAGTATTTTAGTCAAGTTGCTGATGGGCTTTTGGAGCTTAGTACCTCAGCTCTCAGTGAAAGTTAGTGGGACCCAGGTTCTCAGGAACTTAGGCCCTTTTAAACATTTTACTCTTTAAGTTTCTTGAGTTTTCAAACTCGTCATCTGTCAAAATGTCAGAAGACTGGATATTTACATTTTATATTGTGTGTATGGAATAAATACTTTATATCAGCCATGATAAAGCCTTAGGTGTCCTAAGTTCATCTGGTTTTAATAATCCTTTCCCCCTAAAAATTTTGTCTTACCTTTAAGCTGTCACACCTAAAAGGCTACTGGTATTTAAAATAGGCATCACCCAACAATACAAAAGAAAATCAAAGGCAAACACTTAGTGCTTTTGCCTGTGTATCATAGAAAAAAACCCAAAAACAAACCTTCAAAGGTTTGGAATGTGTGATGGCACCTTTACTTGCTTTTTGTCTGCAGTATTTTGCATGCTGTGAAGTAATCCAGTTCTTGGAGTCTGTGTAATTTTGCACATGTAAAGAGACTCTGCTTTGTTTACTCAGCAGAAGAACAATTGGATAATGTTTTGTAAGAAATCTTTGGCTGGGCGTGAACTTTAATTTTTCTGCCTTGATAAGTTATTTTTCTTTTGCTGGGTTTGTTTTTTGTGTGTGTGTGATGATGGTGTTTTTTTCCTGTATACATTTTGCAGATCTATTCCATAACCCTCTGGCACAAGAACGGGACTACCGGCTTTATGTGATCCACTGCCTTCCTTCAGTACAGCTCCTTGACAGGAAGGGTAAGGATTGCACACTGACAATTGCATTTGATTTTAATCAGGTTAGAAAAATAAGTGAATTGCCTGCTCTTTTACATGCATTTGTTGATATAACAAAAGACCTGATTAACAGATTCTAATTTTTTTGCAAGATTTGTCAAGCAAATAAAGTTTGAAAGACATTAGCAGTGTACTTTGCCAGATACTTTTGATTTCTGTCTTTTTATTTTTAAATTGTGTATGTTTATCTCATATCTTAGTCTATATATTTTTGGGCAAGACACATCATAGAATCATAGAATGTCAGGTTGGAAGGTATCTCAAGGGTCATCTGATCCAACCCTTCTAATATTAATGTTTATGTGAAATGTCTCAGCAGCCTGTGGAGCTGGGATTTAAAGCCTTCCAAAGAAGGAGAATCCACCACTTCCCCTAGGAGACACTTCCAATGTCTGACTGTTCTCACAGTGAAATTTTTTTCTCTTCTGTTCAATCAGAATCTCACCAGGAGCAATTTGTGGCCGTTGCCCCTTGTCTATAAAAGCCTATGCTTAGAAACAGGTACCTACATTTGTACCATCAGACTGCTATATTCACACGTGTGAGCATCTTTACTTAGATATGGAAATAGCCTCAGCTAGCACATCACATCTTTCTTGATGAGGTGCATGCTGACCAAGCTTTCAAATACAAATCTCCGGAAATCATTAAGAGATCTTTCACAGCTTGTCTACTGTGAATTCTACAGAAAAAGAAAATAAAATTGTTCTTAGAATAGCCAGATGATAAATCAGTCAAGATAAATTTGCAAGAGTGGATCCAAAACATCAGCTTTGGTGATTTTTGTCTCTGATGTGTGTGGCTGGCAGGAGGACTGAGAATTACTGGTGGGCACTGAGAAATGTTTTGATTCGTACCCTAGTTCTACCTCATAAGAAAGTGCCAAGGAGCAACAGTGTCTTGAAAACCTGCTCCCAGTCTCTAGGAGAACCAAAATGCAGGACCTGAGCCAGACAGCCACAGGACATCTGCAGGTGCTGGGAGACCGTGTGGCTCTGCCATGAAGGAGATCTGGTGGATGGGTCACAGCACGTGTCAGGGGTTGATGAGAAGCTGCTGGATCTGACCACATGGCCATTGGCTTGCCCATTCATTTTGCACTGGTACCTCCAGTCTCTTGAATATTTGGTCTCATGTTACATCTCTGCTTAGCACATCTGTCAGGCTGGTTTACTAATGATCATTTTTGACTAGGGAGCAATGACTGAAGCTTAATGTGCTGGAAATTATATGTTGCATTTATAGCCCTAGAAGCACTTCTATAAGACTTCCTTGAGTTAATCTCATAAATACAGTTATACTGTAATCAGTCCGAGGTTAAGACTTGAGGCATTAATTTGCATCAAGCTGTACCCTGGACTTTCTGTGTAGTGAACCATTTTTCTGACATTTCAAAGCTTCTTCACCATCTGTGGAACATTACCACAGCATAGTCCTGTCTCCTTTACACCAGACATGTGCTCACACTTCTGTTTCCCCCAGGCATGACTACTGCAGTTCCTTCCTAACTGGTCCCCTAGACACCATGACTTTAAAATGTCCCTCAGTTCCAAATGCTTCTGCCAGAATTAGTTACTTCTTAGCTCACTTCTACTCCTTAGCTGAAGTTAGTATGCAGTTCGTATAACTGAAGTTAAAATTCTAGTTTTGACTTCAAAGTTTCAAACTCTGTGTTTAAAATTTAAAGAGTTTTTTGAATTAGACTTTAAAAGACAAAAATTTGAAGCTTTGCTTTTGATTGCACTTCTAAATTTCTATCTGTAATCAACCAATGAACCAGGACTTGTTTTTGCTATTCACAAAGAAAGTCTCATTTAAGCTGTACAAAAAATCTTGCTTTATAGTTTCTTGGTTTAAAACCTTTGGTTCTGCTGCACTCAAAAGAAAAAACTTTTTTCTTGGACGGGGCTTCACCCTAAGGCCTTGAGAAGTATCACTCCACCTTCCCATTTTGAATAGTTTTGAAAATTATGCAGAATTACACCACTATTGTTACAAAACCCTGCACAGAAAAGTTAATCAGCTTCTGAATGCAGATAGGTAATATCAGCCTTTTAAGTTGCTAGAAAAAATAAAATTTTTCTATCCCTTTTAACAGAAGTTACACAAAGAGAAAGGGAGTCAGCACTTCATCTTTATAACCACAAAATGTCTGCTGTTGTCCACTCAATAGCTTTTGGAAGGAGAGTTAATAAACCTCTTGGGACTATAGTGAGATCCAGAAGATGCACTCAACCGGCCAAAAGACTGGTGATGCCCTCAGGTATTGATAATGGTGTAAGGAAAAGCACACATTTTTAGGTGATTTGGATAAGAAAAAAATTCTTTTTGTTTATCTGATAAAAAGTCACTAAGTTTAGTAATAAAGAGTAAGTGCATCACTCAACTAATTTGCTTCATAAAGTAACTAGTGACACAAATGAATCCTTCTACTAAGAGTATTGTGGCAAATAAGTTCTAGTGACTCCCTGTAGTTGCAGAATTATCTTCAAATTTAAATGAACAAGCAACATTTAATTTTTTTCACTATGTGTATTGTGAGCATTTAGTTTTACTTTTATTGAATTAAAAATATCTCAATACACTTCTAGACTCTCAGTGCTCAGCACCATAGAGTTTTGATGCCCTCTAGTGCTTTTATGGAATAATTTCTTGAAGAAAGTATTTTCTTCTATATAGTTTTAAATTTTGCATATCTTGCCTAGTTTTGTAACTGGATTCCTTTTTATGCTTTGCATTTGATACGATTTTAAGGATGTTTTACAATAGCATATGAAATAATTTTTAGAGTTCTTAAAACATTCAGATCTGGAAGACAGCCCAGTCATGGCACAAGAAAGCAAGTGAGTACCACCTGCAAGCTTGTGATTTGTAATGAATGACAGTCCTGAGCCAGTCATGAAATCCCACAGAGTCTTGTTTGATGTTTTTATGTTTTAAAGATAGGAGAAAAAATATTGTGCATAGATGACTGAAATAGTAGGATTTTAAACAATAGTGTGGATGAATTTTGGAATAGTAATAAAATACTTGTTTGGTTGTTTTTTTTTACTGTGTATATCACAAGACTAAGCCTGAAAGCAGTGTATTTAACAATAATTTTGAAAAGGTTGAGAAAAAAAGGAAAGTCTAATAATGTTTAATAATTTGTTTGTTTGGCTGATAATTATCAAAGTAGGCAAAAAAGTGTATTTGCCTTTACCATCAAATCAATTACATATATAGACAATGGCATCATTTTTCTGTGAAGGAAAAAAAGAAAGCATGGGAATATATGTCTACAGGAAATAAAATACAAGAACTACATAAAATTAAACTAAACATGCTTGTTTACACAGCAATTTTAAAATATAATCTTGAATATTTCAAATAATCTGCTAGTTTTCAGTCAGTTTGAACAAGTTATTTAGGATACATCTAATCAAACTGCTGTACAACCATTAAAATGTCTTAATTTGAACTTTTTATTGTAGGCTCTGAATTTGGAAATCGCAGAAATAAGTAAGTAATTATTTTAATTATTTTTTTTTTTTCATTTAGCATTTCTGAAGCATTTACTAGTTTCCTCTTCTTGTGCCTAGAAAATACCCTAACCAGAGAAAACATCCATGAACTTATGAAAAAAAATTCTGGTCTTTTTATTTAATATAGTCGGCACTCTATCCTATTCTAATGATACAACCTAATCTCTGCTGTTTGAAATTTAATATTGAAAAGTATTTCACATTTGGAAATGGGTATATAAAAATGCTATTTATATACCAGATCAAATGCTGATGACTAGAAAAAGCACATTCTAATGATTAGAGCTTCAGAAGAGCTGGTCTGTGTTATGGCCCAGAAAACTTTCTCCTGATTGGCTGTTCAAAAATACATATTCTCTGGAAAATATTACGACTTGTGGAATTAAACTTTTTTAGTCTGTACTTAATGCTACTTATATTCTGGTTTGTTTCAAAATTATAAATGATTTTTTTGGATGGGGGTTGGAGAAATGTGATCTGGTGGGAGGTGTCCCTGTTCATGGCAGGAAGGTTGGAACTAGGTGATCTTTAAAGTCCTTTCCAGTCCAAACCATTCTATGATTCTGTGAGATCATTTAATAATTTGATTTTTATAGCTACACACTTTGAGTCCAGTTCTTCATAATCAAGTTAATTTATGTTTAAAAATGAATTCTTACCTGCTTTCAGTGAAATTAGTTGTCCTTATTAATAGAATTGATGTGTAGCTTCCTCTCCCTCTTACACAGATGCTTAGGCTTTGCAAGGTACCTTTTTGAAGTGTTACACTCAGTGAAAATAGTCACATGGTTTATATTAGGGGTGTGTTGCTACAAGTGCCTATTTATAAAATAATTTCTTAGAAGATCAGATTTTAATACTGCATCAGAGTTAAAAGGTTTTGGTCTAACACGAAGTCTTTGTTCATTCTTTGTTGACACTGTGAGACTGCCACTCTTCCACACTGCAGCTGTGGCAGGGTACATGAACAACACAAGCTCACAGTATTCTGTCTTCAGATCTTGGAGAAGGGATATTTGCATGGTAGCTAGTTAAAAGATCCATCTTGAAATAAATACATATTTTCATTAATTAATTAATGTTTACAAATGCATGTAGAGAGAGAACAAGGCGTAATGGCTTTAAATTGGAAGAGGGTAAATTTGGGAAAAAATTATTCATTATGAGGGTGGTGAGACACTGAACAGGTTGCACAGAAAAGTTGTGGATCCTCCCTCCCTGGAAGCGTTCAAGGCCAGGTTGGATGGGGCCTTGAGCAACCTGGTCCAGTGGAGAATGTCCCTGCCCATGCAAGGGGTTTGGAACTAGGTGATCTTTAAGGGGCCTTCCAACCCAAACCATTCTGTAATTCTGGAATTAATGGGTACCATATCACTATGTGATAATAAAATTAGTTTAATGCTTTCCATTGAATGAGAGTATTAAAAGTATATAACAATTAAAAGTTTTGTGGAAAAAAAAAAGTAGTGGAAAGCATTTTATGTGACTTATGGGTTATTTTTTTGTCACAGAATCCTGTGATTATGAGCTTTTCCCATTTTGTCTTGTTTTCTTAAATTTGCTAACAAAAGGAAGCCTTCCAAACCTTTAAAATTTCCAAATCCTTGCTGCTACTGTCATTATGACTTCTAACTTCACTTTCTACCCAGAGTGGGTCTAGACAATTAGCTCCAAAGTAGTTTGGAAACATTCAGATAATCCACTTTTGCTTTGTTCTTTTTGCAGAGAACCATTTGAAAACCCCGAAGATGCCATTTTACTACGGGCAATGACAAGATCTCTAATGGAATTTTCCTGTCTTGACTGGAACAAAGTAGCCACCTGTCAAGAAAGAAGGCTTGAAAACAAAGCAGAAGAACCTCATGAGAAGCTGACAGTCCAATTTAGATGAGTGCTCTCTTCCTTAAAACAAAATGATTCCTCTTCTTCGTGTGAAGATAAGCCTCGTAAGTAAGCTAATATCTCTACAAAACAAGTACATGGAAACACGCATCTAATTAAATGAACTTCCAGAAAAAAAAAAAAATTAGTGTAACATTCCTTTTATCATCAGTTATGGGAAGTGAAGAAATTAAGAAAGCAGATGATGGGTAGTGGCAAAATTACAGTACAAGCTGTTGGAGTGCAATTACTGACGTATTATTGTTATTATAAATCATCAAAGATAAGCACCACGTTAATTTTTAAGAAACTAAGGATAAGTAATTAAATCCCTTATAGTTTCTACTGGAGAATTAGACTTACTGTGTTCACTATCAGAAATTTGTCTTCCTCTCTCAAAATAAAGATACAAGAAAGCAACCATTTAAAGCTTATTTCTGAGAGAAATTAAAATTTTGATCTGCTAATCTGTGTGCTGCACGAATGCACTAAAAACTTAATTTTATGAGGATACTCATTTAATCTTAATACAGTGGAACCATGAGCTCTTAAGCATGTTGCTCTCTAGCTCTTGCCTGTGACTGCTAATAAGCTCCCAGCCTTTGCTTTCTGGCCCTTTTGGAGAGATGGAGCTTCCCATACACAATGCACTGCCCCAAGCCCATGGACTGGTTTTAACACACTGCCTTTTATAACTACATGAGTCACACAATGCTGTGGCACTTTACCTGATACTTTTGGCTTCTAAAGCCTGTTACCACTACAGAAGATAGTGGGAGATGTGCAAAAGCACATCTCTATCTTCTGTAAGTATGGAAGGTAATACATTTCTTCACATCTTCCTCCCTCCATTCTGCCAAAAGCTTAGCCAATGCTTTCTGATGTATCAGATGCTTTCTCCAGCCTGTGGCTTGTCTTCTGAGGTCCCTCTTTCTCTCCAAAGTTAACCCATAATCACAGGACTAAGTTGGCAGAGATCTCTGGAGCTTATAGAATAGAATCATAGAATTTTCAGGGTTGGAAAGGACCTTTAAGATCATCTGGCTCCAACCCTCCTGCCATGGGCAGGGACACCTCCCACTAGATCAAGTTGCTCAGAGTCCCATCCAGCCTGGCCTTAAAAATTTCTCCTTGGAGCCTTCTCCAGACTGAATAACCCCAACTCTCTCAGGCTGTCGTCACAGGAGAGGTGCTCCATCCCCCTGATCATCCTTGTGACCCTTCTCTGGACATGCTCCAACACATCCATGTCTTTCTTGTAATAGAGACTCTAGAACTGGACACAGCACTCCAGGTACCAGCCCTTCCAGTTGAAAGATGGTCTGAGATTATTCAGTACTCTGTCAAAGTGAGTCAATTATTTCCAGTAAGGGAAGTACCACCACTCCCTGGCAATCTTTTTCAGTATTTAGTTGTGCTCCAGAGTATTTTTTCTTATATTCAGATGTAATTTCATCTGCACAGGTTGTCTTTTCTCTGGGCTGAATAAACCAAATTTCTCCAATCCTGTGATCATCAGTGTGCCATCCTTGCTGGACCTCTCATTTTTTAATGTCTTGATCTGAGTGGACCAAAACATGACACAATATTCCAGATGTGCCCTAGCAACTGCCAACTCAAGTACAATAATTACACCCTTGATCTGCTGGCTGTACCATGCTTTTGGCTTCATTGATCCACTGCACCATTTGCCTTCAGTGCTGCCAGGGCATACTGCTGGCTCCAGGTGAGCTTCTTGCCCACCAGGACCCCCAGGTCCTTTCAGCAGATCCTCAGATCCCGGTCTGTACTGCTGCTATTCCAGATACAGGGGACAGAGTTAAACCTTTGCTAACTCTTGTCATTCCTTTAATCTTTTTGTTGTTAGATTCTCTCCTTTTTGATTTCAACTTCCCTATTTTTCTTGCTTCACATTCCAAGCATTTTGTAAATGTCCTTAAATTAGCTCCATCGTTGTGGTTCTAAAGGGTAGATCAACACCTTGGTTTTGATTAGTTTCAAGAATCTTTAATATCTCAAATTGAATCAGTCTACAAAGAAGCTAGATCAAACTGAGCTTTGGCTAACAGATCTTCTTGAATAGGTCCTCCCCAGTATTTAGAAACTCTAATCCCTAGTTTGTTTTCAGTCTTTTAGCTGACTGGTCTCATGGAGGAAGTCTATGATGAAATCCCTTCATAGCAGCAATTTCAGTCTCAGAATCTGTATATTTTACATGTCAGACAGAGAAAAGGCTGAACTTCAGCATTTCTCTGAAAGCAGACTGTATCCCAGATTTGGAACTTGGGAGCTAGACTAAGGTAGTAAGTAATGTAAGTTCAGAGTAAATTGCATTTATTTCAACTGTTTGGATCAAAATAGAGGCACGGTATTTCTGGCCAGGAATATTTTCCTGCCCTTGTCTTAATTAAAAAAATTGAGTGAAAGGAAGAATTGTTTCATTTTTCTGCTCAGAGAATGCCACAATGTAATGTTTAAAGATAAAGTATTTTATTACAGAATCTTTTCTAACAAGTAATATAGCATTTTCCCCTAATAATATAATTTTGAAAAGAAAATAGACATTTTACAGGAGTAAGTCTCAAAGAATTTAAACATAACTTCTTGTAAACTTCTTGAGCATACAGATGGGCTCCAAGGAGAAGAGAATGAGTTGATTTATACATGTATAATCTTTCATGGTGAAAAGTCCAACAAAACCTCTTAGATTTTTGGCCCTCTACTGTTGCATACAAGCATGCCATTAATTGTCATACAAAAAAATAATGTTGCATACAAAAATATAACCCCACCATGCCCTGGCATCCGTAAGCTCTTCATTTTGCTACCTGTTAACATTTGTAGTTCATGTTAGAGGCTTTCCCACAAGCTACAAGTCAGTAGAACAATGGTCTGCCAAACATGTCCACCTTATGTAAAAGACAGTGCTTTTCATTTACTCATCCATTTGAGCTTTGTCAAAAGACTTGAATCTGTTTTAGTCACTAGTGCAAAAGGAGCAGTTTGCTTTTATGTTAAAGAAATTACTCAAATTACAAAGGTAATTTCTAAGTTTGCTGATAATTCCCTTTAGTCAGATGAAGAAAATTTACCTGCATCAAAAATTTAGTAATTTGAACATGCAACATTTAGTTGACTAGAAGACATGCTCAGATTTAGCAGCTTTCATATTATCTTAATTTAATCAGATTTCCTAAGGTAAAGAAAAGAATAGAAGAGAGAGAAAATACAAAAAAACCCACTTACTCTAAAAGTGAACTAGGGAACAAGGACTGTGATGAAGCAGACTAGACAGCTGCTATATTCTTACACTTAGCAAACCAGCTGTAGAAGTGAGAACTCCATTTTTCCTAGTGGAGGGGGAAAATCACACACCCTTGTAAGTGCAAGTGGGTCTGTTGGCTTTGCACTCCTCAACTGTTCTGTCACATAAAACCTTGCTTAAGGAATCAGTCAATTGCAGATGAATTTCATTCTACTTGAAGTACCTTGTAAGTAGCACATCACATGAGGTGTTTCATCCATTTCATGATTACATAAGAGCTAGGCACTATCCCAATTTTATGCAGGACCTATCAGCCATGATCTCCCAATGGAAGAGCTGTTTCCAGCTCAGGCTGAGGAAGGCAGAGGTAGCTCTGGAGTCTGTGCACCAGGACCCTCACCCAGACTGCCAGTGCTCTCATCTGAGAGTCAGTGAAGAGAAGGAAGCATGGCAGCCTCTGCTCCCAGTGACTTCAGAGGCTTTTCTAGCTCTAATGAGAACACAGCTTCATAAACTGCATATTTCATATGTATTTCCAATGTTTGTATTTTTTTCTATGTTTTGGACTTTTCTTTTATAACAAAAGGCCCAGCCTGGCAGAATGAAAGCAGGATTTCTGCTATGTGTTTTACCACACTTCTGAAGAGTGTGAATCACTCATCCTGAAGGGTTTCCATTTACAGAGAAACTCTGAACAGAGTGACACATCCCAGTGAGCCCCAAATACTGTGTGTGCACTAGAGAACCAGCAGCATTTCTGCATTCTTAAGAGTGGATGGTGACTACATCATGACTCCATATTTAAGTTCCAGGCATGCATCTCTTATTTGCCAGTTGTCATTAAATTAAACTTGTACACCTGAGCCACAGGAGCCCCATGCCTGTCAAACCAGAAGGTAACTATGTTCCCAGCAGCCATTAACAGATGAAGTAAACAAGAATTGCCACTCAGCTCCCTTCTTTTAAAAAAAAAATTCCCTTTATTCTTCACAGTTTATTTTTCTAGTCCTTGAAATTAAAAACACAGGTATACTCCCTGCACAGCTGCATATATGTATCTTCACTCTTACAGTTTATAGAATAAAAACAAACACTTTCAATATATTAAACAGTAAAAAATTAAAAGCATTTTTGAGGATGGTTGTTATTCCTCAAAGTTGAAGGATACTGCCATGTCCAAAATACCTGTTACTCATCCAGCAATTAGAGAGCCTCAACTGTTGCCATCCTTATGCAGCAAGTGTTATTTTTGGTTGTGGCATTCCCACTGATTTCCCAAGACAAAGTAGTACATCTGACTGAAAACAGCACAGTTAAGGGGAGCTGGGTTCTAGACATGGTATTTAGTTGAAAGGGTAAGTGAAATCCCAGTTGTACCAATGCATACATGAATTTTCACATTTAATTCACTGTGACCAGGTTCACCATAAGCAGTATTAAGCATCTCCTATGTTTATGAAATAATTGATAGGTGACATCCCAGTGATCTCTAAGGCATCTTCACCCAAAAACTGAGAATTAGAAACTGATAGTCTTGTCAGTTAAAATACTTCAAATCCTTCTGGTCTTCCCTTCATTGGACTTTGACAAACTTGGAATATTTCTGACCAAACCAATAGTGAAATAATTCTCTTGAAACACCCATTTCACAGTCAGCTTGAAACAACTGAAACAGAAGTACCTTTTAATAAATTGCCACACGAAATAGATGCCCTCATTTTACACTCACTAGTCAAAAATATTTATAGTAATGTCATGAACAGCTGAGAATTCAGATGAATAGTTCAGAAACTTAACTGCTACTGAATTCCTTTATATAAAGCTTCATAAAAAGGTATTAATAAATTCAATAGTTTGCTTCCCAACGCTCTTAACTACAGTTCTGTGTGCTTGCAGAAAAACAAGTATTGAAATTACAACTGAAATAGATTTTAGGTTCTGAGAACATGAATAATCCAAATCAAATGCTTTATTTTTCACTGAGTGGCTGATTAACCACAGGTACTCATAGATTTTTCACTATGCTCACTGTTGATATACATAAAGATAGATCTATGACACTTTTATCAGTTAATAAATACCTAATTTGACAATCTACAACAGAATCAGAAATACTTACAGATTAGCAAGTATTTATCTCATCTCATGATGATGAGATGTGCTGTCTCTCAAAGGGAGTCTTGCATAAGCTATGCTGTAAGAACACATACATGGTAAGCATAAAAAAATGCTCTAGAACCCTTGAGGTACAGGGACATAGCCAGAACAATTAGTCCCTTCCTACCCTCTTTTTATTCCTCAGAATCTTGAAATTTTTGAAGAGAAATGTCAGCTAAGTCAGTCTCACTTTCCAGTGGACTTTCAGGATGCAGGGCTAGCGGCTCTGTCTCTTTGGTAAACTCAGGTTCTTCTGTACGATTAGTAGCATGATTTGGATCCACTTCTTTGGTAGCATCTGGACCAGGATCTGACTGTTCTTCACTTGTAGAACTACCCTCTACTAGTTGCACTTCATCTGAGCAAAAAAGAAATTGCATTGTAAGTAAACTCTCACCTCATCTGCCAACAAACATTTTTATTATTGAAAAGTAAAACACACTAAGAAACTTTGTAACAATTACAAAAGTGATTAATTTAACCATGCGTTAACAAAAAAGAAATGAGAAACTAGAGTTCTACTTAAGTTGGTAGAGAGGCTGGTTAAGAGGAGTGGGCTGCTTTCTTCTATCCAACTTGTCCTAACATCTCCAGCAAAAGTCAGAACAGTATGAAACTTGTGTGATTTTGATTAAATATTTGGATTTTGAAACAGTGCAGTGTAATTCAGAATGCTTTAGTTGTAGAAGCCTACATAAACCCACCATTAAAGAACAGATTTTTAGATAGAACACAGCTTTTGTAAATTAAAAGACTAGAATTCCAACAAATGTAGGTATGCTGTTATGTTAAAACAAAGATTTTTCTTTCACCTTCAGCTGTTACAGATTTTAAGACCTATTACTTCTCTTCCTTGTCATGCAGTTAATGCAGCATTAGTTATAGCAAGCAAACTACAGATCCTAACCTTTCATTTGCTTTTTTTCTTGTTTCCTTCTTTCTTTGGCAGCTTCTAGTTCTTGTTTCTCATGAATTTCCTTCAGGGTCTTGCAGACTTTTTTGTGGGTAAACCAGTGGATTTTCTGGCAGTTCTGGTCGCAGTACATCACCTGAAAGTTACCAGAGCTATCAATTAATCTTTAGAAAAAACCAACTATATTCTTGCTTTTTTAAGTGTACCAAGTTAAGCCTCTCTATGGTATTTTAAGCAATTTTTTAGGCCTTATGGAGTGACTCCAACCTATATAAAACTTGATATTTTGTAAACTCTTGAGCAAACAGAAAGTTTACTCTCTTAATTCCTAAACATACATACCTGGAAATCCAAGTTCTACTCAGAGAACTACATCTCCCAGAAGTAGACGGCTGTCACATTTTCACTGTAGGCACATACATGCCATTTCTTGTAGTCTACACAGTAAATAGTAAAGCACTCAAAGTCCTCAGCACCTCAGTGGCATTTTTTTTGTGATTCATTGTAACTATTTATGAAGGCTTACCATTTTACATACTGAACATCTTTTGTCTGCTCCCTTTCCCCCACAAGTTGTACAGAACTCCGCATCCACAAAACCCACTTGGCCAGTAATAGCTTGTGTAAGTACAGAAAAAGCAGTAGGATCAGAACCCTACAAGGTAAGACAAGAAGAGGTAAAGAGATTAAAACACATTATCATGAAGAGAGACACGCAATAGGAAAAAACAAGAACTCTGAAAGCTTCCACTGAAGATGCTGTAGCAGTAAGAACACAGAACTAAATCACAGACCTTCAGCTAACATGCACAACCTAACATTTATATGGCTAGGTAATTTTCTTTTTTTACCTAAATAAACTTACTCATCATCTGCTATAGAAGGAAGGAAAAAAAAAAATATTTTTTTACTCTATATTATTAATAAGAGTACTAATGAACTCAAGTGTTCTTTACACACTGGTCATCCACTTGTAGATCATAAGCAGCAGGTTTGTCCAGATTAGTCCCTGAGCTGGCACACAAAGATATTTTACTTGTCACCGATGTGACTATTGTGCTCTGTGTACTCAGATACTACAAACCAAATGGTCTGAACTCAGAATCCTCAAAACAATTATCTGGGTATTATTATTAGGTATTATTTGCATTATCTTCCCCACAATATAAACAGTAAGATTTAGTATATTTTACTGGTAACCATGTATTGAGAATATTCTCTTGGCAATGATGTAAACATTAAAGGAAAAAAATGCCAAGCTTCTCCAGCTCTAAGTAGCTCTTTAAACTGTCAGACTATAGAATATGCATGATTGTAAATACTATGATACTATTGAGATCTCCAGACTGAATCCAAATAATTCTGTGTGCCAGAGGTCAAGGCCTTCCAAACAATTCAAAATTTACAGCACGTCCTCCTTCCCAGTTCTGCAAAATGGACAGAAATCCAGTGCAACAAACCCATTTTTCTTTAAAGGGAGAAAGCATAAAAGACTGCAAGCTCTTCTGGGAAAAAAAAGAAAAAAACAAAAAGAAAAAAAAGAGAACAACAAACAAACAAGCAAAAAAACCCCAAAACCCAAACAAAAACAGAACAAGAAAGGAAAAAGTTTGCTACAAAGCAAGTCTTAATGCATCATGATAGCTTATGCTTTCACACTGTGTTTATTTTTCTGGCCTAGACAAACAGTAGGGATCAGATTAAGCCTCGGGACATTTTAGTAGACTTAAAATGGAAGCTATTTTTAATTCATCGAGCACGATCCAAAACCATCACAAAATTATACCACATCCTCAGTGTTAGTGCATGTAACATCTAGCTTTCACAGATCAAAGAGAACATTCTTAAAAAATATTAAATCTTGTGTAAGATTTATTATGAACTATTCAGCACAACTGTAATGAAGACTTGTGCTAGCAAAAGCATATGAGGAAAACTGAAGGTAGATTTTTTTTATTTGTAATTTTGATTTCCTAATTTAGGTACACATTTTGCTTTATACTGCATCACATCATCTTGCCTCTCCCTGATGATAAAAGGAATGTCGCAGAATGTTTTTTTTTTCTTTTTCTGCCACCATATATTACCAGCTTTTCATGTACACTATAAATAACAAATGCATTAAATCTAGGAAATTATTTGATCTTGAATTCAGACATTTATGAAAAAAGAACGTAAAATGAGTTTCGTCTGTGTCTGAATCTATAGTCTGAAGAATTAAATTGGCAAAGGAAAACTCAACAGAAATCTCAGAGTAGGGAAACAAAGCCCAAACCCAAACCCAAATGTTTCAATTTTCTTTAGAAGCTGGCATATTTAATCATTCATAATGAGAACAGAAAAAAACTACTTGCTGAAGTATTTTAGAGTATTCCCCTGCAACAGGTATAGCAGTTTGACAGAAAATTCAGGACATCAGAAACCATTGCTTAACAGAACGCATTGCAGAAGCTGAGCAACAGAACAATGGCTAAGTTTAAACTGAATTTACTGTGCAAGTAGCTTTGATATTTTCTTGAAAGGAAAAACTTACTATTTCAACAGGAGCAATACTTCTCACGAGTTGCTGGAGCAGTGTAGCTTCACAGTAAGGAAACTTGCGGATACTTTCTCGAATTAGCTTCTCTTGATATACAGGGAAACCATCCTTCTCTCTCCCTTTCAAGAGACTAAATTTTTTAAAAGCAAAGTCAAATAGGAAGTCACACAGTAAATGTTCAAAAACAAATACACAGCATGCTGTCCTCTTTCAATTTACAGAGAAGAATTAAAATTCAAAACAATTTGGCAACTTCATATGTTAATGTTTTTAAAATGCAAATAGAATTATTTTTATTGTAATTTACAATCATTAGGAAATATAAAATAACTGAATGTATGCTCTGAAACCACTACATACTAATTCAACTGCACAGAGAAAAATAACCATCTCCAAATAGAATAATATCAACATCAGACTGACGCAGAAAAAAAATATTTTCTGTGTTTAAAAATGAGCATTGTAAAAATAAGCACTCCAGAATGCACAATACTTTAAAATATAAAATCTACTTTATTTATGATTAATAATGTGTCATAGTCCTGATGCCTCTCCACTTATCTGCTTGGCTCCTACTTTTTTGTATGGATCATTGATGAATCACTGATTTAAGTATGTGAAAGCTGACTTCATAATTTATTTATAATTTCTGTGTGATACTGTTTCATTATCACACACAAATTTACAGAGGTATATAGGGAAAGTAATCCTTCCAAAACTCAGGCCACTTACTTTGATACTTAAGATCATGCAGCTGGTTTTATAACTCTGAGTAGGTTCTGGAGATATGTCTAGGTGATTTAAGAGTCCAAGTCTCATCCAGAGTCAATGAGATTTGTAGTACTTGGTTGCTTAAGTGTTTTTGAAAAAAAGTCACTCTGTATCACTACTGGAGAGCAAATCGGCAAAAGAAATGTTTGGATGATCTGCATCAGACATTGAGAAATTCTTTTTTCAAGCCTATCATTCTGCTTTTTCTCCAGCACATGTTGCTGTCTGCTGCTTCATAGTTGACGTGTGATTGCCAAGCTCTAACCAGCTACAGCAGGGAGCTGAAAATCTAGGAATGTTTCTTTTGTACCCCATGAAAGGCCAATGCCACATCAGTCAGAAAAAAAAGGAGTCAGTACCACCCTAAAGTGATTGTAGCTGGGATTATTTCCAAATTTACCTGCCATAGCCTTTATCCAAGACAACCCAATCTATTATTACATTTGTCTTTTTCTGTTACCTGTAAAGCTGGTTCACACATACGCCTTCAGACCACTCTGTAGAATTACCTACCTTTTGATAAATCCATCTAGTTTATCCTCTCGCTCTTTCAAGAATGTAATACATTTCTGGAAGATGCAACTGATGTAGTGCATTTTCATAGCAAGTACTTCATTCATATCTTTCTGCTTCATACATTTCTCACAAATTAGATCTAGAACCCTGTAACATTTCTGCAGTGCTTCTACTTCAGCCAATAGGGGGTTCTCTTTTACCAGTAACACAATCTGTGAAAAAGATTGAAGGAAATGTAATTCAGTTAGGAACTAATATTTTTAAACTTGTACATTAGCATTACAGGCTATACAGCTCATTGGAACTAAACTTCAGTGGAGTTTCTACTATTCCTCTACTTCTGTCTTAAGCAGTTTGCCCATTCTTTTTTCAGTCATTATTTAGTATACAGTAATTCACAGTTCCCATACAAGAAACATTTACAATTAAGATTTGTATTAAAAATGATAAGGATTTTTTCAGTATAAGAATCTGAAGTATCAAAAACTATTTCAAAAGAAGCAGTTACAAATACTACCATACACTTCCCTAAAAATCTCTTTTCTTTTGAACACCTAAAGTAAATTGAACTTGTATGATTTAAGCAGCTTCACAGAATACAACAGCCTCACACCATTTAGGAGCACTTCAGGCAGACTAGTAAAGCACTAACCATTTTAAGAAGCAACTGTGTACTCTGCTCACTACATCAGCAGCCACTGGCACATTACTGTTTGTATGTGCTGAAGATACCTGGGTGGCAACTGTTAACAAGTTCCTGACTTTGAATGGCATGCCCAAGGAACTTGTCTTTGCATTTAGGTGTATTACCTTCTCTAAACTACACAGAAGGAACAAACCATAAAAGACATTCTTTTCAGCAAATATACTGGGAGGCAAAAATAAATAAACAGCTCCTGCCCATACTTTCAGGAAAAGCAGCAGCAGATGTTACCAGAGAACCAGTGCTGAAGGTAGAAAGAGACAGGCATTGAGAGAACAAGGAGATTTTGTTAAGATAGGAAGGACATTGAATTATGTTTCCACTTCAAGTGCAGCTAGGAAAACAAGAAAGCCAAAAAAGAAAGCTATTGATGAAAAAAAATAAGAATCCCTCCACTTTAATGTGTGAGTTCAAGATTCTGGTGTACATGAACACGGAAATAGCTTCATTTTTAAAACATGTCTCAATGTGGAGCCCAATTCATTTTCAGAAGCATCTGAATTACTGATAATGGTTTTTATCTCAACTGGACTGTCATAAAAGCTAAATGCTTTCTGACATAAAGAAACAGTTCCCATGTTAGCAAACACCTACAATTTACATATTACTCCACCTTAACAGGATGCATGTTAGTTGTAGTTATAATTTTATGTAGAGGCCCAGCTAATTTTACTGGCAGTTTTGGTTCTTTATCCAAGCCTTGTGGTTTAGTATAGTAGTCCAGCCTTTCACGTGGAAAGAAGTTGTTGATGACAGTCACACAGTCATGCTGACCTAAAGGCACACACAAAAAAACAATACAACAATGACATGAGATAATAACCTAAAAAAAGACCTGAACCCAAATGTAATGTAAGCCATACAGGTGAGAATTACACAGGAGCTTAGCATGATATGCTTTGCTCTGGTAACACACAGCTCTTGCCATTCTCTAACATTCAGGCAGTGTTGTAACTTACTAACTCCCAGCAGGGAATGAGATCTTGAAATTTCATTTTGAGAATTCTGTCCAGTTCCCACATCCTTTTTCCTTGGTAAGTCAAAACTAAGAGAATAGGTATTTGTCCCCTGAGTTTCACTATACTATTACTGTCATACTGGTGTTAAATTTCTCAAGAGAAGTTCTCTACATGTGCATTGACATTTTTAACTTTTCAGACCTGAAACAGACAGTAGTGTATTAACCTAAAGTGGGAGAAGTTACACAGCAAAACATGCCTAAAATTAAAAAAACAACAACAACAACAACAAAAAAAAAAAAACACAAAGCACCTGAAATTACACCTGCTTCTTGTTTTCTACATCTGACAACATGATGGATTACTTAGCTGAAGGGAAAGTAAAATTTAGCTACTCTAGTTCAAGACCATATTCTTTAAATGGACTGATTTATCTTGGCACTAATCCTATTAATCAGTAGAGTAAGATACAGCCAATCAAACTCCAGCATTTAAAACACTGCTGTTGTTGAAGAGAGTGTTCTAAGCTAATAAAGCACAGTGTAAGACAAATGGCAGGGGAAGAAGTGTCCTAACCTCCCCCACACAGACAGATGAATTAATGTTGATTGGACAGAGAATAAAAATTAACAAGAATGGATTTTAACGCTCAAGACTTTTACAGAGCAGTGTATCTCACTATCCCTGAAAATATTTATTCTCTCTTGATGACATGCTGCAATTTTAAACAAGAACTCTTAAAAATTATGTCAGAGATAACATTCCTCATTCACTAACAACTCAATTTGGCAGCACATTGGAAAAGACTCTGCAAATCCAAAGTAGAATTGATAGGAGTGGACTTCTCTGACATATTAAGCAAAGAGTTAGGGTTTTGCTGGCTTCATAAACCTCAAGCAAGTAATGTCAATATATTCCTCTTTAAAAGACCAGAATGAGATATGATTGAAGTTGAAACTGCACTCCCTCTTTAAGGAAGTAAATCTAAATGGTGAGTTCGGGTCTTGAATCCAGAACACTTAATGGACTTGCAATAGGTTTCTCAGACATTTAAAACCAAGTTGTGTTGAAATGAAAACACAGGTCCACATTTTCAGTTGTCAGGAAGGTCATCTGGACAGCAATAGCCAAGTTGTTAAAATTACTCCACCTTTTCTGGTGATATCTTATCACATCCTTGCTATAAATGGAGAAAAAGGACCCACTATGATGAGTAAAGACATTAAAAGGCTTCAGAAAAAAAATAATAATAAAAAAAGTCTTGCCCAGGATCACACAGGACAAATGTGTGACCATCCTGAAATGACATTTTTTATCTTGATCTAGCCAAGTTCAGGTCAGTAAATACTGACTACCTCAGAACAGGTTCTGGGAATTCTCTTTTTCCCCAACTCAGAGGGAGAAGGACAGGAGGTTACTCAGCCACTAGCACACAGTATGCTCGTGGCAAAGCTCAGATGAGAGTTCCTGGCTCTCAGGCTATGTTAGTTCCTTCCCACATGGAAAGCTCCAACTGTGCACTTTGTACTGTGGAAGCAGAGCCCCATGATTCTGACACCTCAGATGTCACCAGCTTCCTCTCTTACTATTGCAAAAGCAGCGATGCTGCAAAAACTTGCATGCTTGGAGAACAGCAGCATCTATTCTTACAGATAGATACTTTGTGCTTTTATGAAATAAAGCATGGAAATAGAACACAAATTGACTCTGTTACAGGATGAAATGTAGAAAAAAAAAAGCTGAAGAACTGCGTCGGTTCAGAATGGTTCATTAAATAGTGTTCCTCTAATAAAAAGCATCAGAATCTAACGTTTTAGTTTATGAATTTAGGAACTTTATAATATAGACTTTCACCTTACCCACAAAAGCAGCCATCTGAGCTGCTGTCCTTCCCACAGAGTTGACAACATCCGTCTCTGCTCCAGCTTCTAACATCATCCATGTGATTTCTTTGTTTCCTGAATATTGGGGGAAGATACGGGGAATGAGAGTGAACAAACAAGAACTTGTAATTCTTTATATGTTGTAGAAAACCTAGGGGTGAATTTATTTAAGTACAGGAATAACACAGAGGGAAATGAGTGTTCTTAAAGTCATTATTTTGAGAATGGATTACGAGAAAATCCATTGCCAGGCACTGCCTCTTTATTTATGGTTCCAGAAGGTCAAACCAAGGCAAATACTAAATTCAGGGAGGGTGTAACTCTGCCCTCCCCAACACACATTCAGCTCCCCATGGAGCTTATGGGAGTCATATGCATATAACTGCTTTATCCCTCTGGATAGCAGTATAGAAGCAAATTCTACTAATCTAGTTTGACAGTTCAACTACAACATTTTCTATTCTAAGAAGAAAAACAAATCCAGTACTATTATGTAGCAGGAGCATAGAGAAGAGAACAGATTGTTCTTTTCTCCACAGTGGGAACTGGGTGTTCAGACTGGGCTAAATACCAAGGAAAATGAAGCTAAAATTTGATGGGAAGATTAGATGCCTTAATTGGTGCCCTTTAGAGGCTAATAAGGACACTTGTCACCACTCATGCTGGTTCTGCCTTCAAAGGTATTCTTACTTTATCAGTTTTTGTGCATGTGTTAAGTAACAGAAAAGTGAATACAAAAAAAAAGGGGGTGGTGGATGGAAATGAATGCTTCTGATTTAGAAACAAAGGTATTGCATCAGTAGTGCTCATGTACCTTCTGCACTCACAGAAAACAGACCATTTTCTGTTTCAGTCAACATTCAGAAGCATTTAAACACAGGATGACAGGTTGGGCTCAGCTGTGAGAAAATGATAAAAATCCAACATTTTCCATAAAGCTGCAGTGACTTAACAACCTCGAAGAGTCTGTTCCAATCTATCTGCTGCAGTTCTCATATTGCTCAATGCCACAAAATACTGAAATTTACCAAGGTTTGAGTAAAAAACCAATCTGATGAGCCAGCTAAGGTTCATATAAACACATATGCCTTTCTTTTTTTATACTTAGAACAAAAGCAGGCAGAATGTAAACTCCACCTGCTTGGAAATCTTACCTCTCTAGAATCTCCTTTTGGGAAGACTTAGGTGGCCTAGTAAAGAAGATACTAAAAATAACCTCATATTTCCAAATCTAATATATTCCCCAGAAGGAACGATGGTTTTTTTATGTAGTGCCTCTCTCACTCAAGGAAATAACTGTTCTTCCATCAGGGAAAAAGAACAGCAGGAGAAAAACTCTAAACAACCACTTGAGACAGGAGCTATAACCACTCAATAAAAAAAAAATTGAGAGGGATAATTAAGGTGAGAAAACACGTTTTTAGAACTTAGTAAATAAATTTGTACAAATTCATATCTATAGCTGCAAAAATAACATAAGAGAAAGGCAAAATTTCAGAAATACTGGATTGTTTTGACAAGTCTCAAATATTACTAAAAGCTACTGATTTGTAGTCCTGAAATGCATCCCACTGTACAAGAAAACTCTCACGGAAGACTGAATTTTGAGATCTCTAACAAACAGGACAAAGTACAGACAGACTTAATGCTGCAAAATGCTGAAGAAAATAAAATTTTATATGAAAAAGATCCCAAGTCTGAACAGTAGTTCTCCTATCCCACTGTCCTGATGATTCTACTGGCCCTGACCTGGTTCATGCAAAATCTAAATTCACTAAACCTAAGTAATAAAAACATGGCAACATTTTTTTTAATTAATATATGTCAAATTGCAAGTTACCTGAGAGTCCAGCAAACATCAAGGCAGTATATCCATGCTCATGTTCATTGCAGTTAACATCAGCTCCATGTCTCAAGAGCAACCTGCACATGTCTACTTTCCCTTTGTACGCCGCATGCATTAGGGGGGTCATGCCATGCTAACAAATGAAAGAGGAAGAAAGCAGCGTTCAGAAAAAAGAATTTGTTATTTCTCTTGATCTCCAGCCTGTTGGTAATAAGAAAATTTTAACTTTGGTAATAGGAAAATTTTAACTTGAATTTCATTTAGCACCAGTTTGTCATTAAGCTCTTGTATAAGACATTAATGTTAAAGAGAACTAATACTTCTGCTAGCAGGAGAAACCTTGTTTATAAAATGTTAGGTTTCTAAGTTGTGACCTTGTGTTACATAATAAGCAATGAGAAAATTAGGAATAGTTAGTTTTACCATTAACAAGACCTTTAGTATCTGAAATGCATCTTGCTCCTTTTCAGTCATCATTACTGGTAATTGTGCTTCCCTCCTCTCCCCTATTTAACCACCCTTTTTCTAGTGTGCCTGGCATCTTACCACAGCCAGAGCTCTGAAAGCCCTTGTAAAGGCACACAACTCTAACCAGGCTTTAACAACCACACAGTCTCAAACCTTTCCTTATGATAAACTGCACCATTACAAAGAAGATCAGCTTGAGCAAGGCTGGCATCAAGTTTTTATTACACTTGTATTGGTGTTATTGTAAGTGCAAACCTGGCAAACACTAGGGGAAGTTTTCAGAAGTAGGGTGAATTGCTATTGCAGGCTTTCTCCCTCTCCAAGGGCAGGGAGAAGCACATTTCTGTTTGAGAAAATTACATGACATTCCATTTTTGGAATCTGATATACTCTTTCCAACATGCTATTTATTCCCACTTAATATCTAGTCAGGATTCATGCTATCAGCCAAGACACAGTAATTGCTCAAGAACATTCTCCAGCCCTGAATACAAGGGGGAGTGCTTCAGTTTGTCCCTGAAAGACATAAAAAATTTATTTTCTTCCTTTTATTTTGGCATATTTAGGCTGTGTGCACAAATACCTTTATGTACACCATAACTGTACATCTGTAAATGCAAGCTAGTGTGATATTCTCAAATCACCTAATTGTCAGTTTCAGCCTTAATATACTCATTTCAACTCATGACAGAATAAAACCCAATAAAGTTAAATGTGTAATTTTCAAAAACTTCCTAAAGGTGAGAAAAACATGGGATGAAGAAACAAGTTTCTAGCAGCTACTATGTATCATTTCTCTGTCCAAAAATCCATTCTTTCAAGCTCATTCTCTAGAGCAAAAATTAGCTTTCACAGTTTCTTGTTTACTTTGTAGGGACGTTACATGAATTACAGAGAGCAAAACTAACATTGCCCATCTTCTGCAGGGCTACAAGTATTCCCTGCACAGCTGACTAGCACAATGGAAATAGTTTGCAGTGTCTTTAGAAATTGCTACAGAGAAGGAACTATGGAGAAAGTTTTTCAAGAACACTGTTTCTCAGCCTTTGTTGAGCAGGAGGAGGGTGGCTGGGGAACAAGAGCAGGGCCAAAAAAAAAAAAAAAAAGCACACAGACAATCTTGTATAGTGACTGGTGCAAATTTGACAGAAAACTCACTATGCTGTGAGCATTCAAATGTTCAAGCTGACTGTGTAAGAACACAAATAAATGTGTGTTTTCAAAAGCCATTGCTTTGTGGATAACCTGCTGGTAATTTGCTGCTGAAATATCCCCACAGACTTGTCTTACTAAAGAGAACAGAGGAATCCATGTGCTTCCAACAGTCAGTGTTTTACATCTCCTGCTCACTCCACCCTTCTTCCTCCTCAGCTGTGAAAACTTGGCCAATTTGCAGCATCCATGGGCTGGATACACTGGAGTGGCTCCCTCAGGAGGCAGTGGGGTACAGCACAACTGTGCATGGGGGAATCCTAACTACCTTGCTAGAGGTGAGATCAGAGGTGAAAGGGAGGAAAGGGGAAAACTGTAATAACCTGAGCTGAAAAATTGCTGTAGACACCTGTATGCTGACATTGTTAAAGCATCCACTTCTCCCTTTCCCAGCACATTTTATGAGGAACCCAGCCTGACATTAGCATGCAGAGAGTGCCTAATTTTATTGCTCAAATTCAGGCAACTATAACAGTTCTCTTCATACACAAAATTACAAAATAAACACATAAGACTAGAGACTTTTCTTTTTTTTTGAGATGATATTTGGAAAGTTCCTGAAATGGAAACAAATGATGTAAGAAGAGCTGGCATCAGAAGAACTAAAGGGAACAGAAAGAGAAATACCAGTCAAGGAATGTCTTCAACATAAACTCTCCTAAACAAAATAGAAGAGCACTACTGAAATCAGACCCATTCATTAAGACTAGTCCAGGTAGATATTTGAAACTGGATTGTAAAAATGTCTCTGACTTTTAACAGAAACAGTACTGAATGCTGCTAGTCTAAAAATACATTACTTGAATTTTCAGTTGATTTAAGTCCTTAAATCTTTTGAATGAGATTCCTTACCTACCTGAACATACTGCAAACAGGATTTGGAAGGTAGTCAACATATACAACTACAAATCATTTTATATCCAAGTATGATCTAATTAGAGTATGAAATACTGTTTGAGTGTGTGTAGATATATCTTTCATAGCTATAATTCTCCTTTACAGTCATCCTGCTAAGCTGTTGGTTTCACATATGCAATACATTAGAATTCTCTGATGATCTTTCTGTTCATCTGCAGTGATGAAAAGTTAAACTTTACATGAGTCAGTGACCTGAACTGGAACCAGGTAACTCTTAACAGCTGTTGAATTTTCTTAGAATCATAGAATCATAGAATTGTCTGGGTTGGAAGGGACCTCAGAGATCATAAAGTCCAACCCTTGATCCACTACCGTAGTAATTACTAGACTATGGCACTGAGTGCCACATCCAGTCTCTTTTTAAATATTTCCAGGGACAGAGACTCCACTACTTCCCTGGGCAGCCCATTCCAATGTCTGATCACCCTCTTGGTGAAGAAATTCTTTCTAATATCCAACCTAAACTTCCCCAGCACAACTTGAGACTGTGCCCTCTTGTCTTGTTGATAGCTGCCTGGGAAAAGAGACCAACCCCCACCTGGCTACACCCTCCTTTCAGGTAGTTGTAGAGAGTGATGAGGTCTCCCCTGAGCCTCCTCTTCTCCAGGCTGAACGAGTCCCTTCACCAGCCTGGTTGCCCTCCTTTGGACCTGCCCCAAGACCTCAGTCTCCTTCCTGAACTGAGGGGCCCAGAACTGGACACAGTACTCAAGGTGTGGCCTTGAGCGCTGAGTACAGGGGAAGGATCACTTCCTTGGACCTTTGACACCCCTTTGATTTGCCTATTTTTAAATACTATGTAAAAAAAAGCTATCAAAAGACAGAACCTTCTCCTCAATAAAGGCCAAGGACTGTCTCTTATNTGCCAAATGATAGTTCCCTATATAAAATTAATATGAATTATTTTAAATATAGATTGTAGTGCTATACTGCTCCCTTGCAATCTTAACTACCACCATGACTGAAGGAAACTTCCACAGCTAAAAAAACCATGTCCTTCCTCTAGAATGCCTTTCCATACTAATCTGAAATATCTAACTCTACCCATTTTCAGGGTGTGGCTAAAAGTCAGCAAACTGCCAACATGAAGTCAAGACACTATTTACAACCTCTGTACTCCCAGGAAAAAGCAAATCACTTTCTTCCATACCACACATCCAAATGAGCAGTCACTTCAACTAAAATAGGACTAAAGAGGACTCAGCAATGTGCATTTAAATGAAATATATTTATGTTTATTTTGCACCCATTTCCATTGCTCATCCATTTGTCCTAAGATTTTGGGACACCTGAATTTAAATGCCTCTGAAGATTTAAAGTTGCCAGAGTCAGGCTGTTAAAGACAAACTTTGTGGAGAGCTTTCTTTGTCTTCATAAAGATAGTGATGTAAGCCTCAATACCATTCCTTTATTTAAATCAACAAAGAAACAAACAAAAAAATAAATTGGTCAGAAAAGATGCTGGGAAAAAAACAGGACTCTCTCTCCTGGGT
>JAAWXA010000002.1:25609510-25626231 GCA_038090715.1 Florisuga fusca
TCTTTCATAGCTATAATTCTCCTTTACAGTCATCCTGCTAAGCTGTTGGTTTCACATATGCAATACATTAGAATTCTCTGATGATCTTTCTGTTCATCTGCAGTGATGAAAAGTTAAACTTTACATGAGTCAGTGACCTGAACTGAAACCAGGTAACTCTTAACAGCTGTTGAATTTTCTTAGAATCATAGAATTGTCTGGGTTGGAAGGGACCTCAGAGATCATAAAGTCCAACCCTTGATCCACTACCGTAGTAATTACTAGACTATGGCACTGAGT
Source organism: Florisuga fusca (assembly GCA_038090715.1). Taxonomy (NCBI): domain Eukaryota; kingdom Metazoa; phylum Chordata; class Aves; order Apodiformes; family Trochilidae; genus Florisuga; species Florisuga fusca. Next base: position 25,609,790 of record JAAWXA010000002.1, read on the forward strand.
GCCACATCCAGTCTCTTTTTAAATATTTCCAGGGACAGAGACTCCACTACTTCCCTGGGCAGCCCATTCCAATGTCTGATCACCCTCTTGGTGAAGAAATTCTTTCTAATATCCAACCTAAACTTCCCCAGCACAACTTGAGACTGTGCCCTCTTGTCTTGTTGATAGCTGCCTGGGAAAAGAGACCAACCCCCACCTGGCTACACCCTCCTTTCAGGTAGTTGTAGAGAGTGATGAGGTCTCCCCTGAGCCTCCTCTTCTCCAGGCTGAACAGCCCCAGCTCCCTCAGCCTCTCCTCATAGGATCTGTGCTCGAGTCCCTTCACCAGCCTGGTTGCCCTCCTTTGGACCTGCTCCAGGACCTCAATCTCCTTCCTGAACTGAGGGGCCCAGAACTCGACACAGTACTCAAGGTGTGGCCTTGAGCGCTGAGTACAGGGGAAGGATCACTTCCTTGGACCTTTGACACTCCTTTGATTTGCCTATTTTTAAATACTATGTAAAAAAAAGCTATCAAAAGACAGAACCTTCTCCTCAATAAAGGCCAAGGATCTGGGCATTTTCTGCTAGCATAAAAATTTCACACTACAATGCAGAGATAGATCAACTGGATCACAGGCATTGATCAACCCATCCACTGAGCATAATTACTAGGATTAAAGCTACACATCTCTCATACACTAATAAGCAGGCTGCTGCTGTACTTCCCAGAAAACATTCAGTTCTGCCATTAGCACACAGAAGTTAACCACTTCCACAAGATGTATTGTATTACAAAGTGAACTGCTGAATTAAGAGGAAAAAAGTAATTCTGCTAATGCCAAATGATAGTTCGCTATATAAAATTAATATGAATTAAATTATTTTAAATATAGATTGTAGTGCTATACTGCTCCCTTGCAATCTTAACTACCACCATGACTGAAGGAAACTTCCACAGCTAAAAAAACCATGTCCTTCCTCTAGAATGCCTTTCCATACTAATCTGAAATATCTAACTCTACCCATTTTCAGGGTGTGGCTAAAAGTCAGCAAACTGCCAACATGAAGTCAAGACATCATTTACAACCTCTGTACTCCCAGGAAAAAGCATATCACTTTCTTCCATACCACACATCCAAATGAGCAGTCACTTCAACTAAAATAGGACTAAAGAGGACTCAGCAGTGTGCATTTAAATTTATATTTATGTTTATTTTGCACCCATTTCCATTGCTCATCCATTTGTCCTAAGATTTTGGGACACCTGAATTTAAATGCCTCTGAAGATTTAAAGTTGCCAGAGTCAGGCTGTTAAAGACAAACTTTGTGGAGGAGCTTTCTTTGTCTTCATAAAGATAGTGATGTAAGCCTCAATACCATTCCTTTATTTAAATCAACAAAGAAACAAACAAAAAAATAAATTGGTCAGAAAAGATGCTGGGAAAAAAACAGGACTGTATCTCCTGGGTATCTACAAACTTCTGGAAGCATCTGTGAAACCAATTTGCATAAAGGGGTCTTTGATTTCAAGTGATCTATGCTCCCAGTAGAGCACTGCAGACAAGAGGAGGTGAGTGGCAAGGGAGTCGGTACACAGACAGCAAAAGCAAAGGAGACTTAGAGGAGTGATTTTTTTAATTTTTTTCTTTTAATGTAACAACAGAAGCAATGCTGAAACTCTGCATCCAGCTCTTGACTACATTTTTGAAGGAAGAAGCTGAAACAGCTGGAAAGTATTTGGAAAAAAGCCATGATTACAGTTCAATTACTGAAGTGACACAACTTCTGGCAGGCTAATTAAAAAGTCAATGCATTTGGGAGATGTTAAACCATTATCTGGTTCTTGTGTAAACCCTAGAGAAAGACTGCTGATGATTGTCAGTAGTTTTCAATCTAGAGGAAAGCATACCTAAGAAGTTAGAATACGTCAAACCAAAAATAAGGGACATCTTATGTGTTTATTTATTAAAATTGGGAAGTGCAATATGTAATGGCCTGCTTCTGGGTGCTGTGGATTCTCTAGGCTGTGAACATTATTAAATTCTGACTACAGAGTTGCTGTACCACAAAGAAAAGAGAATTACATTAAACCCATGCTCATTCTCTAGTTTATCTCATGTAAAAAGGTCTTATAAGGAAGGAAATGAGATCTTAGTTCCCAAGTGAATTATTCTCCCATTTCAATAGCTAAGCATGCAATTGTCAGAGCTCTGTTTCCTCATTTATTAACATTAATAAAATAATTAACAGTAGTAATATAAATAATAATGTTAATTTCAGGACAAACATAAGAAACTAACACCTCATGCATTCAGAGTAGTCTCCAACTATGGCAAGATGGAATAACAGTTGAAACTAGTGTATAACTTGTGGTTTACACACTACTTATATATAGATATGGTTTATAACAGAAAAACTGTAAAAGTCAATGTGAGAAGACCGATGGATTAAGAATCCTAAATTTGAGCCCTTTGGAGTTCATATACATCACTAGATACCACTCTGGGGGATAAAAAGGAGACTGGAAGAAGTCCATTCCCTTGAGTGTATTTAGTCAGATGTGAGCATTAGGCAAGTCCTGCTAATAACGTTTCTTCTTTAACAATATCCAGAGGCATAGCTGAGTTATGGTTACTATTAATAAACCATATTCCCTCAACAGTAATGCTGCATTTTTTGTGCTAGTACTGCATCAAGGGTGCAGTTTTTCAGCACTTGCTCAGCAACTACCCTGGAAGATTTTAAAGTCCATAGAATAAAGCACACTTACAAATATATTGTATTATATTGTATATTTGGTTTCTAGAGTTTACAGTAAGGTTCAGAAACTTGTTGAAATGCACACACAAGAAATCAAGGTTTAAATATTTAACTGTACTGAAAAACAATCAGAAAAATGGATCTGTTGGCAGCACAAAAAAAGATGAACAATATTCCAGGAACATTAAGTGATAGTTTTCCTTCACTCAGCATTCACAAGACCACATCTACAATATCCTGTTGACTTTTGCACCTTCCAATACAACAAAGACATGAATAAACTGCTGCAATTTCAACACCAAGATGTGCTCAAAGATTGAAAACTTGGCCAGTCAAGAGAGGCTACAGGAACTGGGATTCTAGTTGTTAGAGTTGTTAAGTTGGGAAAAACAGCAACTGACATATAAATTGATAAATTAAAGACTGATCCATCATGCATGCTGGGCAGTAAGTTTTTCTTCCATGTTATGCTTCATATTGATGTTTCATGCTTTTAGAAACAAAAAGAAGAGGAAACATGAATACCATACAAGGTTCCTTTCAATAACTTTCTCATATCTTTAGGTAGTGCTTAAGGATTTTATCTTCTATATGTCTATCACATCTGTGTCTGCAAAAGACTTTCTACTTTGACCTAGCTGTTCACCCCCAGAGTACATTTATGGTTCTGCAGAGATAAGGCTTTGGGTTATGAGATGCAAATATGAGATGGGACAGGTATTCTTTATCCCTGCTGTCTGCAGCTACCTAAACTGAGGGACTACAATTTGGTAGAGGTGACAAGAAGTCAGGAAGCACCCCTGTGTCTTGCTGCAGTGTTATCTTACCTTACTGACACCAAAGCTTATGCTGGAACTTGAGAGAAAACACAGTGTAGTACTAGTAGAGTACTCTAGAGTACCAGAGTAGTATTACTCTTTAAACTTTCTTTAAAAAGAGTTTATTATTCAGCTGCAGGCTAGAAATATCTTCAGAATAATTCTAATTTGCAGGAGTCTGTATAGCAATATTATTTAACAATAAGAACGCCTTCAGGCCTGGTATTTTCCTCACTAAACCCAGCATAATTTTTTTACAGTTTCTCTGTACCTCATCCAAGCAATTGACACGGACATTCTTGCTGCCCAGTAGCCTTCCAGCCTCCTCGGTGTTTCCTTTAATTAAAAAAGACAGAGGGAGAAAGGGGGAGTGAGAAATGGAACAAATTGAGAATCAAGAGGAGAAAGTTCAGTTCCATTCTTGATTAGAATCAAAATATTTTCAGATTAGCCACTTGGAATGTAGATTAACTATCAATAAATCAATCACACTTAGTGAAGGGGCCTAGGAATGAACAATGTTCTGTTCTAGAAGATATAAGTTAAGAAACCACAACATCAAAGAGTAGTCTGAGAGCAAGAACTAAATGTATATACATCCATTTTTTGTAAAGCAACTGATCTACACCCACATAAGAACAGGACACTAATATATTAATAAACTGTATTAAAACAATTCTGAACGAGTAAACCTGAGCATTTTAAAACATTCTGCATCTTTTTTGAAGCATCACACATCTAAGAGAGTGAATTCTCACAAAAGAAGATTGTCCTGTTTCAAAGACTTTTCTAGTCAGAATGAAACAAGCTTTGGTATTTAGTTACATCTCCTTTCCTGTTTGAACCTGAAAATTTCCACACTCCACCTCACAGGTGCAGAGAAGTAGAGAGCATTTACTTTTAGTGATGAAGAATAAAAGTGGAAAGGAAAAGGACTGAGGTAACTTGATCATTGACATTTCTAAAAATTGCCAAATGCATAAGTAGGCTGAAGTCTGAAAAAAATTTGTGAAGGAAATATAGGCCATAACTTTTTTTTTCCAATTTGTTACAAGAATCCCTACAGTTAAGCCAAGAGACCCAAGAATATGATTTAAAGCCCTCTCAAGTCCTGTTCAGGAATGTCAATGTAATTTCAATAGGCATTCAAATTAACACAAATTAAAGAATAATCAGAGATACTAAATTAGGGGAATTACATTTATTTCAAGTGAACAGAAACTTCTGATCATTAATTCAATCAAACAAAACTCTTCCAACCACAGAGATATGCTGAATAACATAAGCATTACATCCCTCACTTTCATGACAGGCTTTATGCTTATCTTCACTGTATTGCAAGGAGGTGCTCTTCCTGCAAGTTTTCAGCAAAGCAGCTCTAGCAACTTAAATTTTGGCTCATTAAAAAATATTCACAAATACTAGAAATAATTTATTTCCATTAAGCTTGTGGCATGATTTTACAGTATCAAACATGTTTCCTTTTTTTTTTTCTTTTTTAAATTAATTGTTTTAGGAAAGAATGCCAGTCACCTGGGTCATCTCACACCTCTGATAAGGACCCAGTAAAATACACTTACAACAGTCAGGGCACTGTCAACTATTGTACTTCCCTAAATATAGTTATTTGGTTTAAACACACAAGAAGCTTCTTAGGAGCTGGAGTAGTTTTAGAAAGAACATCCAATCAAAAAAATCAAACATCAGAAACAGCAAGTCTTTGAGTGGTGATCTTAAAAGTAAATTTTAATGCAAGTAAAGAAAATTAATGTTGTATTTACAAGTTCAGAGTTCTATATAATACAACATTTCCAAACAAGACACTAATATGACAGAAGACAGACACCTGGCATTGGCTAGAGCTTAAAGTTGGGAGTCAGGCTGTTAGTAGTAGTGTGTGGTAGGATGATAAGAGACAAGAAGCACAAGTTGAAAGAAAAAGAAGCTTCAGACTGGATATAAGGAAAAAGATTTTCACTCTGAGCACAGTAAGGCAGCAGAAAAGGTTGCACAGAGACATTAAGCGCTCTCCATCCTTGGAAGTTTTCAAGGCCTGATTGGATAAATTCCAGAGCAACCTCTTTTGACCTCACAGATGACCTGTTTTGAGCAGGAGGTTGTTTGGCCTAAAGACCTTCTGAGGTCCCTTCCAACCTGAATTATCCCATTACTCTAATCATAAGCATTAGTTAAGTTAGACAGAAGCATCTGCAAGAGAAAAGCCTGAAATTCTGATTAAAGTGAGTCAAACTGATTTTGAGTCTCAATAAATCCATTACTGACGGTCCTATGCTTGTGCCTCTGACAGAAGAAGGTCTTAACATCATCAAGAGCAAAGCCCCAAAACTATAAATACTTTTTCTTATGGATTCAGATTACCTCCAAAACTACATACGGAAGTGCATGGAGCACATCACAGGTTTTTAGTTTACCTCCAACTAACAAACATCACTCAAAATACCATTTGGAGTATAATTATTTAGAAAGGGCTGTGAAATTCCATGTTGCTGGACCACAAAACCCAACTTTTACACCAAGCATGACAGGAAGCCCCCAAGCAATAAGCACATGTGCTGCATAACCTGGCTGAAACTGCAACACATAAAATGCAAAATAAAACAGTTTAAGGAATATGAGATGCTCAATACCCTGAACAAGCTCAAGTGCTGTTAATTTAAGAACATCCCATCTGTAAAGACAGCCAGATCTGGCACATAAGGAAATCTGTATCAGGTTAAGGAACTGCATTATGCCCAAGACAACATATTTTTTTTTTGCGCATATTAAGTCATTAGATAAATATCAATGTACATAGTATGAATACACAGAAGAAAGATATAAGCTTTTCTTGGCGGAGTCATACCCTCGCAGCTGGGCTTCCCCAGCCCAAACTGCACCCCAACGCGCAGGGTACCCCCCTAAGGCCTGACAAGCAGCCCCCGTTACCCTCCCCGGCGGCCTACGGGCAGTGCGAGAGAGAAAGGCGCTCTCACCGCCTGGGGCGCAGCCATTTCCCCGTTCGGGAGAAGGGGGCCGGGGCCCGAAGCGGAGCCCGGTGGCAAGCCGGCCCGTGGCACGGACCCCGAGAAGGGCGGCAGCGCGGCCAGTAACGGCTGCGATGCTGCCAGCAACGGCCGCAGCGCCCCGCCGAGGGGTCGGGGCCTGTNGGTGAAGCCCGCCCGTAGAAATGTTGCCGCCCGCGGGTTTGCGCGACCCGTTCCGCCTTCGCCTGCCCGACCGCTTCGAGGGGCGAAGCTCCTGGGCGCCTGGTGGGGGGAACCGGCTGGAAGCCCCGAGGCCCCCGGAGCGAGCGGCTTTAGGTCTGCGGGCGGGCGGGCTGGCAGCCGTGGTTGGCCCGTCCTGGTGCCCGGCAGCCTGTCCTTCCGCGGGGGCTGCCTTCTTGGCATCGGTTTGCAGGGTGTTGTTTTTTTCTAGGCAGGAAAAGGTGTTTATTGGGTTAAAGCGAGCGAACAAAGCGCTGGTTGTGTCACGGCATCGTGTCTCTAAAGTGAAGCAGACTTTGATGAATTGGGAAGGGAAACAAGGCGTTTGGGGTGTTCAGAGCTGTGCCTTTTGTTAGCGCCTTTCTAAAATTAAACCCTCGGTGGAAAAACGATCTTTGTTCCCGGTCCAACTTTCCACTCGTCCGTCTGCAGCTGGGGCGGCATGGAGATGATCCTGCAGATCCCCAGTGCGAGCAGAGGCTGAGGTTGAACATGCTTGATTTCCGCGTGTTTGTGCGAAAAAGAAAAGCAGAACCGTCGTACTTGGTGGTGACTTTTCCTCCTCCTGTGTCCCGCTCTTCGATGTGTCATTTCTGTATCCTTTCTTTGAAGGAATAGAATTTTTCCTGGCACCGATTTTTTGAAGGCATAGACGTATCAGTAAGCTGATTATATTTTTTTTTTTTAATTTTTATTTTTAGTGCTTGTAGGTCATCTCATGGCTACTTATGTATCGGAATCTTTCAAATACTAATCACTTGTTCTTTGTTTTCACATTTGTTAATTGCTTGACTGACTTTCAGAAGTGAAGTCCCCTTGGTTGTTTCTTGGCTTACAGAAGAGCATGGTCTCAGAATCTGGTGTATCTTCATAAACCAAAATGTGATAGAATTTGATTTTATCATAACAGTCAAATTCTGTAGTTTTCCTATTTTTGAAACTCACAGAAATACAGGGATGTACCATCGTCTAGTTTTACTTGATTCAACAAGTGTAAATGAGAGAGAGAAATTGCTTTGGGATTCAGATTATAACATATTCCCTTGACTTTTTTAATCGGAAAAAAAATAGGAAGGAATACCTTCAAGATAAAAGTGCATTTTTTATTCTGGTCCAGAAAGGTATGCTAACAGAAGTCTGTTCCTGGCTCAGTGTGAAGGCTGAAATTAGGGTTTAAGTGGTCTTTTGTTGGTTCACTGCAGGGTGTGAATTTTACCCACCCTGAACAATTTTTTATGTTACAGTATGATGATAATCTCTGTGACATCATTAAATAATCTACAAGCTTCCTTCCATATTAAAAAAAAAAAATAAAAATTAGGTATTTAATGTACAAGAATATGCATATTATATTAGTGGGGGGTTTTTTGTTGTTTTTTTGTTTTTGTTTTTGGTTTTTTTTTTTTTTTTTGTTTGTTATTTGTTATTTGTTTTTTAATGCGAGAATGTCAGTAGTTTTATTGCTCACTAGTTCATAGAGTGAACAGGCAAACACAGTTTTTCCTTGGCAGCCTCACTGGAGCTCACTGGATGACTAAGGCTGCAAGAGTGTTCCTTCTGTAAGGGTAAAGAAATATTTCAACACTAGATAAAAACGTTTCTTCCTCTTGCCTATGGAAAACTTCTGTACAACCTTCAGTCCAGTTGTTTGCAGACATTTCTCAACCTTTGGTTTATCTTGCGAGATGGTGATGAGGTAATGAAGCTTTGTTGCCTCCATTTTGTGTGTAGAGTTCAAAGCATGAAGGCAGCAAGTCATTTTTCCAAGGTGGTGTAGGGGGGTCTGTGTCGGGGCATGGAACTGGAATATGAAAGTGTAGGTTCTGTACTTCTGGGTCTTGCCCCTTAATCTCTTTTATCTCCTGTATCTGGTTGCTACAGGTATTTAGGTTGTGAGTATTACTGTATGTTAATAATTTCAGTTGTGGGTGTTACAGGGGGAAAAGGATGTTAACCTTACTGCAACTGATTATTGTTTAGAAATCTAATTATAAATGTTACATATGAAACATTCCTTATTTCCATCAGTTTACACGTCTGAGACTTGATTTGCAGAGAAGGTAGAAGTGGTGATGTTTTTTTCTCCTCTGATGTGCTGGTGTGAGTGTGTGCAGTTCTGCTCCTGGGAAATTATATGCTATTGTAATCTGTGTGTGTGGGTGATCCTAAACACCTGATGTTTTCTGCAGCTGTTGAGAACAAGGTCCATGCGAGAAAATAATAAGGATTTCTTTCACTGAGTATTAATAATACAATATACAATACGGTAAATGCCTTTTCTTGGGTCATATTAGGGAAATGGACTGTCTTACGCTTTGGAGGGTGCCCCATGACATAATCTTTGGACATAAAAGAGGGGAAAAGAAAATGCTGAACTGGGTTCAAGCTGCTTTCTGTCAAATAACTAGCCTCTTGTATCTTGGAGGCTTGCTTTATTTGTGGAGATGTACTCTGCTGTTCTATAGTGGTAGCATAGGTGAGAGATCCTATACTCTTTCTATGCCAAGGCTTCCCATGATCAGAAACTCTGTCTGATCCACTATATTTTATGTAGGGGGGAAATACAGAAGAAAGGGTCAAGCAAGTTCTGGTATTCTTACACACTTATCCTCCTAGGTCCCATCTTCCTGGTTCACTGCTAAGGATTTCCCTTTGCCACTGGCCCACCTGTGATGTATTTTTTTGAATTTAGGTTAGCTGTGTTAGCAGCATCCTGTGGTTATAACTTCCACAAGTGCTTCAAAAATGGCCTCTTTTTATTTGTTTTTGAACCTGCAACTTCACAGTTTTATTTGATTCCCCAGCCCCCAGTTCCTATGTTGGGAGATGCTGAATTGTTTCCTGTACACCCCTGATGTTCAGTCAGGGCTTGACAGACCCTGCCTCTGTCTTTGCCGAGCTGAACCCTTAGAGATCTCCATCTGCTACTAGTTCCCTGTGGGACTTTGCACAAAATTAGGCTTTCTCTCCACTTGGAAATTTAGGAGCAAATCCCAACACTTGACTCCAGCTGTATCCAAACTCTGGCATGGTGAGATCTCACTTCATCTTCTTTTGAACACTGACTTGAAGCATTCTCAAGTATAAGGGACAGAAGGACAGCAAAGCATCCTCCCAAAAGATTGTGTTCCAGACTATTGGGTAAGCAGGGTTGAGGTGAGCAGTGCTCTTCAGTGGGAAATACTGGGCAGAGCAATGAAAAGTACCGTTTTGAGATTTGAAGGTTTGTGTAATGATATATCCTCCTGAGAGGGTTTATTAGTCTGGTTAAGCATGAGTGCTGGTGGTTTGCTTTTAGACCTGATGTGATTGAGCAGAGCCAGCTTTGATAGTTTTGCACCCAGAATATAGCCAGCATAGCAACCATGTCTGGAGAAGTTTCTTTAGACAAAACTGCTAGCAAGTTTATTTGTTTAGGCTGCAAAGTACATTTTTGAGGTTTGTGTTTTGTTTTTTTTTTTTTGTACATCTTTTAACTGTTAATCGTGAAAGGGCAACTCACATAATCTCACAGATAGGGTTAACAGTGCAAAGAAGGAATTTTAAGGTGTTCAGATACTGTGATAAAGGGGGACAATGTGGGTGCCTTAGATAAATGTGCATTTGTTCTACCCTGTTAAAAACTTTTTTAAAAAAGAATCAGCATTACTTTCATAACAAAACCAGATACGTGTACCCTTTGCTCCATTTATATGCTCAATGTTGGATCTGCAGTTTAGGAAAGAAAATAAATTGCTCCTTTGCAGGTTGATTCATATTTGTTCTAGATGGTCCTGATATGAATAGTGGATTTAGTTTATCTTTTTTGGTTTTCTTATGAGACTTGTTAAGCTGTTAAGATTCTTTTTGATTTCAAAAAATCCAAGCTTTAAATAAATTGTTTCATGTGGATGAATTTCTTGTAGATAGGTACTTGATTTTTTTTGTGTGTGTGACTTTAACAGAACAGCTTTTTGCTGATGAAGGGCTGAGATGTGTTTAATGACTGCAGAACAGTCAGAGGGCCAGCTGAGCACCTTTGCAAGCTCTAAGTTTTCCCACTTAAGCTTTGCAAGTGGTGGCAATAACCCAATCATGCAGTATGATGGCCTCTGCAAGAGGTGATTTGCAGTGGCTTTTCAGATAGGTGGTGTTAAAATAAATTCAGAACTTCAGAGATGAAACAAAAAAATTCATAAAGCTGTAAAGGTAATAGAAGTCCATGTTGAAAAATTTTACAGCACGTACAGACCCCACTCAACCTTTGGGGAATCGTGAGTGTGATACTGAGAAAAATAAAGTCTCTGGGAGCATTATGTGTCAGCAGCACTTAGTCAGTGACAATAAAACCTTTTATTGGTGAAGAAGTGTAGGCAGTTGGGTTAAACATCTCTAATAAGATCTAAGTTGTAATTTTTTAGTGTAAGGTGAATTTATTTAAAATTTGCATATGTAATACAGTAATCTACAGATACATGTACATGTCTGCAGGCTTAAGATGATTCTTTAGGGCCAAGGAATGAGATTGTGTTGAATGGATATATCATATTAAGTTCAGATTGCTTTAAGAGACTATTATTTACTCCTCAGCTTATTTTCTCTCCTTACTCCTCCTGTTCAAGTTTTATGCCTGTGTTGCACATAGGGCAGTAGGCTGTCACCTAGATCTGTCTCACTGCCTGAGCCTACAGGTAAAGTAATGCCATCCTGATATGTTGTGTGCAGTAAATTTCACCAGTGAACTGCCATGGTTGCCCATTGAACTGTGGATTTAAACCCTATTTCCGTGTGATCTGTTGTTGATTAAATATGATTACACCCCTCAATTGCAGCAGTACTTGCTTATTAATTTAAAATAGTAATTTTCTGTTAAGATAACTAGACTACTCAGAGCTAATACTGGTGTATGAGAGAAAAATTAAGAAATGGAAAAAAATCTCTTGCGTCCCCCTAGAGAAAGAAGTCTGTGGAGTGCAATAGTATTCTGCCACGCCTGAAAACCCTTTTCAGCTTCCTGTACCATACTTATTAAATCTAGCTGTAGGTCTTGTAAGAGCCTGCAAAAGTCAAAATGAAGAAAAGCAAAATAAAGAGGAAGTACAGTGACCAAAGGGTAAGGTATGGCAGTGTGGTGCTCCTCAAATTTCTTACATGCTATAAAGCTGAGAGCAAAACAAAACACTTGAGTTTCAGGATTTAACAGTTCAGGTCTTCTGTTAAGTATGGTTGTGTAGTGCAAGCACACTAAAGGGAAGTCATCTAATAACATATTTCTGGTAAACCTTCCAACTTGGGTCACAGTTTTGTGAGGGGGTTGGAGAGGTCTAAGTGTTGGCTCCTGCAGATCAGATTGTGAGCCCAGGGCATACTTGAGTACTGCCTGTTCCAGGGGAAAGTAGCTAAGAGGGTAAGCTGTTCATAAGTACAGAAGCTAAAACCTGGCTGATGGCTGATACACATTTGGTCTTGTTCCCACTCCATTTTTAGATCTGCTTTTATCACTAAGTATGTTTCAGTATAGTAAGAGACTTCTTCATACGTATCATATAAAACACATTGTCTATTGACAAGTTACGTATCCTGGTTTTTAATTTTCAGAGGTCAGGAAAATATTTCCAGAAGTAAATTGTAATTTCTATCACAACAGTGATTTTGCCTGAAGGAGATGTTTGTTATACATCTAAAAGCTTTTAAAATCGGAAATGTGGTTTTGCAGTAGTATTTGCATGGAGTTTCCTTAAAGTTTGTTGAGTACTTTGTACATAGGCATGCTTTGCAGTTCTATTTAAGGTTTTGCTCTGCAATATCTGAGTTATTCTTAAGTCAGGTGGAAAAGTTTTGTATAGAGATTTTTGCAGCTATTACAGATTCATAGAGTCAGACAAAGATTATTGCTTTTAGTCAGCTGGTAAGAAGGATGGATTACCTGTGCTGAGAATTAGAATGGGGACAGACAGATCAGATAAGGAATACGCTAGACAAAGACTGGGACAAAGAGGGGTTGGTCAGGGACACAGGAAGGAAGGAAGCACCTCCTGTGATGTCTAGAATCCCAGTGAGTTACACCCTTCTTACAGTTCCTTCGACTGCAGCAGGCAGAACAATTAAATATGGCTTTGGGATTGCACTTGATTGTAATAACCACTTTTTCATGTATTTTCCTTAAATGTGTTTCATTTTCATGCAGAAAAAGAAGTCTAAGCAGTTCAGCAGTTTGTAATTTTCAAATTTAAGTGATCCTTTCTGTTTAGGTTTTGTTTCCATAAATAAAATTCCCTACTATAAGTGTTTTCTAAGGGGAAATATTTATTCAGTGCATTCAAGTTATATTTCAATAACTTTTCTTCTGGTAAGGCACAGAAAGTGAAATTTTAGGAACATGTTACTGAGCATTAGTAAGTACAGGGCCAATAGTTTATTTTTTGCTATCATCTCACTCTTCAAGTAATAGGAAGTTAGAAAAACAAAGTACATTATTTGTTTTAAATGCTCAGTGAGAAGTCAGCCCTCGATTAAAAAAAGGAGAGGAGACGGTGAGTTTCTTCTCAGTTTGCAACCTCCTCTGTACAAGCCAATACTGATATGATGACCTTGTTTAGAGACTTGTTGCTGGTTTCACCCCGTGTCTCTGCACCTCTCTGAGATTGCTCCTGGAAACTGCAATGGTAATCTCCCTTCTGTCTCAGGTCTGCTTCAACTGTATTGTCTTACTGCATTGGTTTCATGTGACCGAGATTCCAGGATCCCAAAACCATCATCTGGTGCAATGGAAACTTGGTGGTGTGCTGTTGAATCCCATATTGTGTCTGAGATGTTTTTTCTCCTAGATTTTGTGGCAAAAAGAAGCCCCAGTGAGCATGTCCCTAGCACTGCCTGAATCCTTGGCTCTCTGCCTTTGAGATTCATCATCCTGCACATCTGTTTCACATCCCTTCCTAGCACAGAAACACTTCTGTGCTAAGATACATGCATGAGGTTTTGAGTTTGGGTATCTTGTTTTGCAGAACTTTATTAGAAGACTTTTCCTTGAATTCGAGAAAGGAAAACATACTAATTTACTTTTCCAAAGGAGCCAAGGGGAAGCGCTTTGTGTTTTCAGTTGGTTTATTCCTGTTAAAATGCTTACTGGTGTAAGCTGAAAAGTCATAGTGTTTGATTTCCAATGTGCCCTGCCATCAGTGTTATCAACTTGCATTGCTCTTGTACCTCCAAGACTCTTTGCAGGGATAACAGACTGGTTACTTAGTGACTTAGACTGCTAAATCTTCAAGCCACCAGACTATCAGGTCTCACCTGTGGTGAAATTGTGGGATTCTTGGAACTTTATGAGCAGTAGTCCACAGCTCCCTGAAGCCAAATGTATCAATCCAAAGCATTTAATGGGTAGCTTGTTTGATGCTATGATTAATTTAGTAGCTTAGTGGGCTCCCTGATTCACTTTTGTTTCCTGGATATAAAGAGGCCTACTTCTTTCCCTATTTCCCTTTGTCTTGTCAGCTGAGACAGTTGTTGACCTTTTCAGTATGACCTAGTAGGTATCAGTGCTGCAAAAGCAGTGTTCTGGTATGAGGACACAACAGAAAAAAAATGCTTTTGAAGCTGAGGGAGAGCGAGATGTCAGTGATGGGGAAAAGGGCACTGTCTTCTTAGTGTAGACCAAGGTGCTCCCCAGATATTCCTTGTAACATCCTTGTTACTACTTTTTGTAAGCCCAGTATAAATTATTCAGTTCTTGTTAATAGCTAGGTTATTAGATTACTGAATATCTACTTTCATTAGTGTTCTCAACAGTTGGTTAATATATGTAAACATCAATCTCTTCTTAATCTGAATCAAGTATCATATAATTGTATCAGTTCTGTTTTTGCAGCATTGTCAAGGCTAGAAGAAAATCACGTGTTGCAAAGCCCCTGATTAAGTGTCATGTTGAGTACCTGCTTTCTTTTATTATTAGATTTTTAAAAAGCAAATTTAAGTTGTCACTTCTGCTTTGCATTTTATCTTCCATTAGCAAAGAACATAAGGCAAGTTTTCTAGTTTCTCAGCTCTGCAAACTGTATCAAACTATTCAAATCAACATTCGTTGTGGATGCAGATGTGTTGGTCTGAATGGGCTTCAAAAGTCAGTTCACTGACTTGGAGAGCTTGGCTGTACCCATGGATTGAACAGATCTACATTTTGGGATTTAGCATCAGTTCGCTTCTTAAAATTGGAAATAATTATTTTGTTTTGTTTTCGTCATTGTATAATAGATGCAGTAGTTGCTAAGTTTTTTGTCCTTTGAAGAGCTTCTCTTTCTTTCAAAAGGACATGAGATGTAGCAGTGAAAAGGTATATGCCCCTTTTTCACTGGAAGTTAATGTGTTTTGTAGAATCCTTTTCTAGATCCACATTCAAGAGCCCTAGGTTAGTTTACATGTCTTTGAAGTCCTCAGAGAAACCAACCAAGCATTTCAATGTGTTTTCTCAATCTAGAAAAAACCCAAAAGTAGTCCTTTAGCTGTCTCATTCATGAATCTTTTAAATTATTCATACCTTGCATCAGCATTGGAAGTGAGTTGTAGAAATGTAATGTAGCCTTTATTGGCATTCCTACTCTCTTCATGGATACATGTAGTCATAACACCTACAGATGTACATCCAGTGGAACCTTTATTAGATTATCTGCAGAAGTAGGTTGCTGATAATTGGTCTTTCCAGTGCATGAACAATGATGCTGTAAACAATAAAATAGATTTTCCTATTAATAGTGTCAAATATCACTGTCCAGTGAGCTGGCATTGGTACAGCCCAACCAACCACAAAGCAGATGTAAGCTTTTTCTTCCCAAAGCTAGTGATGTGTTATGCCTGTTGAAAAAAGATACTGAAGCTGTTCTGATTAGAAATGCACAACCTCCTGCAGTAACACTTGGCTTCAGAAACGTAGTTGGATGTGGGTGGGTCCTTGTGGTCTAATGCTGGGCCTGTTCTTTCAGCATATTTTTGGTACACTGTGTTTTGAAGCTTCTCAGCCAACAATGGAAAATCTGTAAATCATTTCAGAAAGATAACACGTAGGTCTGAATTAACTATAGAACTGAATAACCATCAGTAATTGTTCTTTTGTTAATTTTGGCTGTGTGATTAAACTCATAACTCAAGATGTTTTTTGGTGTCACTGAGCTGTAGAGGTTCACACAGCTTGCTAGTCTGCAGGTGTGAATTCTGTTGTAGGGTTGCAGAAACTGATGGAGGAAGATTGTGCACTTTGGCCACAACAACCCCATGCAGCGCTACAGGCTGGGGACAGAGTGGCTGGAGAGCAGCCAGGCAGAAAGGGACCTGGGAGTCTGCATTGACAAGAAACTGAACATGAGCCAGCAGTGTGCCCAGGTGGCCAAGAAGGCCAATGGCATCCTGGCCTGTATCAGAAACAGCATCACCAGCAGGTCCAGGGAGGTGATTCTTCCCCTGTACTCGGCGCTGGTTAGGCCACACCTCGAGTACTGTGTCCAGTTCTGGGCCCCTCAGTTTAAGAAGGATGTAGAGGTCCTGGAACAGGTCCAAAGGAGGGCAACCAGGCTGGTGAAGGGACTCGAGCACAGGCCCTATGAGGAGAGGCTGAGGGAGCTGGGGCTGTTCAGCCTGAAGAAGAGGAGGCTCAGGGGAGACCTCATTGCCATCTACAACTACCTGAA
>JAAWXA010000002.1:25626931-25697308 GCA_038090715.1 Florisuga fusca
CTATTTTTTTTTCTAGATCGGATGATTTATACTGCTACTTTATTTTACTTCCTTTCCTGGTAATGCTTATTAATTCTGAGACTCTGGCTGTCTGGGTATATAAATGTATTTTTGAGAACTGAGTTTTCATGTGATTGCAGTTATGATGAAAGTTGCTTATAAATATATCTTTTTGAGGAGCAAAACTATCAAGACACATTCATAGCATTTATAATAGCCATCGCTTGCAGTGCTGTTTTTATAGATAAACTGAGTTCTTTGGGTTACATTGATGGATTTTGAAAATAGATGAAACTTTGCTATACGCAATTGCTTAACATTTGAGCTTTTTGGTTACCAAACCAGTTTGTTCTGATAGGTGAATATTGTCAGACTCTGATAGTCTGTGTCCAGCTTCTTTTATATATCCCACATGTGGAGGGTGTGAGATTATTCTGCTATCTCAGAAATCCCACGTAACACCACCTATCTTCAGATATGTAGTTTGTATGTGAAGTATGTAGAATTCTGTATGGACTGGCTCAAAGCTTCTCGTTTTCTTGACTGAAAACAACTAGTTTGAGTGTTTTCCCTCATTTAAAGTCCTCCTACATAATCAGTAATACAACATGCTGACTCAGGTCAGTCTTCTGGGGACTTTTGTTTCCTTCTCCTCACCTGACCTTACTGAATTGCCCCCCAGCTCTTGGTGCTGTTGTCATAGTACTCACAGGTGGAGTATTTTGTCATGGATCAGTCATGTTTGTCTTCTGTGTTCATGCATCATAAGATACAGCCTTTCTGGAAGTACCGAGTGAGAAGAAGCTATGTGGGATATATGATGCCTGTAAGTTACCTAACCTTAGACCAAAGCTTGATGTATTGGGAGAAATTGGCTTTGGTCCAGAGTGTGGTCTCTGGAAACGTCCTGTAGAGTTGAGTAGATGCAAAAAGAAAAAAGGAGGTGGGAGGGGAGGGAAAGGATGTGATGTGATGTGATGCAGAGGGTTAAAACTTTCTAACATGGGAACAATGAAGTAGCCAGGCAGAATGTGGCCAGGCAGGACATCTTTGGGCAGGATAAGTCAGATTTATTGCAAAGGCAAACGAGAGGTGCTGCTGATAGGCTTAGAGAAAACCCAGACTCAAATAGTTCTGGTTTGCTGCATCAGCATTTCTGACCCAAGTGCAAAACTTCAAGGTCCAAGGTTAAAAGTACACCGTGAAGAAGACTTTGAACCTTCCTCCCAACTACCCTCACCCACAACCACCAGTATACATGCAGAAATGTGTGGAATCTTGTGTTAATAACTTCTGGAAGATGATTTGAATAACCCTGCTTCTTGTATGGAAATGTAATGCATACGTATGATTTATAAGGATAAAAGTGTAACCGAATAACCAAGTGGTGTGTGTGCTGGGTGGAGCGATCCNTGGTTAGGCCACACCTCGAGTACTGTGTCCAGTTCTGGGCCCCTCAGTTTAAGAAGGATGTAGAGGTCCTGGAACAGGTCCAATGGAGGGCAACCAGGCTGGTGAAGGGACTCGAGCACAGGCCCTATGAGGAGAGGCTGAGGGAGCTGGGGCTGTTCAGCCTGAAGAAGAGGAGGCTCAGGGGAGACCTCATTCACGTCTACAACTACCTGAAAGGAGGCTGTAGCGAGGTGGGAGCTGGACTCTTTTCACAGACGACCTTCAACAAGACAAGAGGACACAGTCTTAAGTTGTGCCAGGGGAGGTTTAGGTTAGATATTAGAAAGAATTTCTTCACGGAGAGGGTGATTAGGCTATGGAATGGACTGCCCGGTGAGGTGGTAGATTCTCCGTCCCTGGAGACATTTAAAAAAAGACTGGATGTGGCACTCAGTGCCATGGTCTAGCAACTGCTCCGGTGGGTCAAGGGTTGGACTAGATGATCTCTGAGGTTCCTTCCAACCCGGCTAATTCTATGATTCTATGATTCTATGATCTAGTTCAAATACGTAAGAAGTGCTTAAGAGTGAGGCTGTTACAAGAGACTCCCTTAAGATCTCACCCATCTTTAAATGGGCAAGCAGAATATTTTAGGTAAGCTATTTTTTGGAAATGTTTACTTTACTTCATTGATTGTGAAAAGAGGCAAGGGCCGCAGGGTTAGACCTAGCTGTCTGTCATTATTCATGTTTATAGTTAGGTCCAATTCACCCATTTTTGGGTTCTGACAGTTGACTTTGCTGGGGAAACATGGATATGAATTTTGGTTCTAAAATCATTGACAATGAAACAGGTAGTGGTCCTCACAACTAATAGCATTGTTATTTTTTTCACTGATCTGAGCTGACTGACATCTGTCTGTGCTTTCATTCCTAGTGTATGGGCACAAAGTGCTTCAGGAACTGCTGCAGTGTAAATGGTACTGCACACACGTGGGATTTGCTGCCTTTGTGATGGAGTAGGGTAAAATATTATATACCTGCTCTGGTCTACATCTGGATCAAGCAGATGTCTCTTACTCAAACTTCTGCTAGCTTTTTGTAACATGATGACACTGACATCAATACTGGAAAACAGATAGAAATTAATGAAGCAACAGGCTAATGACTATTTTTTTTTCTAGATCGGATGATTTATACTGCTACTTTATTTTACTTCCTTTCCTGGTAATGCTTATTAATTCTGAGACTCTGGCTGTCTGGGTATATAAATGTATTTTTGAGAACTGAGTTTTCATGTGATTGCAGTTATGATGAAAGTTGCTTATAAATATATCTTTTTGAGGAGCAAAACTATCAAGACACATTCATAGCATTTATAATAGCCATCGCTTGCAGTGCTGTTTTTATAGATAAACTGAGTTCTTTGGGTTACATTGATGGATTTTGAAAATAGATGAAACTTTGCTATACGCAATTGCTTAACATTTGAGCTTTTTGGTTACCAAACCAGTTTGTTCTGATAGGTGAATATTGTCAGACTCTGATAGTCTGTGTCCAGCTTCTTTTATATATCCCACATGTGGAGGGTGTGAGATTATTCTGCTATCTCAGAAATCCCACGTAACACCACCTATCTTCAGATATGTAGTTTGTATGTGAAGTATGTAGAATTCTGTATGGACTGGCTCAAAGCTTCTCGTTTTCTTGACTGAAAACAACTAGTTTGAGTGTTTTCCCTCATTTAAAGTCCTCCTACATAATCAGTAATACAACATGCTGACTCAGGTCAGTCTTCTGGGGACTTTTGTTTCCTTCTCCTCACCTGACCTTACTGAGTTGCCACCCAGCTCTTGGTGCTGTTGTCATAGTACTCCCAGGTGGAGTATTTTGTCATGGATCAGTCATGTTTGTCTTCTGTGTTCATGCATCTAAGATACAGCCTTTCTGGAAGTACCGAGTGAGAAGAAGCTATGTGGGATATATGATGCCTGTAAGTTACCTAACCTTAGACCAAAGCTTGATGTATTGGGAGAAATTGGCTTTGGTCCAGAGTGTGGTCTCTGGAAATGTCCTGTAGAGTTGAGTAGATGCAAAAAGAAAAAAGGAGGTGGGAGGGGAGGGAAAGGATGTGATGTGATGTGATGTGATGTGATGTGATGTGATGTGATGTGATGTGATGCAGAGGGTTAAAACTTTCTAACATGGGAACAATGAAGTAGCCAGGCAGAATGTGGCCAGGCAGGACATCTTTGGGCAGGATAAGTCAGATTTATTGCAAAGGCAAACGAGAGGTGCTGCTGATAGGCTTAGAGAAAACCCAGACTCAAATAGTTCTGGTTTGCTGCATCAGCATTTCTGACCCAAGTGCAAAACTTCAAGGTCCAAGGTTAAAAGTACACCGTGAAGAAGACTTTGAACCTTCCTCCCAACTACCCTCACCCACAACCACCAGTATACATGCAGAAATGTGTGGAATCTTGTGTTAATGACTTCTGGGAGATGATTTGAATAACCCTGCTTCTTGTATGGAAATGTAATGCATACGTATGATTTATAAGGATAAAAGTGTAACCGAATAACCAAGTGGTGTGTGTGCTGGGTGGAGCGATCCCCCGCGCACCCGGTGCCATACTAAAGAGCACCTTGCTTTATAGTCTCAGTCTCTGTGGCTATTGATTTATACCAACTTTCTTGGCTTCAATTGATGTAAAAGTACAGATAAATGGGAGTGCTACATTTCTTTCTTTCATGCTCATCATCCTTGCAGCAATTTCCAGCTTAGAAGGTTGCATCATCCCTATGTTCAGTAGTTCTGGATAGACAATCCTGCCATGACTTCTGGAGCTGTCAGGCTTCTGTGCAGAGGTGAAGAAATTGCTTTCTGAAGTCAGGCTAAGAGAGTGGGTATGTGAGCTGCCAGGCAGTGGGTAGGATAGCAAGTGTGTGCCCCCTCTCTGCCTGTTCAGTGTGTAATAGCTGTTTCTCTGACTCACACAGGATAATAGTTGATTGTGTGGGCACCTGTGCCATACACTGTTGGGTGGGTTGTGGTGGTGGTTGGTTTGGTTTTGTTTCCAAATGCCAAGTTGTGGATATGAATGTATTGCCATAGGTTATCTTGGCTTGATCTGAGATTAATTCTGTCCATCAGTGCCTAGAAAATAACTGTTAGCAGGTTGAAGCAATGTGAGCATTGACTGCTTTTATCCCCTGCTCCAGGAATTTGTTCACCAAAACTAGTGTGTGCTGTCAAAATGTTTAAGCTGCTCTGAGGAGGAAGAAGCAGCTGCAAGAAACATGGGACCGCTTTTGGGATGCAGGGATACAAGTCAGTTACAGACTCCTTTTCTGCCCAAGTGAATGTTACTACCAGCACAGTGTTAGATGGTATGTTTGAAATAGCTGACATGGTGCAAAGTGTTGTGCTTTTCCACTGCTGGCTCTTTGTGCCATCTCTTTTTAGCCAGAAATACAAGAATTCAAGTATCTGGAAGATGATTCATTATCCTGCAGGTAAAAAGACATGTTAACTTGGTCAGCTCCTCTCCCTTGTGCATGCTTTGAAGAAATGATTGGGGAGTTAGAAGTTAAAGTTTGCTTTACTGCTTACAGCAATTGGTGTTCTCTACTTGCAAGGCTTTCACTACTTGCAAGTGTGTAAGAGGTGCTGGCTATTATTCTATCCCTCCTCTGATTACTGTATTTAGTTCATGAAATAAAAAACAGTGAAAAATTGGGAGATAAGAGCTGTAGATAAGAGCACAGCAATGGAACTCTCAGCAGTCAGGAAAGCTCTTACTAATACCTGGCCCTTCAAGAATTGCATCTAGTTTCTCCTTTTAGTTGCTTAAAGAGACCTTGTTACCAAAAGATATTTTTCTGTATATGTCAGCCCAGGTGTATGATTTCCTATTCTTGACTTGTCTTTCCACCTGCCAATTATTAAGGTTTTTTTCTTTTTCTTTTTTTTTTTTTTTTTTCAATGTACTGCTGTGACTCACATCTTTCATATGGTTGCTGATTATGAGACATACAAGTCCTTTGCCTCAGTAGTTCAGTTTACTGTTCTCTTGGCCTTGTCAAGGACATCAGGAGTGCTTCTGTTATGGGAGATTTCTGCCCTATCTCTACCTTGTTAGTCAGCTGAGCTACTTCTGTAGAAATAAATTCTTGGTTAGTCATGTAATACATACCCATTCTCCTGAAATACATACAGTGGGCAGGATTTCTAATGCAGTGTGTACATTGATTGGTAGCAATGGGTTTTTTGGACTCTTTTTCAAGAAGCATCTTCCTATTTATCAGTGATGAGATCCATGGTACAAATTTTGGTGAGTTTGTCATCTCATTTTTATCTGGATTTACTTACTTCTCTGCTGGATAACTACTCAAGTTACACCAGTCTTGGCTGGAGAACCTTACATGAACAGTTTTTTTGGTTTTTAATTCTCTTTTGGTATTTGTAATTGCTGCAAGATGAAATGAATTCCACTTGTTTCATCTCTCATTTTCTCTCTCCCACAAGGCATACTAGTAAAGGATGAGTAGTTTTGTTGGAGTGGACACTTGCTCTTTACTGTGGAAAAACACTGTCCTGTGATTAAATGAAAAAAAAAAAAAAAATTAAGTGCCTCAAGAGCTTTTGGAAGGCTCTTCTGGGAAACAGAGGGAATTTAGTGTGTGTCAAAACCCTTCTGTAATACTCAAGATACTGCATATGATAGGCACTGGTGAGTAGGGCATCCTTCCAAGTATGAGATTAAAGGTCAGTATCTAATTGCTTTATGTCCTGTAATGTCATAGGCAAAGTTAATCCATAACAGAAAATGTATTTTTCAGCAATAAACATATGGATTAGCAGTATCCTTTTTTTCATGTAAATATTAAAACATGAGGTTGATTGTATTTATCTGGCAGATCTTTATGTGACTGCTTAGTCCCTGCATGTTGCCATTGAGGTCATTTGTGCAATAAAGTCTGTGAGGGGATTAAACGTGGAGAGCTCCTGGCTCTGGCTTTACTGTTTATACCAAGTGGGACCTCTCGACCAAGGTTTAATAAACAGTGTAAATCTGCTGATGGCCTCAGGGCAAAGTAGCAAGATAAGCCATCCAGCTGCCAGTGTTGTCTTTCCTGCTGGTTTGTAGCATGTTTGAAATTGCAGACCTACAGGTTATTAGCCACTATTTTAAAAAAGACATTTTTTAGGAACAGAGGGCAAGAGTCAGAAAATGGTGATGGACTAGCACAAATCAACCTGCATAAAGAAAACCTGGTGTGTCTCAGTATGTGTGGAGGCTTGATCTTTCCAGCTTCCTGGATCTTCAATGAAGGACAGAGAAGAGGTGGCTTCTTTGTACAGCTCTGGTCCTATCTCAGCACTTGAGAACCTGGAAAGCAGCAAAAAGAGTTTATTTCCTTATCTTTCGACAGCATCAAAGTGAGCTTTGGCAGGAGGTGGGTAGGGCTGGCACCGCTCTTCACATTGCAGGCTGGTGGTGTTGGATGTGGAAGGAAAGGGCTTTTCCTTCACACTGACCAAACCCTGGCAATGTCAGCAGCCAAGGTGGATTTCATAGACTTGGGAGGGTGTGAAAACTGTGTTAAAGCAGAAAATGCTTTGCAGCTGTTACAGCAGTGATGGCTGCAGCAACCATGGAAGCTGCATGCTGGAAGTTGGGTAGTGCTGGTGGAAAAGGAGGAGCTTTGTGGTCTTGGTGTCCAGCTGGAAAGTGGGAAGCCTGATGAGGATTTGGCAAGAAGTGGTGGCTTTGCTGCATCTGCTGTGTCCTGTTGTCCCCTTACATTGCTCTGTTCAGCTGTACTGGTAATGATTTATGAGTTTTCCATCTGCAGATTTTTGTTACCTCAAAATCCAGCTGCCTGCTGCCTTCCTGGAGAGTGGAAACAGCTGATGGCTGTGTGCTGCTGACACATTTCCTCTACAGCAGAAGTGCAAGGGCAGCTCTTCCTCCATGCTGCTCAAGTCTAGCAGTTTCCTTTTAACATAACTCCTTGATTTGTTGCTGAAAGAAGAGAAACAAAGAGAGAATGAAAGCATTTATAACATGACTCAGTGAAAAAGACCCAAGTAAAGCCTTTTAATATCCTGGATATTCCACTTCTTTGGGGGAAAAAAATTGACCTTGATATGTGGGGTTTTGTTTTTCCTTCATAGAAATTCTCCCCATCTATGTTTTTACTTTATTTAACTTTTTGATGAATACTCCTGTCTTTCATGATGTCTGAGCAAGAGAAGGAGATGGAAATAATTCCTGCCAAGCATCTGTTCCTGGGAAAGCTGATGGTGCTGTGTTGGTGGTGCTCTGGCAGCTCCCTCCAGCACCCTGTCAATCAAACACCATCAGTGGAATCTCTGCAGCAGCATCCTTGGAGCAGCACTGCTGGGCCACCTCCTCCTGTGACCTCCCTCACCATAGTGTCCTGCCTGCAGAGAGTCATTATATCTTGTAGGGAGTTTTATTAAATGGCTGTTCTTTTTTTGATGATGTCTGGCATTGATTTCCCTCTCCATAACTAGGGCAGTGAAGTTTTGCTGCTGTGAAGCAACTGTTCTTGAATTCATCTTGAGCATGTTAATGCCTGAAGAATCTCAGATGAATCTGAGAGTTCACTTGAAAAGAAGTGTAAAATAATACTTAGAAAAATCATATTAGTTTGGATAAATGTTTTCAGTATTTTTTTCTTTTTTTTTTCAATTTGTCCAATATGTTTCCAAAAACAAATGTTTCCTGTTTATTTTAGCCTGTTAGAAACTTCAGCCTTATCAAAGCTTTCAGTAATTTAGGAGTTAATCACCATGAGAATTTCTCTGTGGTGTGGGCAAAAGACTGATTTTTTCCAACTTGTTAAGCAAGTTCAAAATTGCTGGAGCTCTGAAGTAACTTCATTTGTTTCTGGTTTTATAAGTTAATTTTACCAATTAATCCTGCTTTTATTAATTCTGTTATATTAGTTGGGGTTGGTTGATTATAGAAACTGCTATGTCATATTTCTAGGTATCTACAGCTGTGGATGTCCCTGTAGGTGTTTAGGTTCTTCAGTACATAAATAAGAAGCAGCTGTAGAGGAAGTTGGACTTGTGGGCTTCAAGTAGGTTCAGGAGAATGTATGAACTCAACAACTTACTTATTTTTTAAGTATGAAACACTTTTGTACAAGCCTGTTAACAAGAGTGGGAGTGGAATTTGGGAAAATGTTTTGTCACACATTTTTTTTTTCTTTTTCTGCTGAATTTTCTAGCTGCAAGCTAGTTAGCAGCAAGTATAGACATTTTGAGATTTGTATGGAAAATGAGCCCTTTTTGGAGGTTGGTGCCTGTTTCTGTACTGCTGACATCTGCTTGAGTCGGCCCAGCCCAGCTTCTGACTTATCTGTTTATAAAAAAAAATGTATTTGGGTATGGAATTTGAACATGAGTTTTCTCTAGGAAGTTTCCTGGATTAAGAGTAAAGCATCTATTGTTGAGCCTCCCTCATCCTCTACAGAAGAGTGGTAAGGAGCTATCATTTCCACATCTCTTGCTTTCTTTCCTGATGGCAATTCATACAAATCCTGGAGGATGTTGGGATGCAAGATACAAATTTAACTGGCGATCTGGGTTTTCTTTTTGAAGCTACTTCCTTCTTACCCGTACCTGTCCATATCATTACTCTTCTGAAACCATTAAGACTTCTCTAAGTGTTTTTTTAAAATTTGCCTTTGGCTTTGAACTACCCAGATCCTGTAGTTTTCAAAATGGAGGACAGACGTACTAGTTGAAGGTCTTCTGATTTCCAGGCTTTATATCTACATGCCATCTCAGAGGCAGGCTGCACTGCCATGCAGTCGAATGTACTGTGCAAGTTTATATGCCGATGTCCTGAATTTACAGCCTTCAGCCGTCACCTCTGGGCTGTTGTTGGTGTGTTTTTGCATTGCATTCACTTTTGTAAATCTTAAACTACCATCCAGGCACCTCTCGTGGTAGCAGCAGCCCTTTAAAATCTCATTTGCAGTGCCTGGTGTCATTTGTAATAAAGATGCATCCTGGGTTGTCATATCTATCACAGAGCTGATTTTGCTTAGGCTCATCCTGCACTTTCTTGATGGAATTGTCTGTGCTCTCCCTGGGAGAGCCAGTGCTTGAGGGACACCTTATAAAGCCTGACCCTCACTGGAGCAGATTAGAGTACAGTTTGTTTAAAGCTAAATATAGAAGGCAGATCCTGAGTTCCTAGTAATTAACTATTCAGGACTCTTCTGTTCCACTGAATCTCTAGTCATTGAATCTCCCACAAGTGGTGAGTCTACCTGCTTTTTTTAAAACCTAGTTCACAGCTCTTTTAAAGGGCATATTGTATATTCATAGGGAACAGTTTTAAAATCCAATATTCAAGCTTCAGGTGCATGCAGCTCTTCTCACAGTTTAAAAAAAGGCAACTGCATCAAAGGAAAGAAGTGTAGTGCTAGAAGTCTAATACATGCATTTATATTTTTTGTAACAACTGGGAAACTACGAGTATGGCTGGGTCAGGTGTTATTCATTTCATTGCTCCCAAATAATTCATTAAGGAAATGGACAGTGTCCATCCCAGCTTGATGGTATATTTGTAAGAGCTGTGACAAGAGGTTTCATTCTTAACCTGCTGTGTGGCATGCTGGACGCTTTCTTTTCAAACCTCATGGGCTCCTACTGCAATCTATTGACATGAATGGTTTTTAGACCCAGAAGAAAGGGCCAAGCATTAAAGCAGTCAGAAATACGTGGGTGAATATTGTATTTTACCAATGAGTTGTGCAAATAACCAAAGGTCAGAAGGAGAAACAAGATAAATATGTCACAACTCTCCAATCAGTGGCTAGAGGCTGGGCTATTGCTTATCCCTGCTAACTGAGGGATTATCTCCCTAATTAACTGCTAAAGCTCCTCCTGTTCCTCTGCCACATTGACAGCTAAGTCAAGAAAAGAGACTTTCAAGCTCAGCTGTGAAGGGAGGCTTTTACAGCACTGTAAAAGATCCCTTGATAACATGGCTTGTCATTTTTAACTCTTTGCAGGTGGGCAAATCATTTTTCCAGAAGGCTGTCTGGTGTTGCAGGTGTTCTGAAATGCTCCACGGTCTGTTAAAACCATAGCTTTAAATCTCAGTGATCAGTGCTAACCTTTCAGTTTCACTGCTTGTTGCATCTTTTTGTTTTTATGACTTGCAGGAAGCAAAACCTGCCTCAACTCTGAACTGGTTATTTCCAGAGCACATGGGCAGTTTTTGACTGGGGATAAGTAGTAGACCAAGACTAGAATGCAGTGGTTTGCCAAGTTAAAAATTTGAAATGCTGCAGAAGTGACCAGTGAGTGATTTCATAGCTAGAAGAGATAGTCTGGTGGATAGGAACATATTGTCTAGCTGGAGCATTATTAACAGGGTTTAAAAATGAATTTTCAAGTGTACAGAGAACATGAACTCGGGTAGTAATGTGTCGTTGGCATCTTTCAACAGATGAGCTTGAGCTTCTCTTTCATTATGGTAGGAAGAAGTGTTGGGAAATGTGTGTACCTTTTTAACTAGAGACCACAATGAAGAAATACAACTAACACAAATTTTTGTAGAACCCTTAAAAGTTATTTGAAGAACATGCCCAAAGGACAAAGCTTCTTGCCTGTTAAAGCTTAATTCTGGATTAGCAGATCATACGTAACGGTGACCTAATGACCTGCAGGGTGTGAAATAGGTGGCCTGTAAGTCCCAGCACTGGCACTTGCAGGACATGGAGATGACCCTTGATGATTGCCATGTTCTACAGAGCTTCCTTGTATTTTCTGCTGTTTGCAATCAGCAGTCAGATTAGCTGCTCACTGTACGAGCTACGTTTTGTCTGATTAATTCTATCCAAAGCTGAAAAATAATTTTGTTATCTTTAGATAAAATGGCATTAATGTATCACTTCCCAAATTTTTTAATGTTGCATGTTGAGATAGGTCTGAAGTGATACAAGCCTAATGTTTTTTACCATTGTTTTTATGCCATGTAGGTTCTTCACTATGTGATTATGCACAAAATTGATGGGAGGGGAGGTTGGGTATCTTTTATTATTTTTACAACACATACAGGTTTTCAGCAACTAAAAGTTCCTAAGATGTAGTAAGACTTGGGAGAAACATTTGAGAGATATTTGATGGTTAAGAAATAGCCTTTGTGGTTAGACTGTAGTAATTTCTTCAGAAGGCAGTGTGTGCCATGTGGGTGGTTCCCAGTCCTGTGTCCTAGCAGCTCCAATGCCTGTGAGCATCCCCATCAGCTGGACGGGTTGCACTAAGGGCATAGGCTTCATCACCTTCCTGCTTGGGTTTGAATCTTCTGGGTCTTTTATGAAGATGATTGGTTCTGAGAGAAGTATGTGTTATCAGAGTTATTCTTGGGTTGTAGTGCTTTTCATCTTTGAGATTATGTGAATCTTTGAGTATACATCAAGAACTTTCCTCTTGTCATATAGGGATACATCTAATGTTTTACTACACTGAATGCTTATTTTGCCTTAAGGTTAAGCTGTTGTCTGTAAATGCCATACTGAAAATGCATTTCTCTCTTTTTCTCCAGAAATTTTATGAATAAGAATCAGAAGCCGGTACTAACAGGCCAGCGGTTCAAAACTAGGAAGAGGGGTAGGTTATGTTACATTTTTTACATTGTTTTCCTCTTTGTTAAAATTACTAGAAAAAAGATAGGTGGAATAACTGAAAAGTTATATAGCATTAAGGGTTTTTTTCCCCTCTCTTCAGTCGTGTTAAGAGAGCAGTTGTTACTTCTTATTTTCTCTATGTATCTTCAGACTTTGTTTAAAATTTGGGTTTATTAGCTTTTAAGTGTTGTAGAAGACTGCTAAAAATTGTGATCTGAGCTTACAATTTATTTACATACATGGAAGAGAATTTATTAGATGTTTGTTTCAGGTGTTTCTTATGCTGATATCCCTTTAAACTAAGAAAGCCAAATATGAGCTTTTATTTAAAGGTTGCTTAAAGAATATTATCTAGCTTTTTTAGTTTTGATTTTTTTTTTTTTAGTTTCTTTCACTCAAATCAGTGCAATTTATATAAATGAATCTTTCATACCTGAAAAGGTGTTATCTCACCTTTCTTCTCCATGAGATGGTCAGATCATCACATAATCCCATCTTTCACTAACAAAAAAGGTCAGAATGTGCCTTTTTCACAAATACCTATGTCTGCTGTTTGATTGTATTTTGCTTTGGTTTAGGTTTTTTACTGTTAAAATAAAACACTTACCATTGTGTAAGTCCCATTTTGTTCCTTGTCTGATTTTCTATAAACATTACCAGTGCTCTCTTAAAGAAAGCTAAGTGGTGCTAATGACACAAATCATCTGGGAATTCTGTACAGTGAGTGTCATTGGAACATGCTTGCTTATATTATACTCAGTTCATTTGTCATGCTTTAGGTGTCTGAGTTTAATGCCCAACACTTTGAGGCAGAGAACAAAAATATGTTTAAATATATTTTTTTTTTTTCCAGAAAAAAACCACAAGGTCTGGGGTTTTTTGCTGTTGCAGTAGCAGATTATTATAACCCATAGATGTGGGACTCCTGTTTGTCATGTAACAGGCTTTTTCCATCTTGACTTTCTTGTTTCTGATCAAAAGCTAACACCTAGTCTAAACTTCTTGTGACAGAAAATGTAAATAAGAGAATTCTCTCAGTGTGAAGGAGAGAAACAAAAAGTTTGTAGTCTTTCTCAGAAAATAACAAATCTGTCAGGAGTCTGAAGAGCTGAATGCATGTTTTAACATCTAGGATGATCATGAAGCTTGGATGAGAATTGCAAAATAGCTTGTTTTCAGTCATGTTAAAAGCAGTGCCAGCTTTCTCCTGTCTTTCCTCCCTTGCACACATCACTCCTCAGTTAGTTTGACTGGTGTGATCTCTTCAGTGGAAAATGTCCTTTCTATGATGTACATACAACACTGGTAGGTAAAATTAATTAAAAAACAAAACCTACATTGTTTGTAATTAAATGTCATGATGTTCCAGTAATTAGTAGGATTCACTTTCTATCAGTATAGTCCAGAACATTATGCAGTAATGCATAATCCAGTGAAGGGTTGAACCAGTTGATCCTTGAGGTCCCTTCCAACCTGACATTCTATGATTCTGATTCAGTAGGAGCTGCACACTTTGTTAACTAGCAACAGAATAGACATATCTAGAGGAGTAGAATTAATAATCCCTGAAGAAATACCTCTGTCAAATCAGCCAGTAAAAGCAATCAGATATGCATGCTGCTGGATTGATCCAGTATATTATTCAGTCTAGATCGCTTTGTTATGGTCCATATGTTATTTTCTAAAACTGTATTAGAAGATGTTCTCTCTCATAAAAGGCTTTATTTTCAGTCCATGTTTGGCAGTGTATTTGGCATATTGGGTCCTAATATGGATTTGGTCTTTGACTCCTATTTAATAAAAGTAATCATTAGAATAAATAAAGAGCTTTTATTTTAAATTCTGTGTCTGTCTCTTGAATTTCTGTTGGAGTGATGGCAAGTGGCACTGGATATCGTTGACTACATGGAAGAAGGAAAAGACTTGGGGGAGTTTGGAACATTGGGGGTTGTTTACTTGGGTTTTTTTGAGAGATTACTTAAGTGGTATTTGGGATATTAAATGGCTTTAATATAGATATCTTTACATACTAACAGTTCTTTATGTGCTTGAAGCACATTCTTCCATCTATGGTGTGATTCTAGTTGTGTTAATTTTGAGGGTCCTGTTTAGAAAATTGTAGCTACCTGTTTTCTTTTTGGAGGCAGAGGGATTGAAGAAGAAAAATGGCTTTTTTATTCCCTTCTCTTTGGATGTACTTCTTTTTTTTTCTATTAGGGGTTTTTATACTGAATTCAGTATGCCAGGGAGTCACGGAATTTCACCCAGGTAGGAGAGAATGCAGTGACTGATTTGGCCATGGCATTTCAGTTATCAGTTATAATTTCTTGTCTGTAGCAGGCAGGCTGGGGGGTCTGATATGTGCAAATGCTGGGTAAAGTGAGCTGGTTGAGAGATGATTGCTTGTTATTACCAGTTGGTTTGTGTCCCGTGATACTTGCTGGCTCTTCAGCTCCCAGGAATGCTGCCATCTCAGGAGGCAGGGAGGTGTGACATGGTAGTCAGGCATCTAAAGAAAATAATTATCCATACTTAACACTGGTCAGCTAGCTGCAGCTATCTCTGAATGTGAACAATTTCTGAGCTTTCTTTCATAGAGTAAAAATGAAGAAGATAATATGTTTTCCTTAAGGTTTGAAAGTGTGCTTTAAATTATTTTTGAGAGAGGACTATGAAGGAAGGGCTTGTAAATTCCACTTCTACCAGTTCTATCACTTGACCTAATAAGAGGTATAAGCCTTGCCACCAGCATATATAATGGCAGGTATTAAAATAACTTTAAAAAGATTTAATAGAATCATAGAATGTCAGGTTGGAAGGGACCTCAAGGATCATCTGGTTCAGCCCTTATCATATTATTGTTTGTGAGATGTCTCAGCACCCTGTCCAGCTGAGACTTAAAGCTGGTTTCCAGAGTGGGGGAATCCACCACTTCCCCTGGGAGATCATTCCAGTGTCTGACTGTCCTCAGAGTGAAAAATTTTTCTCTTGTGTTCAATTGCAATCTCCCTAGAAGCAACTTGTGCCCATTGCCTTTTGTCTTATCCATGTGACCCCTTGTGAACAGGGAGTCTCCATCTTCTTTGAAGGAACTAAAATGGGAGAACTTTCTGGGAGAAGGAGGCATCTCAGTGCCATATCAAGTTGTTAGGAATCCAGAAAAAGCAAATATTTTGGTTAGTTCATAGTATAATCTCTGTACCTACTGTAGTTT
Organism: Florisuga fusca; assembly: GCA_038090715.1. Lineage (NCBI taxonomy): Eukaryota > Metazoa > Chordata > Aves > Apodiformes > Trochilidae > Florisuga > Florisuga fusca. The sequence goes on from JAAWXA010000002.1 coordinate 25,642,220, forward strand.
TGGTGAGGGTCAGTAGTTGGCATCTGTCTGGGATTTGAGCTTATGGTGCAGATATGTGGGATGCAGGTGATGGTATTGACTGCACTTTACTTGGGTGCATACGAATGTCTTTGTGTCTTTTGGAATGGCCAAGGAGGCCATAGGAGTAGCAGAAACACCAGTGGGTAGTAAGAAAAATTCATGTGTCTAGACAGCAGGCAAATTCCTAAAGCACAAAAAGCTTCCTGAAGCATTAACAGGAACACACCATGCATATTTTTTAAAGTAAGCTGACAGGCAGTACCTGAGACCCAAATTTTTTCCCGTCGTGTAGATAACATAAGAGTTAATATCTGATTAAAAACTGTTTCAAAAAGGTAAATGGCAGTATAAAAAGAAGCTAAGTAAAGCATTGTGTATTGTAGAAAGAAAATTATCAAGAAAAAGTTACGTATCTAGACACCTTTATATCAACATGAAGTCAGAAGCCAAATGTGGCGTTTTGGTTTTCTTCCACAGGCATGCAGCTGTGTGTCTGCTGTTTGAGAGAGGTGTGTAAATGTACTCGGTGATTTCCTTAGAAGCAAAAGAAAGGAAATAAGGATCTGGGAACATGATGAAAATGAAAAGCTGTGTATAGCACTATTGCATTGGATATTGTATGCGTTGCATCCGCAACCTACACCTGCCTCCACTAGCCCATGATTGAAACTGTGCTTGTTTAGTAATTATGTACTTGACAGCTCAACATACTGTTGCCACTTCTTGATTATGGCTTCCTATTCACTCTGTTGTACTACATCAGCATATTCCTCTTCAGTACATTAGCTTGGTAGGAAAATGTTTCAATAAAATTAACTTTTCATGCAAAGAGATCACCTCCTCTTCCTGTGTAAAATTTTTAGATTGTGATAGACAAGAAAATAAAAGGGTATGCCAGATGAGAGGAAGATTTCTGGGGCAGGAGAAGAAGCTGTTTAAAATAGCTAAGAAATATTAATCATGGTGTTTGTGTTTGTGCTGAGCACTGCGTACCCATGATACCAAGCATATAACACTTTTCAGTTTAGATGGGAACATCTTAGATTTTTAGACAAAATATAGCTGAAAAAGTAAAATAGGATTTACTTTTTTTTAAAAAAAGTCTTAAGACAGAACTCTGTCTTCTTTTTGGTTAATGAGTCGTCAAGACTTTTTTTTTGTATTCTGAAAATAATACATACTTAACTGATAACCCAAAAGATAAAATTACACTCAGACACTTGCTTATGGGTGGAGCTGTGATGAAGTACAAATATTGAAGTACTTACACTTATTTCAGTAAAAGGCTTATTTGTGGCTTGATTGGTTTGTTGTTTGGTTTGTGTTCAGTAATTCAAGTTAGAAGGGAGCTGACTATTTGGTAACTAGTCTGATCTCTCAGACAGGATTCCAGTAGTATGCTTCTCTGAAGGCATTTCTCCAAAGCAAAAATGCATGTTCTTCAGTTTGCCTACTCCACTGTCTCTGGTTTGTGCACCATGGGCATGCCCTGCAGATGTGAGAGGTGGTTACTCAAACAGCAGACTTAAGACCTTCCCCACAGCTGAAAGTTGAGGTAACATGACTAAGAGCCTGAACATCCCCAAGGTCTGGGATGAAGTAAAAGCCTGAGAAGAAGCCTCTTGCAGTCTGGAGAAGGGGCTTATTGCATAGCTTGTGGGATGACTGGAGTCTGATAGGTGAGAAGCTGGGTTGGCACTGTGATTTTGTGCATGACAAGCTGGGGTTGGGAATAGTTGATTTCCTGAGTGTGTTTCTGGGTATCCATCCTCAGCTTTGGTCTGAAGAGTTTAGCTACAGGAGATGGACAGCAAGCCACTTTGGGCTAGGTAATAGAGTTAACAAGCCCCTAAAACATAGGTGTAACAGTAAATTTCTGGAAAATCAGGTGTTACCTCATTTTTCCAATGCTTCTGTGCACTTGACAGACAGCCTTGGAGCTGCTGTTGGCTGTGTGCTACCAGAGTCCTTGGAAGGACCAGTTGACTAATCCACTGAGCTTCCCAGTGTCCTGGGACACTGAGTGGGAAGGACTGCCTGTGCTCTCAAGATATGATTCTTAACAGGTAAGGAAATGCCTTGAGTTAGGGGAAGAATGGGCAAGTGATGCCTGAAGATGGTAGAATGAGTGCACATGTAGAGGAACAAGAAGAGAAATGTTTCTATATTCGAAACAGTAAAGCTAATAAAAGTGGCAGTTGTGTGTGAAATAGTTATTTAATTGGCTTAAGGCTATTGTGGCAGGAGGAAAAGGATTGGAAGAAGCAAGGCTGTGAGAAAACAAAGTCTTTTGGGGGCTACTTTTGGTTAGTATTTGAGATAAAAGGCTGCACTATGAATTGCACGGATAGGAAACCTTGCAGCTAGAGGATGTGTAACATCCAGAACCTCTTCCCCAAAAAGCCTGCTAGAGTTGCAGCTAGCATATCTCAGGGTGCATTATCAAATGTTTAGACAGGTATTTTAACAATCCTTAGTAACTAAAAATCTCTTGATTTGCCCTCTAGATATAATATTTGCCGTGTTTTTTAAAGAAGCTGTATAAATTTTGCGTTATCAGGTGATGGCAAACTAGTTTGGTGTCTCACAGAACAGCTCACAGTTCTGTTTCTAAAGTTCAGAATTTACTTTGATGGTAAGGAGCATTTTGTATATGCCTTTATTTAAAGTCAGCACTTGTTTTGCCAAGAAGCTTCAAGTGTCTGTGGTAAGCTGTTAACAGCCTGTAAGAAAAAGCAGCAGGAGGCATGGGTAATTGTACCTGGTTTTATCTGGAGGTTGCAGTTCCATCTGTTGTGGCTAATGGCCGCGACACAGGGACATTTTCTCAGGGTCACTGTGTACCTTAATAGAGTTCAGCCAGGGAAAGCTGTTGAAAATGCATCATGAACACTGCACATTTGTGTTTCTAATGCTGCTCAGGATTGCGAAGATGAAGGATGAAATCTTGCTTACACAGTGTTGTGGGGTCTTAGCTTTTGTGGAAACATTTATCTTCATGAATAACTTGATCTCTTTTCCTGAAGACTTGTCTTTTTTAAAACATTTTCGATATGTGACCATAGCTATTTAAAGAAAAATATCAAGCAGTGAACAATGAAGTATTCCTACAGAGAAATTATGTACACATACATAACTGACATTCTTTTTATGCTGCTATCAGATTTCAGAATGCATAATTTGCACATTTTCTAATACCTTCAAGGAGAAAAGTAGGAGTATGAATTTTGAAAAATTTCAATAGTTGCTTTTCCTCTCCTTTAATTTATTTATTTGTTCCTGTGTGTTTTGATATTTAGGGGATGAGAAGAGGAAAGCAAGGGTAACAAACTTTTGGTGTGTTGACTAGAATGTGAAGAATATGTTTAGATGACATGGTCATTTCAATTGCTGGCTGATACAGGAATTTTAACAGAAAGATTTAAAAATCACTCTCCTTTTCCTTATCCTTTATCTCTCTTCCAGATGAAAAGGAGAAATTTGAACCCACAGTCTTCAGGGATACGATTGTCCAAGGCCTCAATGAAGCTGGGAATGACCTGGAGGCTATAGCCAAGTTTCTGGATGCAACAGGCTCACGGCTTGATTATCGCCGCTATGCTGACACACTCTTTGATATTTTGGTAGCTGGCAGCATGCTAGGTAACCTGCAGTGTACCTGATACATAATTTGATGTTCAGCTTTGCTTCTTTTAAGATTCTGTCTCCTATTACAAAGTGGAAACTACAAACTGCATTACAATTTCCCTTATCTGGATACTACTTGAATCTTGTTTGTAGGGCAGTAATACAGAGGGACTTGATTCCATGAAGCATTCTGCAAATGTCACAGAAAATGGATACTGCTCTGAGAAACTTTCAATCTGAGCTGAAGAGGCATAAAAATGCAACAGCAAAGAAAATGAGAGGCACTGTCTAGATGAAACAGAGGAATCTGTTAACATGAAAAGGTGTAATACTGCACTACCAGGTTATTAGGTGTTGAAAGCTTGTTTTGTAGACATTGCAACAAAGGCTACCTAAGAGGAGAAGTGAAGGATAATGAGGAGTGCTTTGTGGATGTACATGGTTTGGTTTTCCCAGGCATTAGTGGCAGTTTGGGGAAAATCATGCCTTTCACTTTTCTCTGTATTTGGTCTAAGTCAGCTGCTTTTAGTGGTCATGTGGGTTTGAGGCCTGTTTCCTGCTGTTTGGTATATTAGAAGAAAAGATGTTTTTGTAGGACTTGAGGTGATGCAGGAAACAAAAGCCAGTGAAAATACCTAGGAAAAAAGCTCTCAACAAAATAAGCCAGGAGAAAACTTTCATCAGTGTTTTGAATGTTTTATGTGGGACTGCGCATGAGAGGGGTTAGGAGGATGTTCCAAGTCCTCAAATTTGTAAGAAGGTGCTAACACTTCCCTCTTTGAAAGGATTTACATTATTGTGCTGTTAAAAGTAGCAGTTAAAATATGTGCAACGTTATTCTTCAACCCATACTTATTTGATCATTCTGTGCTATTAAATCCAGCTAAGATTCTTCATTGTGACCTGAATCTCTGTCCTGTGCTTTGTGATCTGAAGTGCAGCCTATCAGCCAGCTCTCCACTGGACTGCGGTCCAGTGCCACCACAGACTGACACAGCACATCCTCTCTCTTTCCCCCCTTTCCCTTGCTATTTCTTAACCTTGCCTTTTGCCTCAGTGATGTTAAAATAAGACCTACTAGCCTTATTAAATCTTAGAGAACATTCTTTTAAGTGAGAAATTGTTTCTTTTAGCTCCTGGAGGCACACGCATAGATGACAATGACAAGACCAAGATGACCAACCACTGTGTATTTTTTGCAGATGAAGATCATGATGCCATCCGAAATTATGCTCAGGTCAGTAAAGACATGCTTGATTACTGGTTTCTGTTTATGTATCAAAATAGATACCTGAAAATCTAGTTAACCAGTGATCTGCCCTAACCTATAAATTTTAGGTAAGAAAATAAGATGTCTTAAGCATTGCCAGCTGTGATCAGATTATCTTTCCTTAGCAAAAGGCAGTTTTACTTATTTCAGTATATTTTTAGGCACCATCCTTATTGTTCTTGTTGACCTTTCCTGTATGCAACCGGAAAGATTTGTATAAACATATTTTTGGAAATGCTTGAAGTATCTGAATGACAAAAAATATAAAGTTCACACCTCCAACCTTTAGTCGTGTAACTAGTTAGGAATTTGACATATATACCAAGAATTTTCATTTCTCCTACATATGTGAGCTATAATTTCTTTTTGCAGGAATAAGGCTTGCACAAATAGTCTATGTGAAGCTAACACAAAAAAAGCAATGAAGCCTTAAGCATACTGAAGAGAAGCTAATGTTTTGTAACTCCTTAATGAAGGCTAAGAACTGTTTTATTTGTTTATTTATATTTTTAAAATTGAGCTGTTATCATTAGTATGCTGAAGGTAGTAAGGGAAAGCATAAAAGCCACTGTCCTGGCTAAGGTGTTGAGGGTGGCAAGTTGCAAAAAAGGTATATGGTTGATTTAAAGGGATCTGGGATCAGAATCAGTGTTGGCAACTGCTAAATAGTAGAGAGCTCCTTCAAAAACAGATCTTTGATACTCTGAAGAAGTGATATACACATATTTCTGGAAAGGGCATAAATATATTTGGTGCATTCACTTTACAGTCTCTTAAAAACAGCGTATTGTACTAAAGAAAAATCTCTGTTACTGGTAAAAGCGTTGATCTGTCTTCTTGAATTTTAATGTTTTAAGGGTTTGATATTAAAAATTGGTAGTACCAATCTTCGAAGGACAAATTTAACTTTAAGGTAAAATGTATGTTGAAAATGGAATGGAAGGCTTCAGGATTTGAAGCAGCGGCATTTGCAATGTATTCTCCACATTCCAAACCAAAAGCCACCAAAGTAAGTCAGCATTTTGTAGTTAATGCCTGAAGAAATGTATCCTCTTAAAGTCTTCACCAGTTTTTTTCATGCATAATGGAAATAGAGCTCTTACTGTATTATGAAAAGTCAAGTTAGGCTAAAATAGTGTTTTAGTTCAGCTAAAATAGTAAGCTCTAAACACTGACTCCCAAATGAACAAGTAGTGCGATTATTTTTTGTGGATTTATTCATGGAAATAATTCAAAGAAAGAAAAGTCTTCAAGAAAAAAACCTAAAGCTAATGTTGATATTTTAGCAGATTATTTGCTTATGAAGTATACTTCTGTCATTTACAGGGACTTATAATAATTTACCAAAATTTAGTTGGAAATAGGAACAAGATTTTGAGAAATACGAAAAAGAAGACTCTCAAACTGCAGCAAATTCTCTGATTCAAACATTACCTTGTGAAGCAAGAATTGCAAAACTTGTATTTTCCCACTTGTGAACAAAGTAACAAGAGAAGGTTGTTACATGGTCTGCCATGAGGCAGTGCAGAAGACAGCTACGGAAATATTATACTGGTGTTGGCTTATTTCCCAGGAACTGTGTCTCAATAAAACTGCAGTGCAGTATGAGAGTGTGAGAAGTCAGCAGTGCTTCTAACTTTTTCTTTCTTGCTATGGAGAGATTAAAAAATTGTCTTATCCTGGATTAGTCAGATAGTCTTTATGGATCCAGTAGTGGCAGTCTTGTTTCCCTTTGCATGTTTTGCAGTTGTTACATTATTTAAGTTAATCTGTGTTTATCTTTAGGTCTTCAATAAACTTATTAGGAGATACAAGTATCTGGAGAAAGCATTTGAAGATGAAATCAAAAAGGTAATTTTGGTGGCAGTCTTGTCTTGAGCATGAATGTTTTTACCCTCTGTCTAATATAACTGTAAATGTGGTGCTGTTATGTATTTCATTTAGCTCTATTAGAAAAAAGGATGGAATAAACAGGTGACATCTTCAGTCTGCAAATTTATCTCTGTGGGAATACTGCTGACAGCATTTGATGTAGAGTAGTTCTGAACTAATGCTTTCTTTGTGACTAAACTCACCTTCTTATCCCAGACTTTTCTGTGCAGAACTTTGATATGGTTTGGGGTATAATTCTTAATGAGAAGCAGTGTTACTGTCCTGCTAATAGGACAGCCCATATTATTTCCATAGGATAAATAAAAATCTGCTGTGCAGAACGTTCCTTCGTGTATGAGTATTAAACTACTCTGTCATTGTGAAGTGATTCCTTACCACAGGTTTTTGTATTCAAGGCCATAGAGAAAGTCATCACCACTGGCAGAGTGCTCAGGACTTGCCTGTTAGACTGTAGCAGGTATTTGTGGATACTGTTTTGTGATACTAAATTCTAAGGATAACAGGAGAAACCTGAGTAAAAAATTTTGAAAAGACACAATACAGCTTTATGTCGTCTACTTGGAGTTCCTAGTAACAGATGTAAATATTTTTTTCTAATGGCTTGAATAAGTCATAAACGTTGTGCTGTAAGTTAACAGGCATGTTGATAATGGCGAAACCTGTTCTCTGGCTAAAATACTGTATTTGTTAAAAGTGAAAGCGTGTTTCAGTGTTTCCATATTATTTAAACATTAGAAAGATTGCTGCAAGGGTCAAATGAGAGTAAGTCTGGAGCACTACCACCTCTTGTGTCTGAATCAGTTTGGCTCTAAATCATACATTCCTGCTCATACAGGAAATGATTTTTGTGCTTGTGGACAGCATGCCTATTAATGGATGCTGATTGCTCAATACATCATTCTAAAGACCTAAATTTACCTCTGTCCCCACACAATTTTAATGTTCTTGCTGTTAATTACTATAATCATTGACATGAGAAGCGCTCACTCATAGTATTCAAGTTTCAGGAGTGTTCAGCACATTAAGCAAATGCCATGTCAATTCAAGCCGCCTCCTCTCTCTTCTGTAACTTGCTTGCTTTTGAATCTTCTAAGAATTTGCTTTGCACACTTAGTGAGGAGATGATACTGTGGTTAATATATAACAATTTAACTCTTCAGCTGAAGAACAAGTGCCGCTGATGTGAAACTTAGCTGTATGCTGGTTTGAGAGAAAGGAGTAATTTGAGGGACGGAGTGATTGGAGTCGTGCTGCTTATTTAAAGCTATTGAAGTGTGGTAGCCATGGCAGCATGGGGTCAGAGTGGGCTTTTTCACCTTGCAGACTGCAAATCTCCATTTGATGTACTCGTAATCTGACATGGAAAATTATACAAAAAACAATTGCGTGTCAAATTATGAGATCAGCTTTGCATACCTGTCCTGGGTTGAGGGAAAATTTGTCAATCTGCCCTTCCATTACCACCCATAGTCCTGGTATGAATCTTGATGTGGCTCCTGAAGACCTTTCAATGTGGATGCTGGGTATGCTCCCGTCCTTGGATAATGCAGTTTTCTCTGAGAATTTGAAATTAGGAAGGTGGTTGGGAAGGTGTTGGGGCCTGTGTATCACAGCTGCACTGTCATTCCCTTAAAACCTTTAAAGGCTATTTGTACATGTCTTTTGTTTACCTTCTCCCTCTCCCTACTTGTGTGAATCCACCAGGTAACTGTCTTCTAGTTGATGAGTCTGCTGTTTTTTTAACTATTTAATGTTATAAAGCCTGTGTGCAATAGCTTGTATGAGAGTAGCTGCCCATAGAGGGTCAGAAGGTAAGTACATTAGTATTTCTAGAAGTTATTCCTGCAACATTTATAGTTCAAAGTCCACTTCTGTTGTTTGCTGGTTAGAAAAGCAAGAAAACAACTCCTTGATGTTGTTTCATAGGTCACTGTCCCAGTAATGAAAGTGATTTTTCTGTCAGATTCATCAGGCAGCTAGAGCCCTTGGAGGAGAATTAGCTCTTCTCACAGGAAAAGTCATGCTAAAAAACCAAGGTAATAACAGCACTTTCACTCTAAAGAAGCAAATGGTGTCAGTGGGACTTCACTTTCAAGGGAGATTCTCTTAAACAGCAGTAACTGTACAAGTATTGCTTTGTTTTCTAGTTCATAATTTTGTCTTTATGACATTATAATTTCCCATCACCTCTTCCTTTTTTTTCAACTTCATTTTCAAATGTTTTATTTCTTAATGACAATTTTGAGGTGAGGGTTATTATTTCTTCTAGTGATGTAAACAAACTATACATCTAAATTTTTACATAAAAATTACTTTCTTCAGGCAATTTCAACAGAAGACAAAGATGTTTAAGTGCATTACTCACCTTCTGGTTTTTTTTTAAATATGCAGCCTAAGTGCACATGAGCACTGTTCAGTGTACTGGCATAAACCAATGGCAACATTATAGCAATAATTTCAATAAAATTCTCTGTTCCAAATTCATATTCTTTTTTACAGATGTATTCTTTTTACAGATTCTTTTTCTGTTCAGGTCAATGGGTGAAGAGTGCAATATTAGCTGTTTACACAGGGTTTTTTGCATGTTTAAGCAGAGTTTTATACAGGGGTTTGTGTTACCAAAATTGGGCTAAAGTGCAAGTAATTATATTTTTTATCTTAACAATGGTAAATATAACTGAGTGACATGAGGATATATGAAGTACTGGGAGGTGTTATGATTTCCTTTATTTGTGGTCCTATTTCCCAAATGAAAGAACCCTAAATGGGAAGTAAACAGAGATGCTTTAGGTCAGCTAAATGAACAGCAAGAATCAACCAGCGAGTATCTGTTGTTACCTTGGCTGCCCTGCTCCATTGCTGACCATTCAGTGCAGCTGCAGATGTGACTGCCTGTCAGATGCTACAATAGCAGACCGCTTCAGATAATGAAGATATAAAAAGACACCACACTCCCTATCTGGAAAAAAAATCCTTAATTTTCTCTATTCTGGTTCCCAGTCTCCAAGGGAGAGCAGAAGCACATGTTTTTCTTGTATTCTTTTTAATATTGCATGTGCATCTTTACGTGCTCCTATCTTTTATGCACAGAATTTGTGCCTAGAAGATTTTTTATTTAAAGAAAAAATACTATGGAACAGCATATTAGGTCTAGTCTTGTGCTTATTAGGCATTCTGAACTCCCACTTAAATAGGTGGGAGTTCGTACTTACAGCTATGATAAAAATGCAAAATTGTGAGCCAGAACTGCACATTTTATGCCTGGAATCAGTTGATATCTGTAACAAAAGCAGTAATGCCAGTGCCTGGCTAACAGCAGGGAAGCATCAGCTTGGAGAACTTTCTGTGGGTGGTTTGGTACTATTCTGAAGTGACTTGGACATTTTGTGACTTCCCTGCTGAGGTTTGTAAAAGTGATGGTAAAGGAAAAGCTCTTAAAATAACCAGCAATAAAAATCTGAAACAACAGCTTTGAACTGGATGTTTTCTTCTTTTTGATGGTTTTTAAGTGGGTATTAAAGGTTTTGAGAATTCCTGTCACCCAGTCTCTCCCCCTAAATTATGGAATGTTTCACAATTGATTGAAAGTGTAGAGTAGTCTTTTTGAATAGAAGAAAATTACATGTTTAATTTATTTCAGCTGCATCTAAAAAATATTAGTAAAACAAAAATTATGTTAGTAGCACCAGCAGTACTTTTAAGTAGTGAGAGATGTGTAGAGATGAGGTTCCTGCTCAAAACATATTTCAGTGGGGTACAGTTCAAGAGCACATTATCATCTTCAGATTAATGCTAAGAGACTTGTAAGAAGCATGTTTCAAGGGGAAGAGAAGATAGAGAAATTATTTCCAACCTTCATTTGAACAAATAGAGATTTATCAAAATATCAAATTAATTGATAAGTATTCTGAATCTTTCTCTGCCTTGAACTGCATAACTCTGGTTTTGCAGCTGGATTTACTGCTGCTGTTTTCATGACTCAAATTTGACATTAATGGCTACAGCTGTTGAAGATCTACTGATTACTGAAAAAGCCCAATGCAAGTAACTCAGTAGCTCAGAAATATGTCAAAACCTGGTCTGTCATGTAGCAATAATAAGTGTGATGACTCTAATCATAATCCTCATCTCTTGCTTATATAGAGGAGCAGAAAGAGTAAGATAATCTACACAGAAATCTAAAGCTGTTTCTTCTCTGTTAACAGTCTCAGTACTTACAGTAAAAAGCAAAAGGTGTAATTCAGGGTTTTTCCTGCGCAGATCTCATATTGGTACAGTATTGTTTATAAAGCTTGCATAAAGAAAAGTTGAAATCCCTAGGCCTCCATTTTACTCTAGACTTATAGTGAAATTCTGTTAAAACCTTTTGAGTCTTCCCATTAAACGTGGCCCTCGAGTTCTTCGACCTGCATCATAATGTATAATATAATGTATAATATAATGTATAATATAATGTATATATACCAGTTAACTGCTGCATTTGAAAATACAGCACAGTACTTGTTTCTCATCCAAATATTTAGAAATGATAGTTCTTTTATCTGCATCCCAAATTTTCTTACATTTTTTGGTTGTGAGTCACAGTTTGTTGAAAGAAAATTATACCTTGAGATTTTACAGTTTCGTGTTTTTTATTTTAAGCTAAAACTGCACGTTGCATTTGGCTGAAGCCCACTAAAACACCAAATGATTTTTCTGTGGTTGAATCATTCAGGCCTCTGTGAGCTATAATTTGAAGCTGATGCTATTATGTAACCACTGTCATATTAATGCAGGTTTTTTTCGTTTTGTTCACTGATACAGATCACAGCTTTTCATAAAACACTACGTGAGTTTTAATAATTTAATTCATTAGTTATCTGGATTTTTAAAATATCACTGCCTTTAGAAAGCTTTGCTGTTAATGATAAGCTGCTTAGATGTCTTGGAAAACAGCTCTCACTGTCCATGGTAACAAACAAGTGCAGGGACGTGACTGATCTTCTGCCCCTTTATATGGTTAGGTTTTGGTCACTAAGAAATACCCTTAAATTAGAGAAGGGGGTAGGAAATTTTCATCAGTGTGAGCTGTTCTGCTTTGGTTGTGTCTGTTGCTCATTTGGAGAAGGAAAAAAGGGTGTCAAGACAACAGAAGATGGCTGGAGAAGGAAATGAGAATTCCTTTTTAACTCCAGAATTGGATGTCTGTGGTCTTTTGTGGTGCTGGTGAATTTGTGTGCTAGTTTCTGATGGAGTCAGTGGGTTTTTGCAATGAACAAAGATGCCCTTTACTGTCTAGCCTCCTTTTTCCTATCACCCATATTGTGGTTGCTGACAGATGCTAAGAAAGCATCATTACTAACGGTAAAGCTACCATCAAAATGTCATTTAGCACAACTTTTTTCCTGATATAAAGGAAAAGAAGTGTGAAGTGCTTCATCAATACGCTTGCAAGTAATTAATTCATTTTAACATATGAAAATATGAATTTAAAATAGATGCAGTTGCCATTTTTAGACTTCAAGGGTTAATTACGTAGTTCAGATCTTCTAACACCTAAGATAGTGAGATTTGTAAGTGTTTTTCTCAAGCTATCTGTTTCTCTTGTCATTAGTAGTGGGGATGGTGAGGTCTTAAAGCATCTTTTGTTCCCGTCTGTCCTTTGTCAGCTTTATCAAGAATGCCTGAACTTGAAATATATTTCTCATTTTAAGCAAATAAAAGGTCTTTTGTAATAGTGCTGTGTTCCCTTCCCCAAAAAGAAAATAGGAAACTTTCTCCTCCTTTCATTGTTCACATGAGTAACAGGTAGAAAAGGAACTGCAGCTGTGTGGGGCTCAGTCTGGAGACACGCATGAGCAGGCACCTGTGTCAGCCTGCTGAAAACAGCAAGTTTGTGGTCCTGTAGTGTCTGTGGGTCTCAAGCTTTGAACAAGCATTTTAGGTTTGTACATATATATGTATATTTGGAGAAGACAGGCCTTAATTCCCTGAGTATGGGGAATGTTCCACACGTTTGCATCTTTACGGAAAGCACAATTGTAAGCGATCAGTGAAATGGTACTGCCATGCTTCGGGTCAGGTTTTGACATGATTGCTATTAATTACAGTGGGACTTCTTGATAAATAAGAAATTAAACCACCTGCTAATACTCATCTCTACCTGTTGCCATTGCCTGTGCATTTAATTTTTTTCTTCTTGTCTGACCTACAGCTTCTGCTGTTTCTTAAAGCCTTTACTGAGACGGAACAGACAAAGCTGGCAATGCTTTCTGGCATTCTGTTAGCCAATGGGACTCTTCCTGCTACAATTTTAACAAGCCTCTTCACTGACAATATAGTCAAAGAAGGTAATTTTCTATATAATCTTTTTTCTTACACTAGCTTAATTTAATGCAACATACTTTATATGTTGGAAACATGGAACTGTACAACAGAAGTCAGTATTTTAAACCAGAAGCACATACAGACAGCAATGACCAACATAGTTGACCATGAAATCTAGTAAGAAAAACATAAGAAAAAAGCTACAAAAAGCAAAAACAAACCCTGAAGGGTTAATGTTTTTTTAAAGTATGTAACTGTGTGTACAAAATTGAATTTATATTATTCTGATACTATAAAAATGTGAAGCATAATAGCTATTTCTGAAATATACCTACTAGCATTTTTCTGAGTGTTGCTAATATTTTTTGCATGTGAATGTGAAGTGGCACAGAGGCCACATGCAGACCATTTGGATATTGCAGAAGAAAACAAAAAGATATTCATATCCTCATTTTGCCCTTATACCAGTAGTGATGAGTGTTTAATACAGTTTGCCATGGACTTGTATTTACAATATAACGAGTAACTGTTCTTTCAGTCTTAGGGTGTAATGCATTTTTCAGATTACTTTTTTGTTTGTTTGTTTGGGGTTTTTTTGAGGGTTTTTATTCAGCTATTTATTTTAAAGCTATCTACCTTGAAGTCCTGATTTTCCTAATGCTTGCTTAGCAATGTCTCTCTGCTTACTGATTACCTGCAAATATGCTTGTTAATGTGGAACAGTTTTCATGAAAACTTTTTTGTTTTGTTAAAGAGCTATATATTAGCTAAACATATTCTAACTTCCATTTAAGAAAAAAAAAAAAAAAAGTTCTAACTATGCTCACATTTTTAGCACGCTAACCCTTACTTTTGTTTTCTAAAGCTGCAGAAAGAAAAGCCATAGCTGCAGCTTTGCTCTGTCATCACCCACAGCTTTTGGAATCAGATTTTAAGCTAGGAGAAAATTCAAACAAAAGCCCTAGTCCATGTCTAGGATGATGGCCTGCAATGTTTTTAAATCAAAATCCTGGGAAGATGAGGCATCTGAAAACTCAAATTTTTAAAACTCAAGTAATTTGTTGCATTTTAGGAACACAGTTTTTATGCACTAATCCCACAAAATACTCCTTTTGTATTATGAACTTAGGTTTCTACGAGCCTTAAACTTTTCTTAAGAGCTTATTTATACTTTTAGTTCTTGGTTTATATATACTAAAAATGTACCTGTGTCAGCATTTGAGGAAAAGATTGTTCAATCAGTGTTCTGGAATAGATCTTTTACAGCAGAATAATTAAAGATGTGAAGATAAATGAGAAAAAGATGGAAGCTTAAAACAGGTAGATAATACAAAAAAAACTTGATACTTTTTGATTTACAAAAAAACCTGCTGCAGGCAAGTGCAGTTAAAATACATGTGGAAAAAAATTATCTTAGGGAGCTGTTAGTCAGCATGGCAGTTTTAACATTGGCAAAGAATTGTCTGAAAGGGAAGGAGGATGAATCATGCTGATAGGAGATCTAGGAAGTTTGAGGACAAATACGTAATTCATTGGTAAGTAGTCTGCCTCTCTTCATGGCACTGTGTGTCCACAGTTCTCTCATCCGTTTAGCACTTCTCTAAGGACTGTGCTGTGTGACTTAGCTCTTGAAATAAGGTTGTCAAAACTGTCATAACAGTCCAGATCTGTAATGAATGTTAATGGAGTTTGTACTGCTTTGGGAATATCTCCTCTGTTCTTTTTTGATGATTCATTTAGTCAATGTATACTAGAAATAAAAGACACTGTCTTACGAAGCAGGTAAGAAAGATGAGGCAACTTCCAACCAGAAGGTCCCATCTAGCTGTGTTTGGAGGTGAAACAGAAAATTATAATGATCATCTGTAGCATAGTACCCCATTGTCATGATCAGCACCCTTGATAGCACTGTAAATGTTCATATGAAGGTAGTAGTGGCCTACAGGTGGCCTTCTTCAAGGATGAGCTGGGTCTCAGTTTCTGAAACCTCTCAGCTTCATTCAGCTCCTTCAGCTGAGGAGTTAGAGCAGAGTTGTGCTGCTGCTGCTGTAGGAAACGGGGAAATAGGAGGCATGGGCCTAATGGTTTCTTAGCTCTCCTGGGAAAGCTACAGCTAGCAGAGGTAGAATTTGTTTGGTTAAATGCCCATCATACTAAGTTGTGCCTCAAGGAGGAAATTTTTCCACTTAAAATATTGTGCCTTCTCTTACCAGCAACTGAATACTTCCTAAAAGGCATTTTCCAAAGTTATTTGAGTCTATACCAAGACTTGCTAAAAACCCCCTTGAATATATGTTTTTTCAGTTCTTATTCCTGACTATCCTTTATAATTTCATGCCTTCATTTCCTAACTGATTTAAGACATAATTTTTCCTTTTGCATTGAACTTGGCTGAACTTGTAAATTGGGGAGGTAGGAAAAATAATTGCGAAGAAAATCTTTGAAAAGTTGAATGAAGATGGATGATACAGAATGAAAAAATTTTCAGTCCAGCATACTTCAGAGAATCAATACTGCATTAAAGAAAAAAAAAATAGAATTTCAGTTCCATGTGTTTCCTGTTTTTTTTTCCTTATTCTTGTAACCTTGTAATTCTTATAGCCATCTCTAATTCATGTTGAAAATTGCTGAAGCGTGTTTTGTGTTTTTTCTCAAACAGGGATTGCAGCTTCTTTTGCTGTAAAGCTTTTTAAAGCATGGATGGCAGAGAAGGATGCCAATTCTGTTACCTCTGCTTTAAGAAAAGCCAACCTTGATAAGAGATTGCTAGTAAGTACAATGTATTTTCAGTAATCCTTATCTCTCCTTGGGAAAGGGAAATAAAATGCAGATGGTAGTTTGCTGTTAGCATTTTAACTCCCCCTCAGACACTCTTAGCATTTTAAAAATATTTTGAATAACAGCAATATTGTTATGGCTGTAGCATTGATACAGGTTCAGGAATATTAAATAGCACGTTTTTACATTCTGTCTCTATTTTTCCTGTAGTTAAATGTCTTCTGAAAGATGATATGTATGGGGCTTGGGAATTAATTAAATGTGGTTTTTTTCTTACCGCTGCTAACAAAGATACACCACAGCAATTGTGCATGAGGACTTTTATTTTTTTAAATAGGTTTTACTTTTGTAAGTAACAAATAAAGTGTAAAGAGGTATGATCAGAATATAAGTTTCCAAAGTGACAATTTAAACAGTATAGAGAAAGCACAGTTAGCTAATTTTCTGCAGCAGTAGCCATCTGGGTACCGTAAGTGGTCCTACAGTGATGACAGCTGACCTAGCAGGAGCAATGCAGGAAGGTTTTCAGCCTTCAGACTAAAAAGATGTATTTCTGGGTTTGTAGTAATGGCCTGAGGTATTTAAAGTCTTTGTAAATATGGAGCCATGTCATGTGCCTTTCTCTTCCCAGTGTCTTTCTGAAGACCAGTGAGGTTTTTTTAATCCTCAAGAAGCTTGCTACTGTGATAATCCAATCAAATGCCCTACATCCTTTGTAGCACTGCCTGGAGAAGTTCAGCAATATTTCCTCTTTCAATAATTTATGATAAGGCAAAAATCTTCAACAGTGAAGACACCTCCAACAACTCTTCATCTTTTAGAATTCAAGTCGTAAATAATTTACCGTAAAGCTGAGAAATGGGCTAACTACAAATTTATTAGAGAGGAGTGAAAAATGCAAACTGCATCTTACTTCTGTTTCAAACTTCACTGGCTTAAGCTTTCGGTGGTTGGGTCTCATTATGTTCTGGTTTTCAAGAACTGTAAAGTATCAGATGGTGTTGCCAGGCATAGATGCATAGACCTTCTCAGTATGTAAACAGATCAAGGCTTTTTAGCTTCTTTGTAAAAAAAGTTCTTCCAATCCATTCCAAAAATCATTGTTAGACACCCAGAACTGAATGGTAAGCAAATGCCATTGATTCCTTGCCATGATGGAGCAATTGTAGCAGTTTTTAAGAACAATTTTAACTTTTCTAAGTGGCTAGACTTCCATAAATCATAAATTGACAGCATCTTTGAATTAGAAATGCCTACAGGAGTTAATGCTAACAGTACAAAATGGATTTTATGTTTTTTGCTAAATGATGTATTAGTGGTAATCACTGCTCAGTAGAGTAGCAACATCAGGCCAGGGTGCCTGGGCCATACGTGCATTGCTAAGGGTATTGCAGATAATGGCTTTACCATCTATTCCTATGTACTTTCCCTACAAGACTCTTGGAATCTGGAAAAGGTGTATTTTCTCAGAGGACTGTTTTGAGTGACATCTTAAGCTCACAGCTATTCATAACTACATGCACTTCATGTGAACAGGATGTTAGGTTTTTGCATAACTGACTACAATTTTTCCCTCCACTATGATGGCACCCATCATTATGAACAAAGTGTTGGCTTTTCCAGTGTTAATATGATCACAGACATTTATTTTTAAGTGCAGTGCCAGGTGATTTCCACTGTTCATTTGTAAAAAATGCTCCTTCCATTCTGTCAATAGTAACAGTTGGTTATTTAACAAAGAACATTCTTGTCCTTTAGGAACTATTTCCAGCCAACCGGCAGAATGTGGACCATTTTGCCAAATATTTTACTGAAGCAGGTCTAAAAGAGCTCTCAGATTTCCTCAGAGTTCAGCAGTCACTGGGGACTCGTAAAGAACTTCAAAAAGAACTACAAGAACGTCTCTCTCAGGAATGCCCAATTAAAGAGGTAGAGTGTGTTTTATGACTTCTGTTTATATAATCGTAGTCAAAGACTTAAATCAACACGAGCTACAGAGGAATGGGTATAAGCACCTCAGATTTCCTGTTTTTCTTTAAATTATTTTAATTTATTCATCAGTTCACTCTGCTTAAGATTAAAGCAGAAAAACATCCTCAGAATTTGTAAGTGCAACTGACTGTGGGATTTGGGTTTTTTGTTAAGTTATACTTGATGAAAATGTATCTCATTTAACTGAAATATCTGTTGGAGGGGAGAGACAAACCTTGTAGTCCAGTAATAGTAGTGTTGCTAATTAAAAACACGCTTTTTAGTATTCTTGTAATTTTGTTTCTAATTCCTGCTATACTTATTGTTACTTGTAAATGACTGCAAGTATTGGTAAGTCAGCATTGTTTCTGGCTGAGTGGAAATATTGCTCAAGACAAGCATTTATTTTCTTCTCTAGATAGTGCTTTATGTAAAAGAGGAAATGAAAAGAAATGAGCTGCCAGAGCCAGCAGTGATCGGTCTCCTCTGGACCTGTGTCATGAATGCTGTGGAATGGAACAAGAAGGAAGAGCTGGTTGCAGAGCAGGCCCTCAAACATCTAAAGGTGTGTGTGGGGGGGAGGTGGGGTTTGAAGAGGGGAAAGACTGTTGTGAATTTACAGAATAAATTATACAGCCACTAAGTTTCTGTTTAAATTGAGGGGATTAAGAGTTTTGAAGGCTGACACTGAGGACACCAGGCTTTGTGTATAGTCTCTTCTCCTTTACTTGGATGCAAAATTGTGGTAGTTCAGATTATTGAATGCCCTGAAGCATACAGTGGAGTGAACCAGGGCAAACAGACATGGTCACAGCACCAGATACTGAGAGTCTCCTTGCCTTGGGAAGGAGCTCTGTTCAGACCTGACTAGTAAGCCTGCAGGAATTGCATTTGCAGAAGCAAAGAAGTTTTGGAAGCATGGTGAGGAAGACTCTTCTGCTGACTTTGCAAAGGGCTGGTTAGATCTAGACCGGACTGCTAGGCTCAGACTCTGTGAAATAGTTGTTCTTGATGTTGACTGTGGGAGCTGGACACAGTGACTTGTCAACTAATAAGCCAGGAGCTAGCTTGAGAGTATGGTGTGGTTGTTCTCTGATCCAGGCACTACTATCCTGGATGCCTATCTCCCACATGCATGAGAGAGAACTGAATGCATAGAAAGGTGGGCTGCAGTTTGCAAGTGATGACAGATTGTAGTATCACTCTTGCATGTTGGTACAAAAACGTTTATGACCTTGGAGTGGAAAAAAGCCCCAAAACCTAAGAACAATGCAGTGGCATTGTAGTTATTATTATAGTTGGTATTCCTCATCTAAGTCTGAAGGAATTGTGCTGTGCGAGACACTTTGAATTGAGAACAGAGGCAGAGAGACTTTTCAGCAGAATTAGTCCTTTTAAACTGGTAAATCATGAGCAAGACAATACCCCCTCGTAGCCAGGGCTGCAAAGATTTGCCCTAGGACAGAAGCAATCTGTACTTCATTCTTTATGGTAAAATGCATTTTAAGCTTGATCTGAATTCCTTTCTTCTTGGTATTTGGGTGCCTCTCCAAACTTGGACTTCCCATGTTGGTGTTGCTATTACTACTGCTGTCCTTTCATCTGATTTTGGTTTCTCAATCAGTCATACTAGAAATGTAGTTGCTGGGCATCTTGTGAAGTCTTTGATGGTAGAATTGAATGCCTCGAAGTCTCCTCAAGTGACCCAAATAGCAGTAGAAAGACAAGATAGTTTCCAGAAGGAGGAGAGACATAGTTTTTCTTTTTCTTTTGATGTGAAAATTGATCATATCTCTTTGAGTTTTAACAGAATACCCACTGCAATTTATTGTCTAGTACTGCAGGGCAAATTAACAAACACTTTTTGGAATATTTGAAGACTGAGAAAAGAGGAACATAGCTGGCTTTGTACAAATATTGTTGACTGGATGCTTAGTCCTAAGCATCTCACTGACCCAAGCCATCAGCTGTGTATGTAACCCCACTAAATTAGGCAAGGCATCTTGCATGTATAAGATGGGCATCTTTCTAGGTACACCCACTGTCTAAAAACAGAGAAAAAATTTGTATGGCTTATTTACTATTTGCACTTACTAGTAAAATTTTAACAGAAGCAGTAGACATAGAAATTTAGACTTTGCTAGCTCCTTTACATTTCATTGTTCACATCCTTCTGTGGATAGGTAGAGACAGATCTTGGATTCCTTCCTTTGGACTCTCAGCTGATCCAATGCATGAGGCAGCTCCAGAAATCAGCTTAACACTGTTATCGTGATGAAGAGCCTTGTTCCTGTTTGCTCTTCTCTGTCAACATGCCCTGAAACAATCGTGGAGTTGTTTCCCCCTGGTGGCATGAGTCAGGATGCATATAAATACGTACTTGATGTAGGACATACCAGACCCAGTTTACAGTTCTTAACAAGCTTTACTGGATGGGTGGCTTCCTAATGGAAGATGGTGGGCAGCTATGAGCCAAATGCTACATTTGCCATCAGCATGGGAGGACTGCCAGGAGCTGAACTCAGGAAACAGGGCAAGCTGTTAAATCCTGAATCTTGCAGGATAAGCTCTTCATCATCCCTATAACCTCACTATTGACACTGGAGCTTGTCCCCTAGGCCACCTCCAGTACAGAGATGAGACATTCCCCAGGCGTGGGCAGAATCCTCCAGATGATTTGTGCTGCAGGCAGGGCTGTGATGTGAGCTTCATCACACTGCAGCTGCTGATCCACTGCTACTTAACCAGAGATAAATGGAAAACAGTGCCACCAAGCTCAGCCAGCAGTGAGAGGAAGCTAATTTTATGGTTCCTTAGTCAGTTAGACACTTGTGAAACTTTCATGTGTGAGGAGTGAGAGAGGAATGCAAAAGGGAGTCATAGACAGCTGTGGCAAAATGAAGGTATCTTAGGATTCTTTTTATTAATTACACAAAACTTAGGAACAGCTGCACTTCAGAAACCTGTGGATGGGAGTGAGTTCTACTGATATTAATTAAATAAATGAACTTCAATGTATAGTGCTCTGCTCCCTTGCAACTTCCCTAGGAACCAGCTGTGTGCTTCAAGGGCCAAAAGGAGAGAAAAGAGGGACAGTTGTTAGCCAAAGCCTCCACAAGTTTTGCATGGCTTTTCTCAACACAGTAACTGAAGATGTGGCTATGCCTGACACCTGACAACCACAGAGGTTGTGGAAAAACTCAACCTCTGGTGTTACCTGCAGCTAGCAATTTTTCATAGTTACTTTGTAAGGAAGTTTCTTCCAAAAGTAGTAATACTGTCTGCCTACCTAACTGCTCTTGTTATAGTTGCTGTGTGATTTCTTGTGCTCTCTTTCTTTAAATTAATAGCTCATAATTATTTTGCAAAAAGCTAAGAGGAAAGGAAATTGGAGAGATATGGATATAAACACTAGTCTTCAGAGAAAGAGGGAACAAGATATGCTCCCTTGAGTTATTTTATATTTTAAGATCTGAAAAAAAAAATTAAAAAAAAGGTTTTGCTTTATCTTATATTATTTCAATAAACGCCAAGAAAAAAAAGAATGAAATGTTTTAGTGCTACTGTCTTGTCAGAATAAAGTTAGCAGTTAACATTGTGCTTTTAAAACACTTCTGCTTACCACAGCCAAGGTTCTCATGATACTCTTGATGTTGATAATGAGAAAAATAATGATACCTGATCACAGTTAAACTGGAATAATTTAATTTAATTCTGTTTCTTGGGACTTCTGAAATCCATGTGAAATCACAGATTTGTATTTTTGAGTACTTTATGTCTAGATATCTTGCATTATAAACATCCATGAAGCATCACTCCCGAATCAGTAGTGTGCTATGTTCTGGGATGTGCCAACAGCCGTACTCCAAGATGTGGATTTTATAAATGGATTTTACAAAACTCGGTATCTATAGGAGGGACTGAATTTTAGTTTACAGTGTGCAGCACGTCTAACAAAAGCTCATGGATGTATATGCATTGTGTGTATATACGTAAATGCAGTTGTCAGGTAAATCCAAGGGAAACATATTTTCAGGGCTGAAATCAGTAATGTATACATTTAAAAAATTATTTTTTTAATTGAATTTTAGCATACAGATATACATTTTGGTTTTTACCCTCTCTTCATTTCAGCAATATGCACCTCTCCTTGCTGTATTCAGCACTCAAGGCCAGTCCGAGTTGATTCTTCTCCAGAAGGTGCAGGAGTACTGTTATGACAATATCCACTTCATGAAAGCCTTTCAGAAGATAGTGGTACTCTTTTATAAAGGTAAAAGTATATATACACTGTTGTGAACTGTGCCTGTATACCAGCCACTCACCTACAATGTCATAAACAGCAGACATTTTCTGGCTATTGGGTATAAGACAGTTGCAATGGAGTTTAATTCCCAAATACCTTCTGCTTTGGTAGTTCAGAGGAACATGTGGCACCAGCAAAAGCTGAAGAAAGCCCTTCTTTCTCTGTTGTGTTTATCCCACAGTCGAGAAGCATGAACAGGGTCCAAACACCATCCACAGACTGTTCAATGCAGTTTAATTATTGTATAAAGCCAGTTCTAGCAAGACATTTCTAGGAATTCCTGACATATTTAAAGAGTTTACTAGAGCTTGGTTTTAAGAAACCTTGAAAGTGCAAACATTCTTGCCTGGAAAATTTTGTAGGTTTTTCTCTTTTTTTATTTTTTTATTGCTCCCTCTCTGCAAGAAGGAGATTTCTCTCTTCTTCTTTCTCTTTTCCTTTCCCTACCACTTTCTCACAGGTGCCATAGTTTGAGGAATTTATTTTTTATTGTGAAGTTGACTTCATTGCAAGTTTATTCTGATATGGTTGTCATGGAGACTAATGGTCTTGCATTGCGTGTGATGGGTGGATGCCAAACAGTTTGTTCTGACATTCTTGCTATAAATAGTTGAAAGAGAAAAACCAGCAGGATTAGAAACCCTGTACTGATTTTGTTCACCCTGTTATGTCCAGGTTCAAGGCAAACGATTTCAGACTATTAAAATAATTTCATGGCTTCAGAAGGTAGAAGTAAGTGAATCATGTGGATTTATTTCCACCCTTGTGTCAATATAGCATGGCCTCGGTGATCAAATGAAAAAGCAGTGCACCAGTCCCTCTGTACAGTACACCAGTCCCCTAAACACTATTAATGACTGAGGACAAACCTGAAACTGCAGTCTGCAGCAAGCACTTTAGTTTTCTTGGAAAAGAAGATTCACTTTGGACATGGTGAATGAGCACAGTAACTGCTGTGCATTCAGACCACAACTATATAGTAAAACTAGAAAGAGTCTTGTGTAGGATTCCCTTCAAAATTTTTGTAAATTCATTGCTGCATTAGTCTGTAAGAGCAACTCTGACATTCTGGAGTATTTTTTTAAAAAAAGAAAATAGATTTCTAAATTGAACATTAAACTTAATGTGCTCCAAGAACCCAGTTCCTGTCTACTCTGCTTAGCCCTGTGTGCTCTTGTTCTGACTCTGCAGATGTACTCAGACAGGCTTGTTAGGAAGGGTGAGAAGATTTCAGCCTTAGCACTACAGGTGCCACAATTTCGTTTAGGATTTACATGATGTCTGGAAGAGTGTTTGGAACTACCAAACACAGGTGTGGCCTGTCAGTGTGCCATGGTCTGTGACTATTAATATTTTATATTTTGCTTGTGAGGAAATGTTAGCCACTGCATATGTACATCCTACAAATTACAAAAGTAACCAGGTTTAAGGTTAGAACGAATTACAGTGGCTTATTGCAAGGAAGATAACACCATGTGTAAAGGAGTCTTAGGAAGGAGTTAATAGGGGGAGAAAAATGCAGGGAAAACAGTTTTTTAAACAAATCAATAATCCCAGGGAAAGGGCTATTAAGAAAAGAAAGAGAGCAGTTAGTGTTCTTTTCACCCTCTTAAGTATCGCCTCCTTACTGATCACTGTGTCTTTGAAGTCACTGGTGGGGATGCTCTCTGCTGCTCCTTGGTGCTGCTTTCTCTCTGTTCGTTTCTGCTTTTCACCTTTTTCCTCTGAATTTTTATACTAAAAAGTTCCTTCTTCGCATCAATTCTTGCCAGAGCTTGCAAACTCAACAGGTCTTCCCTTTGTATTCAGGTTTTCTGGGAATTCTTTAATTCTCATATTTGCTACCAGTTTGCATTAGCTGTCTGGCAGCTTATCAGGAGCCATTCTCATTAGCATTTTGATGAGATTATCTTGATACATTTAAAGATTGTAAACAGGGAAAAGGCATTACCGGGATTGGAAAGGGTTTTGTTTAATGGAAAGAAGTCTGATACATTTTAATCAGAGCAAACTATGCCAGCACTGTCTCATAAGAGCTTGGATGTAATTTTGCTGATTCACGAGGCAATTTTTTTATTTTTAATGTATCCACATTACACAGTGGAAGCTGTACAATCAGCGTGCCTAGCATGTTCCATCCTCATCATTGCATGTATTTCTGCCTGGAATATCTCAGGTAGGTGTGCTGGAGCACCTGCCTCTCTGCCATCTGGTGTGGTCATGCAGCAGCACAGCTGCCAGCCCTTCCTCACCCCCTTGAGGCTGGAGCTGGATCTGGCCTGGTTTAGCAACTGCTTCCCTGATTTCACAGCCAGTAAATTGTAAAAGCCATGGGGCCTTTCTGAGCCCTGAATGCAGGGAGGGAGTCATCAGCTCCATCTATTTAAAGCACCTTTAGAGTTAAACAGTGTCCATTAGGTGCAGACATGCTTCTGCATTACCCAGGGAAGATTCTGGGAGTGCTAGCCCTCCGATTCCCATTTCTCTCACATGGTGTTATCAAGCTTTAACAACTCATGGTATTGGCTTGTCCCGAGCCATGCTGACTTCCTTTGCTTTGTTTCAGTGCTGGTAGGTCTTGTATTTGTCTTCTTCCCAGTTCATGCCCATCTGCTAGAGACAAGCCATGAAGTCTTTTTAGAGACATACACTTTATTGTAGGTGTTACTGATGGCAGCATATATTCTGCTTCCTAATAGTCAAGGAAAACAGCCCCCAGAAGCTATTACTGGCTGTATTGGTGGTGAGGGGACAGCAGATGCCCATGTTGCTCTCTCCTTTGTGCTTTAAGAGTAACCTGCACTGGATCTGAGCAGCTTTCAGGGTTCCTAATAAATTTGTCACTAGAAAGTGACAAAGGTATCTGAAATATCTTCCCAACTCTGGATGGGCAGACAAATGCAGCAATGTACCAGCATGAACGTGGGCAATCTGTTGTTTATTACTCATTGTAAGGTAGTTCTTCCTGGGCATGGAGGTAGTCATCAGTGGTGACAGACACCAAATGCCACTCATGCATTGACAAATTTAGTTGTATGACTACTCCCATCAGCATCTTCACCATCTTGCATGGAAATATTTCCATCACAAAATAGTCCTTGGATTATTTTCCTGGGAATAACCCAAGAATAGCCTAAACATTAACAGCAACAGTGGGGCTCATTAGCCCCACTAAAATCTTGAAAATCTGTGGTCTGGGGTTTTTTTGTTTATTTCTTCTGCCTCTAAACAAGGAGGAATATCTACCTTTCTCCCAATGAAGACCCAAGCACTGTTTTAATTTTCATGGTAGCTGCTTCTTTTCAGCTTGTAGGTATAATATGCAAAAGTAACTCTAGTCAGTTAAAGCTTATTGACCTTATGATATCTTTGTGTTCCTGATACAGTAGAGAGAAAAATAAGCTATCCAGTTCTGTACTGATCCTTGGCTATTATTTTGCTTCTCTGATTATCCCAGTGCAATTGTAAATCTACCAGCTGCATTTAAACAAAAAACCTAAAAGCCAGTTGCAGAATAAGAAATAGTGAATTCTCCTGAGTGACACCTAATAAGTTTTCCAGACTCCTTGCTAATTATAATTGCACTGTAAGGTGTCTCTTTTTTTCAGTCCATTCCATATTGCAGTGTGTTCCTTAACTGTGTAAAATAAGCAGTGTTGTTACTGGATTACATGCATATTACATTCATATTCACTTGCAGAATCTCCTTTATTTTAGTTTGTGTTCAACCTGGAAATTTCAAATGTGAAATCTGGCCACTATTGAAATTAATAACTGTCCCTTTCATGAGAATCAGGATTTTGCCCTTTGAACAGCAAAACACCCTTAGCAAGCACAAAGCCCTGGGGACTTTTGCATTAGGTTTCAAGACAATGGTTTCAAAATACGGAGAAAAAAAAATTAATCACAAGTACATGTGAAGTAGTACTCCGGTTTGTGTCAGCATAAATAGCCCTGAGAGATACTCTTCTACAGTATGGAGATGTTGTAACTAAATGATGTGGACTGTCTTCTGAAATTCTGTACTTAAAAGAATTAAGACTTCAAGTTCCACTCAATACTGGGTGTTGTGTTTTGATGGAACACAATTATCTTTAGATATCTTCATTATTCAAGTACTTTATTTTGGTGCTGGATTCTGAATTTTCCCAGAAAAAAACCAAAACAAAACAAAGCATAAAGACCAGAACTCTACTGTGGGTGACATTCCTTGCATTGAAAGAACCCTTGCCTTAAGGCTCTGTCCACCCAACTGAGTTAGCTGCAATAGAGCTGAATTTTGCAGATTGATTGGCTGTGGTGGCAGCTGACAGGGTGTGTTTTTCCCTTTACTGCCAATGGCTTGAGTTGAAAGCAGAAATTCATTCCAACTGGGTGATTTAGTACAAAGCTGAGACCTGAACTTCAAGTTATCTTTCCAGTTAGCCCTGCAGTAAAGACACTGGGTGTTTCAGTCTCTCTGCTCTGCAGCTTCTTCCTTTCATGAGGGATGTTCCTAGAGGCTCTGGCTGTGGGTGGTTTGAGTGGCAATTGGCAGCACCTGCAGGAAAACCAGCTCTCTCGGCCTGACATCGCCTGTGACTGCAGGAAAAATGATATGCACACACCCACAAACCAGTGTTCAGCCTCAGCCATTAAAATATATCTATAATCAACTTTAATGAGGAAGAAAAAAAAAATATATTATATATAAACACAATGAATCACTCCCTCCCTCCTCCCCTCCTCCCCTGTGTTCCCATTGCTTCAAAGCAACCTAGAGATGATTTAGTACACACTGTCCTGCATGATTGTTTAATTGAGCATCTCTGTGCTAACAGGATATCCTTTCTTAGGAGCACTGGAGGCATGAATGTATTACAAATAATATTGCTCAGACATGAAAGGAGAGTTGCAGTTGTCCTTTTTTTAGTTGAATGTATTTTATTCTTCTTTTTTAGCGTAGGAGGCTTATTGCTATGGTGTTTTATACAGGCAATTTTTTCATCTAACGAGCTTGATAATATTTTAATCTTTGAGGCACCCCATGAGATTGCACACTGCAATTTTGCAGGTTGGGGTTTTGGAGGGGAAGGGAGAAGTTCCCCCCTTTGTCTTCATCAACAAACCCATTGAGCTTTACAGCCTGTAACTCAAAATTATTTCAGATCAAGAGTAAAAGGATTTATGTGCCTACCTCGAAGGGCTTCCATGTGCAACACTGTAATATAGACTGTAGTGCAGTAATGGCCTTCTGCAGCTTCTCCTATACAGCAACTTTTTTGTGTTCCTAGATGTCCACAATAATGTTCACAGTACCCAAGAGTTAGCTTGAGCTGGGGACAGAGGGTGTTGCTGTACTTTTTTTACATGTCACCAGGTGTAATTCTGCAGATGTAGTTGTGTGAATTTCAGGAGTCTGTGGTGAACATGAGCTTTTTACATGTAGGGATTCTGCAACAGTTTCTCATGAAAGTCTGTGACATATTCTCAGGTTTGCTAAATGAAAATCATGATTTGTTAAATGCTGTAATGCCTTGAAGCTGCTGGCAAGTATTTAATGCAACATGTTTGAAACCTCATTCTTAGCCTCAGTGTTTCTGTTATATTGGAGAAAAAGTTCATTGTGGGGGGTTGTAATTTTGGGAAGATACAACTTTATGTGCCTCTTGTAAGGTTCACTCAGTGCAATTTATGTGTACTGAACAAAGTCCAGAGATAGCACAGTCCTGTTTTCACTCCCTTTTCAGCTGAAACTACCAGTTTCAGCAAACTGCAGAAAAGGTTTTATTTTGGAAGTGTTTGAGAGATAAGGTCACACGCACTCACTAAATTCCAAATTTTTAGGGAGACTTCCTATTCAGTGACTGCTGGATGTCTTGAGATAGTCTTGATTGTGTTTAAATGTATCCCTGGTTGCTTCCATCTGTTTATTATTCAACAGCATATGTGAAATGTATCTACTCTGTCTCATATGATCAGATGCTTTGGGGTTTTGGTGCCATTCATTTCAATTTGCTTTCTTTCCTTCCCTGCCCCATCTGCCACCTTTAGGCTAAAGCAGAAGGTGATGGTCAGGGTCAGCACTGTGGCAAGTGAATGGGTGGGATGGCACCAAGGAGCTCAAGGAATCAGTGAAAAACTCAAATAGGTTGATTTTGCAGAGCAAGGGAAGGTAGGGGAGGGTAGTTTCTTCAACAACAAAAAGAATGGAAATTGTAATGAGATGTAGAAAGCTGCCTTTAGTCTTTTTATAGAACAAATATAGTTGGATTTTTTTTGTTGCCTCTTGCATTACGTAACTTACAAAATGCCATTGTGGATCCCAGATTTTGCCTCCACAGCCATCAATTACTGAGATATTTGGCTTGGCTGGAGTGCAGGAGCTTTGTTCCAGGGGCTGAATTTGCATCTATTGGAAACAATTAAGTGTCCTTGCTGTTTATTTGGATTTCTTTATTCTAAATCTCACTCAGCCTCACGTTCCCTCACTGACAGCTACTTTGTTCTTGATGCTTGATAGAAAAATTTCAGCTGTGCTGTCTGAGACAGTCCATTAAAATGGGTGGTCTGAATAGTGGCCTTAAAACTAACTATCTGAAACCAATATATAACCTATAGGGGAAAATTATTGTAAAAAAAATATCCCTACTTAGTGGTCTTTTAACTCTTTAATCAGAAGGTGTCTGTAGCTTCAGATTTCTAGAACCATGCACTGTTCTATGGATCAGCAGCAAGAATAAGCATGGTAGTTCATATTGTGGTAACTTCTAAGTTGTGCAGACTGATTTATTTTTTTTTTTTTATTTTAACCAGTAATCTTACATGGTGTATTTAAAGCAGATTAATAGAGAACTGTCCTTTACTGAAGCACAATATGTGGTACTTTAAGCCTAATACATTACACATTTTATTTCATCTGGAATCCCTTATATGCATCAGATATTCTGTAGCTGCAGCTCAATATAGTTAATGCAAAGCTGGTTCCACTGCGATCATATTAACTTTTCTCATGCTGCCTTTAAAAAAAAAATTCTTCCCTCATGTTCAGAATCTTCTAACCCCTAAAAATTGCATTGATTTCTTTACATTGCATTGTGTTCTGTATTTCAGCTGATGTTCTGAGTGAAGAAGCTATCCTCAAGTGGTATAAAGAAGCACATGTTGCTAAAGGCAAAAGTGTTTTTCTTGACCAGATGAAGAAATTTGTGGAGTGGCTGCAAAACGCTGAAGAAGGTATGGGTTCACTTAAAGAAATATGGTAGTCTCTTGGCAAATACATTTTTTTTCCATATTTTCTGTTAAGTACATAGAATAGAAAACAGCAGACCTGACTCACTCCAGATTGTTTCCAGTCATGCCCAAGCCTAACAATACTCACTGCTTTTTAGTGGTGGTGGTGTCCTTGTGAAGAAAGTTCTTAAGTCATCAGGTACCACTCATCTGTTGATAGAAGTCTTTAAGACTCTGGCAGGAGGAATGTTTTACTCCTGACAGGGTGAAGAACCTTGGGCCTAACATGAACAACCAGTTTTCTGTATCGATGCCTTTTCTGCTGCTACCATCTGTATTGACAACATGAACATCAGTCTGCCTCTGCCACTGCAGTTACAATTGCTTTTTTCTGAGTGTTTAGGCTAAGATTTGTGGTCTCTTTCTTTAGTCCCTAATTTTGTTTTTCTCATGTTCTATACAGGAAAATACTTGGGTTTGTACTGAATAATTAAGTTACCTTTTTTTGCATGGAAAAAGAATTCTACCTCAATAGGGAAGAGCAGTCAAGTATAATAGATAGTGTTCATTTCCATCCATTTAACATAATTGGTTTTAGAGGGAATGTGTAGTAATGCCAAGGAGCAGATAAGACTGCAGCAATTCATATATTCAGGTAGTGGTATAAAAATGGTAGGTTCTTTCACACTTGAGACTTCTGCCAAGCAGTCTTGGACTAATTGAGCATTTTTTTACCTTTTAATCTTCTGCTTGCATGCCTTTCCTGTTGCTCCTTATTTTTATTTATCCTTTCTTGCATGTCCCCTCTGCCGGTTGACCTTACTTACAAAGTCCAACACAAATGGAGAAAAATGCTGCTGTAAGAACACCTAGACCATATTTGCTCTGAGAAATCTAATGTGTAATATTTGTTAGCAGCAAACCCTTTCTTGTCAGGTGAACCCAGACAGAAATCCAGTATGATGTAAAGTAGTTTTAGTTTAGAAAAACACAGTGTATGTTCCTTCTGCTAAATTACTCCTACTTTCCTTACTTTTACTCCTCCTCCTTTTACTTCTAAATCACTTTTATCTTACGAGGTAAAAATCATAAGAACTTTGTTTATATGGATTTTGTACCTGCTGTAGGATATGAAACACCACACATGCATTTCTAGATAGGCTTTCTGATGATGATCATTGATATTTACAGAGCAAATAGTTTAAAGGATGCTTCCTGGATGATAGCAGTGCAGCATACTCACGGAGATTAGAAGAGTGAGCAAATAATGCTGATCCTTTATTAAGGATCAGCTCAGATGCACTTTGAATGGCTCTGCAGATGAGGACCAGAACAATTCATAGTAATCTGGTTAAAATTCTGGTGACAGATCTTTAAATGAAGAGCTCCACAGCAGGGAGGCTAGCAGAGTAGATCTTCATTTTCTGAAGCTGTGTATTTCGTTCTGTCTTACTCTGTTTAATCTGCCAACCTTGCCTAGGAAGTACTAACTGTGATGAAAATTTTAATTTGAATTTTGGAAAGGTATCTTTATTATTTCTATAGAATTACATCACTGTCTTTTTGCAACCTACATGAGGTGTTTTACTTCTCTTCTAGAGTCGGAGTCTGAAGGGGAGGAGAACTGAGACAGTTCAACAAAACAGAGTCTCAATCTAGGTTAATGCCAAACGCGCTTCAGAATGCTGTCCTGTTCAAGCAAAGAGGCTTTACTTCAGTGTCATACAGAAAACTATAGGCTAGGCTTTCCTTTTGTTTAGAAGAATAAAGGTTTTTAATGGAGCCCTGAGGCATTAGATGCTCTGCTTGGGACTCTACCTCTGGCTCATTGTACACTAACTTAGGTAAAGACGTTCAGCAAGGAGCCATGTAGAAAAAGTGAAATGAAATACTTATGGACTCCTTTTATTAACGGCCTTTTTCAGGTACAATGGTATATGAACACTCCAATTTCTGTTTATAGAACTGTTTAGTCTGTGTTTGTAGCTCAGTATTGGCTTGTGTATGTGATTTGACACCACCACATTTTTTTGAATAAATGGCTTTTGTATCTTAGTTTTATGGTGTGTGTATGTGTGTATATTTTCTAAATCAGGTCTGCCAAAAATTTTATGACTCTTAAAGTTAAAATTACACAAGAATGTCAAGAGACTGTTTTCATACTTCTTAATCACAAAATCAGCATCCGTAGTTAATTGGAATCACTGTCTAATCTTTACACCCTTATTTCCATTTAGTTTTGGACAGATTAACTTGATTCCATAGAAATTGTTGATTAATGCAATTTATTAATTCAAAGAAAATGTACAGGAACAAATCTCTGGACTTCCAGTTTTGCATGTACAGAATTGATGCAAATGATAAGCAGAATAACGTGCTCTTCTCAGTTCAGACTACTCAGTTATTGGTGATGGCTATATTTTTCAAGAAAACATCTCTCTTTAAAGCATTAGTTTCAAAACATGCATGATTAGAACTCATTGCTTGTGAAATCTGAAATTTATTTACCTCAGTGTGATGTTGTGATCAGATATGTGACTGAAATACATAAATGAATATGCAAACGTCTGAAGACCCATCCTATTTTCTTTAATATTCCCCCTGTGGCTTGATGTGATGCCACTTACAGTTCTTGTGCCTGAGACCTGCTTAGGATGTTGCATAAGTAGAGCCAGTGTGCAGGTTTGTATGTGCACACAAGTCTCAAAACCTACTCCCAGAGCTAGAGGTCTGAAGTTGGGGGAATTCTCAGACTCTGAGTAACTCTCAGAGTGCCTGGAATCCTGTTGTGCTTTGTGGATGTTAACAGCAAAGATCCAGTGCAGTACCATCTCCCTGTGTGCACAGGTTTTTTTCATACAGCAGCTGATCAGGTTGCTGCCATTTTATTTCTCACAGATCCAGTTACTTTGGAAGTAGCCTTCTCCTGCCTCACTCCCCCCTTTGCTGTCCATGCCTCTGACCACGCTGGTGGCCCAGAATGGCAAGAGAAGCAAGTCAGCAAGTCAGATTGCATCACTCCAGTTCAGCTTCTCTTTAAGCATATATAGCTCAAAAAACTCTGCATCCTTCCCTTTAAGTATAGAGTTAAATCCATGTAAATATGAGTGATTTGATTAATAAAGTGTAGAAAAGACAGGTTTGTATACTTACAGGGCAAAAGCATAAAAAAGCATAATTGACTAATGAAGTGGTGTATTTTGTCATAAGAAACCAAATAAGCTAACAATACCGATTTTTCGATGGAAAAAACACATAATGCAAATTACAGATCATATGATTGTAAACATTTTGTATTCAGCTTTACTGGAAACAGCAAACAGCAAGTGGAAATCAAGTGCTGTTGGATGTCGCCTTTCAATCTGGAACGGCTTTTATTTTTGTAACAGGTATTGATCTTTGGAAGGGGAAATGGGTGATGTGGATATTTCCATTAACTTAGAAGACACAGTAAGGTAATCATACATTCAAGCAGAATTGATGCATTAGCTGCATTCTTTTCATTGCAGTCTTTGTTACTACAGAAAGTAAATTTGCTGGGCACTACTGACCTCTGGGACCCTTTGTCACAACCTGTAGCCATGACGTAGTGGTATTGAGTTGTCACTGAAATTGCAGTTTTCTAAGGTACTAATGAATACTCAGCTGGCTGTATATGAAACTACTTTTCTCTATAATCTAAAAGCTCAAACTGATTTCAAAGGTGCAGATACAGAGTAACATACAGAGGACATCATGAGGTGGACCTGTGATGAGACTGCCAAGGGTAGTTAGACAAGGCTGACTGCGATCTAGCTGAGCCATCTGCTGGAGAGGAAAAGCAGCAGCAGCAGCAGACACAATGGCAAAAGGCAGCAAGTCTGGGATGCCTGCTGCAATCTGTGCTCTCACAGCACAGCAGATGCAAGCCAAGCTGTTTCTTCATGCTCCGTGGGATCCACATCACTGAACTTCAGGTACATACAAGCCAGGCACCCATCAAGTTGGACTCCATGATCCGTAGGGGTCCCTTCCAACTTGAGATATTTTGTGGTTGCTGACACAGTTGTCCCAGGCTCCCTTTACAGTTGTTGCATTGGAGAGAAATGGGTGGGTTTAGGACAGGGCTGCTGGCCAAGCTGAGACTTAAAACATCTGAGGTCATTTGGGATTGTTCAGCTTGAAGAAGCTGAGGAGTGACCTCATTGCAGTATATGGCTTCCTCATGAGGGGAAGAGAGGGGACTGGTACTGATTTTACTCCTGTGAGTGAAGACAGGACTTGGGGATATGGTAGGAAGCTTAATCAGAAGTTTAGGTTGAATATCAGGAAAAGGTTTCTCACCCAGAGGGCAGCTGATCAGTGGAACAAGCTCCCCAGGGAAGTGGTTACAGCATGCAGGCTGCCTGAGTTCAGGAAGCATTTGGATGATACTCTCAGGCACATGGTGTGATTCTGGGGGTGCCCTACACAGGGACAGGAGTTGGACTTCTTGATGATCCTGATGGTATTATATGATTCTATGATTCTGTGATGGTGATATACAGTGGTGTAAGGAGTTGCATTCTGAAATAATAGTAGTTGTCCCATTTTCAGTCATGCAACCCCAAAACCCATCATCTTCTACGTTTGTACTGTATCTAAAGTTTAGCTCCTTGGACCCCCTTCCAGTTTGCCCTCCCCCACAAAATGATGTGTTATTTTGCTGAGGCAGTAGATATTTGTGATTCTCATTTTCAGGAATTTTCCTCTCTTACTCTTTGAGATCAGTTCAGATTGGGATTTTTCTATGCCCATGTGTATTATTAATCTGGCATTTTAAATACGTGCCAGAAACTGAATTAGGTAGGGGCATGAGTACAATTAGACCTTGCTTGCATCAGACTGGATTTCAGTACAAACTTGTAATGATTAATCTGTGCAATAAAGTGTGTGTTTTAGAAGATGGGCAGAACTTTTGCTACAACACTTGAGGCAAATTACCCTTCCCTGGAAACCTTCACGGAGTCTGCATTTCAGTTAAAAATGTCCCCAACCCAAAGCGTTTCTTTAATATAATGCTTGCATCAGTATTTCTCTGCTAGAGAAGTGAAAGTTACAGTCATTGCTAAATATATGCTTCAAGTCTGGAGTCAGTTGTCTTGTAAAAAAAAATCCATAATAGAAAATGTGGTTCACATAATATACTGCATTTAGTTTTGAAACATCAGTGGAATCTGATGTCAGTAAATGTCATAACTGTACATATTTCTCTTATGCAACACTAAATTGCAATAGGATGCACTTTAAAATGGGGATTATTCAATTGGAAGGTGATTGCTGTCACAATTTAGGCCCAGCTGGTATCACCCAGGCCCCTGCTCACCGACTTCTCTCCCCATTGTGGGACAGGGAGGAGGAAATCCACCTAAAAGCTCAATAATTGAGACAAGGACAAGGAGGTCCCCAAGTACAGTAACAGGCAAAAAACAGAATCAACTTGGGAAGAAGAAAAAAACCTAATTTAATCTACAAGGAGAAAGAGAAAACATGGCCAGATCTCAGTATCTTCCCCCCCTCATCTCCCGTCTTCCCAGGCCCGGATCACTTCCCACCTGCCTCCCCCTCAGGGCACACGGCACAGCTGGGGGGGGTTTGGGGTCAGTTCACCACACGGTGTTTCTCCTGCTTTTCCTCCTCAGGAGGAGGACTCCTCACATTCTTCCCCACTCCAACGTGGGGTCCCTCTCATGGGAGAGAGCCCTTCAGGAACCCCTCCAACATGAGTCCCTCCCGTGAGGTGCAGTCCCTCAGGAACTGCTTCAGCCCGGGCTGCACACAGGGTCACAGCTGCTGCAGGAGCAGTCACCTCCTCCGCACAGGGTCCTCCACAGCTGCAGGTCCACATCTGACCCTCTCCTCTGATCCTGCACAGGCTGCTGCTTCACATTTGCCCACCTGTGACACCTCAGGGGCTAAAACTTCACATTTACCCCAGTGTGGTCCTTCAAGGACTGCTCCACCGTGCTCCTCCATAGGCTGCAGGGGCACAGCTGCCATCTCACCACGGGCTGTGGGGAAATCTCTGCTCAGGCACCTTTCCCCCTCCTTCACTGACCTTGGTGTCTTTTCTCTGGCACTGCTCTCTCACCTCCTCTCCTCTGCTATGTAGGTCTCTTTTTTCTTATTTTTGCAGTTTCATTTTCCCTTTCTTGAATATGTTACTCACAGAGGCACAACTACAGCTCCCCATACCTGCTTGACCTCGGGCAGAGGCAGGGTCAGGGTTGGAACCAAGGGAGCTTCCAGCAGCTTCTCACAAGAGCCACCTCTGTGGCCCTCCTGCTTCCAAAACACCACTTCACTAACCCAAGAAAATACCTCCCTCCTGGCCTTTCCCTTCTGAAATCATGCGGAGGTTTTAACCAAGACCCATTTAAAACCTTCTTCTGGCACTCAGGTGCTTCTTGGGGATACAACGGTGAGTTAGGTTTTACTGGTTGCTCTCTTAAAACACTGGTTAGAAGTCTGAAAGGTGTTGATACAGTTTCTTGCTGTTTCTATGACCTAACTGCATTGCAGGTACGTCTGTCTGTGTTGGTCCCTATACAAAGGGGGCTCCAACCCCCCAGCAGTTTGTGATACCACCGATCACACACCAGCATTGAGCTGACACTCCTTCACCATGTTCAGCTTTCACCTTTGCCATGTTTTGACTGATTTAACCCCCAGAGATTTTACCCCAGGACAGGTAATGATGGCCTTCCCTGCCAGCATCCCTCTTAGGTGCTTGGCTAGCACATCTCCAACAGGAGCAGTGGAAAAGCCCCTGGGCTTGTCCCTGGGGCACCTGGCACACCACCCGGAGAAATCTGCTGTCATTGCAGGGTCCCAGGGTCCAGTCTGCTACTGTGCTTGGGAGAGGGATACAAAGGGGAGGGTGGCAATTAAGATTTAGACATAAAAGGGGTACTTGACAATTCTTGCAATTTACTAACCAAATTAAAAAATGAAAGAATTTAGCTTCTCTCTTTGCTCAGGCTTAAGTAGTTTTCTTACAAACTAATCACACATCCGCTAGTTACATACATTAAAATAATGGCCGGTTATTCACATTATTTAAAAATTTCAGAACATAGGAGATAGGGGTGAATTGGTATCTGTGTTCATTCAACAACAGTAACAACTTCTTTCTAATTAGGAACTTGCCACTGATGCTATTGTCAAGACATTAAAAACTACTTTCAAACATTATTTTTAATTATAAATACTATAACATGCTTACTACAGTGTAGTCAATATAAATAATATATAATATTGCTAAATATTATATATGTTTAGAATTCATGTCATGCATTATATTTAAATATTAATATATACTTATAAATGCGAATTGATAAAATGTAAAATAATTTTTTAAGAGATCTATTTAAAATGTATGTGTGAGAAAGTCACTGCACTAGTACAAGATATATGTGTAATACCAAAGGGAAGATAATTAGGCAGAATAATTTGACTTCTAACTCAGTTTCAGTCCATGAGAGAAGCTTTATCTAACGGAACAGTTTGTAACTTCCAACTGGGATATATTTTAGGCTTTTTGCAAGTATTAGTAGCTTTACTCAAAAAAAAAAAAAAAATTTAATGAAAACATTCAGAAAAACTAGAACACTGTCAAAAAGAACCACAAATAATATCACATGGGTTAATTTCAACCAACCTCTGAGTGCGAGCCAACCTGTGCTGCTTATCAAGAATCAATATGAGGACAAATTACGCAAGTACATCCTTTCTGTGAATTGCTTATATACAACAAGCCATATCTTTTACATCAAATGTCCTAACTACAAAAAGAAGTGGGGAAAGCATTCATTTCATTCTGTAATATTCAAGGAAAAGTTAACCTTTGTCTTTTGCCACGACATGGGCCTTTGCATCTTCACATCAACAGAAAAAAACACGGAGCAGTTACGCCAGCCCCTGCAGAAGATGGCTTCAGGCAGACAAACACTCCCAGGCTGTCTGTGTAACCTATATTTGTCCCTAAGCACAGAGCTCCTGCACTGGTGTCCTGGATGACCTGCTCACTCTCTATTTTTTCCTGGCAGAAATCCAGTTACTGGTATGACACAAGCCATGGTTTCCTTCCATGGCAGGCCTGGTAGCTCTTGTCATGCCACACGCTAGCAGGGGTTTAAGATGCTTGGCCCCTTCTGGATTTTTCCCTTCCAGTTTGCCCACATTATTCTTTATCCACACTATTCCCCGATAAGAAAAAAGTCCTGAGCTTACAAGGGACCTCAGGAGCTTTGGAGGGAGCTGTGCCTATTGGAATCTCACCTCACTGCTGCTGCTCTGGGGTACCAGGCACCATGCTGGAAGAGCAGCATCCTTAGTACCAGTCTGAGACAATCCAGACAAGGAGAGTGAAGATACATCTTTGCTTCCCCACTGCCTCTCCCAGGAGGGATGCAAGAGAGAAATGCAATTGTTGGTCTCAGTTATCACTGAGCAGGACTTGAGCATAATGCTGAAAGCCATAAATTACGTCAGAAGAAATCAGAAAATGGAATCCAAGGATAGGACCAAAACAAGGTTTGTAGGCAGACCTATGTTAATAGACACACTAGTCTAGCTGGGAAAAATCAATAAGCTTTCAAGTTCACCAGTCCTTCTTCAGGCTCAAAATAGAAGCAGCAGCCTTGAAAAAAAAAAAAAAATACCAAACTGCTCTAGATTTTAGTTAGACTTGTGTCAATAAGACCAGCCAAGAGAAAATAGATAGTATCTGTGATATTGAAGGATATTCTAAAGGGAAGTGGGCAGGCAGATAATCCATAGTTTGTGCAATAAGCAGGACCTGTCAGTGAAAGGAAGGGTTAAAAGATGCTACAGATTCTCTCTCTTTGTTGATGACCTAAAGAAGTTACAATATAGGAGATTAAGAATTTTCCACCTTTGCTCAAGGGTCACAGATAGCACAACACTATCTGGAAAAAAATGGCAATTACCATGTGTCTGAGTGCCCATCCCTGAACCAAATCTGTCCCTTTCTGTCCTTGTAATCTAGGCCCTTGGGATAATGCCAATGCAAAGGTATCTTCTGAAGAAGCCTGGAGACTATACTTCCACACCTAGAAAATCCTCTTCTGTCAAGAGATGGAAACAGTGTATGCATAGACCTAGAAGATCACACTTTTCCCATCTTTTCAATATAAAAACATTTTTCTGTGGCTTTATTGAGACAGTAGGATTCTGGGATTAACAGAAACACTGTATTTCTTTGTTCTAGCACGGACTTTTTATCTCCTGCATTTTGCTTTGAGCTTAAGTCACTAGTGAATCCAGAGATCTCTGAATCTGTAAAGCTGTTCCAGAGTAAACCAATAAGGTGGATGTGGTGCATAAGTGGTTCAGTGGTGGACATGGCAGTGTCAGGATAACTTGATGATAATAAAGGTCTTTTCCAACCAAAACCAATTCTGTGATTCTCTGATTTCTAATCAATGGGTATCTCATCCTGTACCCAGCTGGGAATGTCCTGAATTCTCCCCTCACAAAACACACGTAATTGAAGAAATCCAACACAGAAATGCCCTCTACCCCCAGACAGATTACCTCTCACTGCAGTAGCTCACCTTCCTCTCCCTCACAGTTTGGCCCACGTTTCCAAAGCGTGGAAAACATTTTGTCACCCTTGGCTCAAGGTCTGGCCCTGCAGTCAGAGCCATCTGCCCTCCCATGCCACTGGCTGCCCAAGTGCCCATGCAGCAGCACCTCCTGCAGCCCCTCACCCGGAGGACTAAAGGGGATCCTTCCACTCTAGGGGCTGGGGTAGGGACCATGTGCCATTGTTTCAGATCCCCTCTTGGTGCCCCTCCAGTCTGGACACAGCCACCCTGCTGGGACCAGCCTCCCTTCTCTGTTTTTTAGGGAAGTGCGCATCAAGTCCTCATATAATCCCAGCGGTCAGATCCATAGGGACACAGTCTCTAAGAGATCCCAAATAAGCCAGTAGCTTGTCGTGGGAAATGCCAACACCTAGAAACACTTCAAGATGGAAAAAGAGGAGTATTCAGTTCCAGCCCTGAGAGAAGTACGGGATTAAAAAAAAACAGAACAGAGAGATAATTTGGAATAACTGCATAAATCAGGGTCATGTGCTGTCACTTCTGCACATAGCAGCACATGTGTACTGCTCTCTCACACACTGCTGCTGCTCTGGTCACACTCAGTCCCCGTTAAGAGTCATCAGAGATTGCATTATCTCTGTTTCTTTCATTTCAGCTTTCAGCTACATTTTGTGCATGCTCACATTCACAGTTTCCTTTACATGTCTTCTTATTTTTGGTTTGTGTGGGTGAGTTTTATTATTTTTATAACAACTGGTTTAGTGATTTATGTAGCATCTATGTCATTATATTTATGCTACACTCATAATTTAGCAGCTGTCATAGCAACTGAAATGACTTCTTAAAAAAAGCCTTCCTGAAACAGCAGATGATGATGCCCCTTTAAATGAAGAATTCTAAAGGCAAAACACAGCTCAAATGAAAGAGATGCATATGTGGGTAATTTATTTAAATGTAAATGACACAATCCTCCCTCTAAGGACTAGAAAAGCAAAATGACCCCTTGTTTATGCTCTGCCAGCATACCAGCTCACTTTTATACACTACTAAACTGAAGTAGGATAGATGAAAAGAATTAATCAGATGCAGGCAAGAACAATCAGCACGGATGCATCAAAGATACATAAATATATCTACTAAAGAAATGTCAAAGCAACTGGTTCTCATGACCCTAAACTACAAAGGTTTTCCACAGGGTCTGGGAGTGGTTTTAAGTGGATACAAACAACTGACTGAATAGGAACACATGGTGGTGCTGATGTTGCAAAACAACTCTGATTTTTTAACATGAAAAAGGCACAGCGGAGAAGTGCATTCTTCTTGGTAACACTAATCCTTACAGAGAGAAAAAAAAGGACAACTTCTTCCTATATCAAAGGAAGAATCTACTAGGGACAACTTTAATAGTACAGATGGGTACTGAAAAGTAAACTAAAGGAAAAACACAAAAGCACTGCTTTCTGCAAACATAAATGAAAGAGTGACAACAGAGCAACAACCTGTCCGTTGAAGTCCTGCAACAGTGGTAAGGCCTGAGCCACACTGTAGATGGCATTTAAGCTGGAATTTAAGTTGGAATTTTGTTTTCATGATACAGTTTTCCTGTAGGCCTCTTCAGGTATGGCCTTCCAATACCTGAGGGGGGCCTACAGGGAAGATGGGGAGGGACTTTTTACAAGGGCATGTAGTGACAGCATGAGGGAGAATGGTTTTAAACTGGAAGAGGGTAGATTTTGGTTAGACATTACAAAGAAATTATTTAGTGTGAGAGTGATGAGATGCTGGAACAGGTTGCCCAGGGAAGCTGTGGATGCCTCATTCCTAGAAGTGTTCAAGGCCAGGCTGGATGGGGCTTTGAGCAACCTGGTCTAGTGAGAGGTGTCCCTGACCATGCTGAAACATGCAAACAACCAGTGTGGCCTGCTGTAGACAAGAAGAGCCAAGATGGAACATTTAAAAAGGTAGGTTCTTATTTATCATGGTTTGTTACTGCTGAAACAGCCTTGTTTTTCAGCAGCATCCCAGTTATTGCTTTGTCAGCTGCAGTTTCTCTCTCTCTCTCAGTGGCACCAACAAGGCAAGAAGCAACAAGTACACTTGGAACTGCCAGGAGTTGGGCTGTTCTAGGGAAACTGTGCCATCACACTCCTACAAGAAAAGCCACTCTTCTGGGGTGACAGGCTGGCAGCTTTCAGAGCTGACATTGCTCACTCCCACAAAGAAGAAAGGAATAAAACACAAACACTTTCCACCTCATACTGGGAAGTAAACTAATTCTTCTTAGCCTGTAAATCGATAATTGTTTAAAATTCTCTTCAGAATTAAGTTTAGATTTAGCTTTACATTTGCATGAAATTCAGTGTCATTTTTGTAAAGCACGGTAATTGCAAATGTTATCTCATTTTGGGATTCTTAACTCATTCCTTTTCATCTAAAAAAAGAAAAAAATCGGTATAAATCTTACTCTTCTTACTCTCTTGCCCAAGAGTTCTTCAGCCATATATGTGAAAGAACCTTATTAAATGGAAACTGTATTAACACACTGTCAGAACACTCTTCTCTTTGACTGTGTAAATTGTACAGAAATAAAGCAACCTCACAGAAAAAAATTAGAAAAGTCAAGTGAATACCTCTATGATTCACGTCAAACCATTTTTGACTGATGGCTGTCTCAACCAGCACCAACTAGATATATGAAAAAACACAACTTCAAAAGGGCAGACCCTAAATTGGGAATGAAGGCTGGCAAGCTGGACAACATAATGAGGCAAGCCTCGGGACTCTGAGAAGAAACTGGTGAAAGAAAAACTATGCTCTATCACTTCTATCATTCTTTTAGGGAAAATGTACCAAGCAAATTCAACCTACAGAAATTTCCTGTGTACTTAGAATCATATTCATAAGTTAATGTATAATCATACATTGCTTAGCTTTCATAAAGTCAGAAACATACTCCACAGCAAGACAAACAGGCTGATTTTCACAGGAATATGTCTGCTGCTGTGCTGGAGCTCAAGAGCAAAGCAGCAAATTCAGAAAAAGCACAAGAATTTAGGGTTTGACTATCAAATTCTGGGTATCACCTGATACTCTAATTAACAAACAAGGTTTGTGTCTTCTGTTACAGTTACTAGGTACCTTTTCTACTATTAAAGTCACCTGCTTGCAAGAAGACTACTGGAAAAGAAATAGTTTTGCTCATAGATGAGCATATTCCTGAGCACTCAGGTTGCTTTACGTTTTAATGAAAGGGCCTGATACTCCTTCAGTGCTTTCAAGGGAAAAGACCAAAAGACCAACTGCTTCTTAGCTTGTCCCCTGCTTGTGCACAGATGTCAATGGTGATGCAGCAGCACTGGGTGGCAGTGGCAGGCTAGTTACAGGAGTTAATAGCTTTTTCTTTATGATCATCATGCATGCTCAAAAAGTACTGCATTCACACAATTCATGGCCTTCTCTTTGTAAGAAAAGAAGCCAGGCTGTTCTAATAATCAGATATCTGAAATTAATTGCTAGAGGCACAGAGCATCATTACCAAAACCAACTGCTTCAAAATGTATGTCAGGTGTCTAAACTAGTTATGATGCTGGTTTAAGATTTGATATTAAGAAAGAAATCAGGTCTTTTAAATTTAACATTGGAATTTTGAACTATTTACTGCTCATGTTCTCAAGGTTTTGCTCACAATCAAGTTGGTGTTTCTGAAAGATTCTCACAGCACCACAGAACTGAAGCAGCTGATTTTCCTATGGGTAAACTGTGCTGATGGAGCAGAATGAGCATACTGACTGTGCTTTACACAAATCATAGAAAGAAACAAGAAATACACCAAGATCTGGCATTCAGTCTTTCTCTTCCTCCTGTGAATTTCTTTTACTTGGGTATTGCCTGTTGGGTCCAAACATCTCACAAGTGATCTATGCCACTTCAGCAGAAAGTCAAAGGAAAATACCAGCTCATCATGTCACGGAGGAAAATGGTGTGCTCTAGCTACTAAATGAATGGCATAGGAATGTTCACAGAATCACAGAATGTTTTAGGTTGGAAGAGACCTCCAAGATCATACAGTCCAACCTTTGACCAACACCACAAGCTANTATTTTTTCCTGGCAGAAATCCAGTTACTGGTATGACACAAGCCATGGTTTCCTTCCATGGCAGGCCTGGTAGCTCTTGTCATGCCACACGCTAGCAGGGGTTTAAGATGCTTGGCCCCTTCTGGATTTTTCCCTTCCAGTTTGCCCACATTATTTTTTATCCACACTATTCCCCGATAAGAAAAAAGTCCTGAGCTTACAAGGGACCTCAGGAGCTTTGGAGGGAGCTGTGCCTATTGGAATCTCACCTCACTGCTGCTGCTCTGGGGTACCAGGCACCACGCTGGAAGAGCAGCATCCTTAGTACCAGTCTGAGACAATCCAGACAAGGAGAGTGAAGATACATCTTTGCTTCCTCACTGCCTCTCCCAGGAGGGATGCAAGAGAGAAATGCAATTGTTGGTCTCAGTTATCACTGAGCAGGACTTGAGCATAATGCTGAAAGCCATAAATTACGTCAGAAGAAATAAGAAAATGGAATCCAAGGATAGGACCGAAACAAGGTTTGTAGGCAAACCTATGTTAATAGACCCACTAGTCTAGCTGGGAAAAATCAATAAGCTTTCAAGTTCACCAGTCCTTCTTCAGGCTCAAAATAGAAGCAGCAGCCTTGAAAAAAAAACCAAACCAAACTGCTCTAGATTTTAGTTAGACTTGTGTCAATAAGACCAGCCAAGAGAAAACAGATGGTATCTGTGATATTGAAGGATATTCTAAAGGGAAGTGGGCAGGCAGATAATTCATAGTTTGTGCAATAAGCAGGACCTGTCAGTGAAAGGAAGGGTTAAAAAATGCTACAGATTCTCTCTCTTTGTTGATGACCTAAAGAAGTTACAATATAGGAGATGAAGAATTTTCCACCTTTGCTCAAGGGTCACAGATAGCACTACACTAGCTGGGAAAAAATGGCAATTACCATGTGTCTGAGTGCCCATCCCTGAATCAAATCTGTCCCTTTCTGTCCCTGTAATCTAGGCCCTTGGGATAATGCCAATGCAAAGGTATTTTCTGAAGAAGCCTGGAGACTCTATTTCCACACCTAGAAAATCCTCTTCTGTCAAGAGATGGAAACAGTGTATGCATAGACCTAGAAGATCACACTTTTCCCATCTTTTCAATATAAAAACATTTTTCTGTGGCTTTATTGAGACAGTAGGATTCTGGGATTAACAGAAACACTGTATTTCTTTGTTCTAGCACGGACTTTTTATCTCCTGCATTTTGCTTTGAGCTTAAGTCACTAGTGAATCCAGAGATCTCTGAATCTGTAAAGCTGTTCCAGAGAAAACCAATAAGGTGGATGTGGTGCATAAGGACATGGTTCAGTGGTGGACATGGCAGTGTCAGGATAACTTGATGATAATAAAGGTCTTTTCCGACCAAAACCAATTCTGTGATTCTCTGATTTCTAGTCAAAGGGTATCTCATCCTGTACCCAGCTGGGAATATCCTGAATTCTCCCCTCACAAAACACACGTAATTGAAGAAATCCAACACAGAAATGCCCTCTACCCCCAGACAGATTACCTATCACTGCAGTAGCTCACCTTCCTCTCCCTCACAGTTTGGCCCACGTTTCCAAAACAACTGGGAAAACATTTTGTCACCCTTGGCTCAAGTTCTGGCCCTGCAGTCAGAGCCATCTGCCCTCCCATGCCACTGGCTGCCCAAGTGCCCATGCAGCAGCACC
The DNA here is from genome assembly GCA_038090715.1 of Florisuga fusca. Lineage (NCBI taxonomy): Eukaryota > Metazoa > Chordata > Aves > Apodiformes > Trochilidae > Florisuga > Florisuga fusca. The sequence goes on from JAAWXA010000002.1 coordinate 25,686,981, forward strand.
TCCTGCAGCCCCTCACCCGGAGGACTAAAGGGGATCCTTCCACTCTAGGGGCTGGGGTAGGGACCATGTGCCATTGTTTCAGATCCCCTCTTGGTGCCCCTCCAGTCTGGACACAGCCGCCCTGCTGGGACCAGCCTCCCTTCTCTGTTTTTTAGGGAAGTGCGCATCAAGTCCTCATATAATCCCAGCGGTCAGATCCATAGGGACACAGTCTCTAAGAGATCCCAAATAAGCCAGTAGCTTGTCGTGGGAAATGCCAACACCTAGAAACACTTCAAGATGGAAAAAGAGGAGTATTCAGTTCCAGCCCTGAGAGAAGTACGGGATTAAAAAAAAACAGAACAGAGAGATAATTTGGAATAACTGCATAAATCAGGGTCATGTGCTGTCACTTCTGCACATAGCAGCACATGTGTACTGCTCTCTCACACACTGCTGCTGCTCTGGTCACACTCAGTCCCCGTTAAGAGTCATCAGAGATTGCATTATCTCTGTTTCTTTCATTTCAGCTTTCAGCTACATTTTGTGCATGCTCACATTCACAGTTTCCTTTACATGTCTTCTTATTTTTGGTTTGTGTGGGTGAGTTTTATTATTTTTATAACAACTGGTTTAGTGATTTATGTAGCATCTATGTCATTATATTTATGCTACACTCATAATTTAGCAGCTGTCATAGCAACTGAAATGACTTCTTAAAAAAAGCCTTCCTGAAACAGCAGATGATGATGCCCCTTTAAATGAAGAATTCTAAAGGCAAAACACAGCTCAAATGAAAGAGATGCATATGTGGGTAATTTATTTAAATGTAAATGACACAATCCTCCCTCTAAGGACTAGAAAAGCAAAATGACCCCTTGTTTATGCTCTGCCAGCATACCAGCTCACTTTTATACACTACTAAACTGAAGTAGGATAGATGAAAAGAATTAATCAGATGCAGGCAAGAACAATCAGCACGGATGCATCAAAGATACATAAATATATCTACTAAAGAAATGTCAAAGCAACTGGTTCTCATGACCCTAAACTACAAAGGTTTTCCACAGGGTCTGGGAGTGGTTTTAAGTGGATACAGACAACTGACTGAATAGGAACACATGGTGGTGCTGATGTTGCAAAACAACTCTGATTTTTTAACATGAAAAAGGCACAGCGGAGAAGTGCATTCTTCTTGGTAACACTAATCCTTAGAGAGGGAAAAAAAAGGACAACTTCTTCCTATATCAAAGGAAGAATCTACTAGGGACAACTTTAATAGTACAGATGGGTACTGAAAAGTAAACTAAAGGAAAANATCTCATTTTGGGATTCTTAACTCATTCCTTTTCATCTAAAAAAAGAAAAAAATCGGTATAAATCTTACTCTTCTTACTCTCTTGCCCAAGAGTTCTTCAGCCATATATGTGAAAGAACCTTATTAAATGGAAACTGTATTAACACACTGTCAGAACACTCTTCTCTTTGACTGTGTAAATTGTACAGAAATAAAGCAACCTCACAGAAAAAAATTAGAAAAGTCAAGTGAATACCTCTATGATTCACGTCAAACCATTTTTGACTGATGGCTGTCTCAACCAGCACCAACTAGATATATGAAAAAACACAACTTCAAAAGGGCAGACCCTAAATTGGGAATGAAGGCTGGCAAGCTGGACAACATAATGAGGCAAGCCTCGGGACTCTGAGAAGAAACTGGTGAAAGAAAAACTATGCTCTATCACTTCTATCATTCTTTTAGGGAAAATGTACCAAGCAAATTCAACCTACAGAAATTTCCTGTGTACTTAGAATCATATTCATAAGTTAATGTATAATCATACATTGCTTAGCTTTCATAAAGTCAGAAACATACTCCACAGCAAGACAAACAGGCTGATTTTCACAGGAATATGTCTGCTGCTGTGCTGGAGCTCAAGAGCAAAGCAGCAAATTCAGAAAAAGCACAAGAATTTAGGGTTTGACTATCAAATTCTGGGTATCACCTGATACTCTAATTAACAAACAAGGTTTGTGTCTTCTGTTACAGTTACTAGGTACCTTTTCTACTATTAAAGTCACCTGCTTGCAAGAAGACTACTGGAAAAGAAATAGTTTTGCTCATAGATGAGCATATTCCTGAGCACTCAGGTTGCTTTACGTTTTAATGCAAGGGCCTGATACTCCTTCAGTGCTTTCAAGGGAAAAGACCAAAAGACCAACTGCTTCTTAGCTTGTCCCCTGCTTGTGCACAGATGTCAATGGTGATGCAGCAGCACTGGGTGGCAGTGGCAGGCTAGTTACAGCTTTTAACTGTAATAGCTTTTTCTTTATGATCATCATGCATGCTCAAAAAGTACTGCATTCACACAATTCATGGCCTTCTCTTTGTAAGAAAAGAAGCCAGGCTGTTCTAATAATCAGATATCTGAAATTAATTGCTAGAGGCACAGAGCATCATTACCAAAACCAACTGCTTCAAAATGTATGTCAGGTGTCTAAACTAGTTATGATGCTGGTTTAAGATTTGATATTAAGAAAGAAATCAGGTCTTTAAAATTTAACATTGGAATTTTGAACCATTTACTGCTCATGTTCTCAAGGTTTTGCTCACAATCAAGTTGGTGTTTCTGAAAGATTCTCACAGCACCACAGAACTCAAGCAGCTGATTTTCCTATGGGTAAACTGTGCTGATGGAGCAGGATAAGCATACTGACTGTGCTTTACACAAATCACAGAAAGAAGCAGGAAATACACCAAGATCTGGCATTCAGTCTTTCTCTCCTTCTTGTGAGTTTCTTTCACTTGGGTATTGCCTGTTGGGTCCAAACATGTCACAAGTGATCTATGCCACTTCAGCAGAAAGTCAAAGGAAAATACCAGCTCATCATGTCACGGAGGAAAATGGTGTGCTCTAGCTACTAAATGAATGGCATAGGAATGTTCACAGAATCACAGAATGTTTTAGGTTGGAAGAGACCTCCAAGATCATACAGTCCAACCTTTGACCAACACCACAAGCTAACTACTAAACCATGTCCTTAAGGACCAGGTCCAAACGCCTTTTAAATACCTCCAGGGATGGTGACCCCACCACTGTCCTGGGCAGGCCATTCCAATGCCTGACCACCCTCTCAGTGAGAAAGGGCAGTCATCTAGCTTAAACCTCCCCTCGTGCAGCTTACATCCATTTCCTCTGGTAAATGATGGTGGAACTGTCTTTATTTAACCTAGACGAAAGAAAGCTGGGGGTAAATTTGACTGCAATCTTCCACTCTCTAGAAGGAGATAAAGTGAAGACAGAGCCAAACTTTTCTCAGAGGGACACAGCAAAAGAGCAGTGCAATGGCCACAAGCTGGAACAAGGTTAATTCTGATAATGGAAAAGTTTTCATAGTGGGAGTACTCAAGCACTGGAACAAGTTGCCCCACAGGTTGTGGTCCTTGTCCCAGTTTAACACTGGGCTGGCAATTAACTGAATGACAGATGCTCTCTACTAATCTCCCCCATACATGTGTAGCTCCCAAGACTCCATCCTCAGAGATGTTCCATGAGCAAACTGCTTTGCTAAGTAGTCAGCTCTACTTGGAGCAGAAGGTTGGATCAGAAAACCTCATGGGTTCCTTCCAACCTGTGTTCTCCACAGTTCTGTGACAGGCACAACCCAACTGGTCAAAAAGCTCACATGCACAGCATGAACAGTGACCCAAACTGGTGACGAGCACTTAGCTAAGCAGCATATACATCACAACCTCAGTGCTTGAACTGTCCTTTGTGATGCAGTTTTTCTCCCTATCCTTCCTCTCCCACAGTTCAAAGTCTTACTCAGACCATCCTTTACTGTTCTTCGACATGTAAACACTTTCAATTTACACTTCTTAGCATATGATGCCTAATTACTTCAGCATTGCTTGGAACTCTCCCAGGGAATCCCCTGGAAGCACATTTAGGGGGTGGTGTCCATTTGCCTTTCAAACCAAAACCAAGTGGTGATGATTTCCACCTGAACCTGATAAAGAGGAAATCTTTGGGCTGAGATGTTAATGAGAACCTGCAGCAGACCAAAGACCAATAAAAACTGCAATTAATCTGAAAACTATTTACTCTTCCACTGCTTACACCTTACTGTTGTAGTCCATAAGCATGAATGTGTGCTGTTAATCACAGAGCTATTGTCTTAACTTAATGTTGAAGTTTACTGATTTTATTTCACTCCTGAAGAACTGATGTGATCAGATACCAGCACACTACACTGATACACTTCCCACAAGAAGAGGGCATGATGAACACTGTCTCCAAGATGCTGCCTTTCCAGCCATTATCCACCTCTCCAGCGAGATACGCAAATGCCTTATTCCTAACAGCACAAGTAAGTTTGGATTTGGCTGCAGGAAACATATGACCATTTTGCTGCCTAGATCTAGAACTCAGCCTTTTTCTCTGCCAGAGTTAACTAAACCAGGCCAGGGCCACGACATGCCTGAATCCTGGTCTCACACAGAAGGATTGGGCTTTGGGTCAATCCTTTCATGTTCTACTATTCAAAATGGCTTTATCCTGTTGTTTTCAGCCTTCAGTTGTTTCTTTAATATATTAGATGGAACAAACTCTCCTCAATCTAATCCTGTATCACCTTAATTCAAAATGGATTTTAAATGTGCTGAAAGGAAATTCTTATGATTAAGATCTTCAGAAAATCCCAAGATGTAGAAACAATAGAAATCCTATGAGTATTTGCTTCTTTTTCTATTTTTAGAAGGCTGACCTCTGAAATACACTTTTCCTTTAAAGTTAGTATCCTGATGCTATGTTAGCTCTTTGTTTTGGGTTTTTTGTTTGTTTTTTTTTCCTCTCACCTATAAACATCAGAGGGAGAACTTTCACCAAATCTACCTTTTGTCTGGCAAGCCCTATTCATGGGTTGATTCAAAAGACATGGACATAAATGGAATTAACAAGTAGACATGCTATTGTTACTCTCCAATGTTATTTTCACCCACTGCATGGTAAATCCAGTGGGAATTATAAATGGCTTAAAAAGCAAGGCTGCACATCCAGCAGCTCCATTCAGAACAATGGCTTTATGCTTGCCTGTAGCTGTTTTGGCTTGAAACGAGTCTCTCTTCTAGGTAGTTTTCTAACAGCTATTTAACTTCTCAGACTTACTCCAAGAACTTTATGCCATTTTGATTTTGTTCAGAAAGTTTCTCAAATAATATATTCAGCAGCTGTCCTTCCAAGAGCAAGGATGAACAAACCATCAGTAGTCATTCATACCCAGTTCTTACATTTATTAACCTGGGTATTTGCTATGTCTTAGTGGTTTTGGAGAAGCTGATTTCTGACCTAGTTGTGGGTTTCTCTAGCCACTATACTTAAATGGCCTATTTACCTGTCCTCATTTCCCTTTCTTACCCTGCAGTGTTCCCCTTCACTAAAAAAAAATAATTAAATAAAAAAAACCCAAACCGTTTGGTACACTTTTCACCTCTGCAGAGAAGAACTTCTGATCTAAACAACATGGGCGAATTTATTCTGTATGCCAGAATCATCCATCCCTTGTGTCTGGCTCATCAGGACTATCAACATGAAACATCACTACAACACCTTGTATGTCTACTTGTAATAGAGCAAAGACCCATCCAACAGCTACACCTACCCATGCTATTCCCGGTGCCAGAAAGGGCTGCTTTAATGTTGGGGGTGGAATAGCACAAGCACATTAGCACCATCAGGAAACTAATTTTGTCCAGGAAGTGGAGAGGAATTCACAACTGCCTGAAAACACCATGGCACAGCCAATTCATTACTAAATGAGCCCGTAAATAACTGGGGTATGTCCACAGGACACTTGCACTGAATTCACCTTTGAAAAAAACCTCCTGATTGTTACTGAATATAACATTTTAAGTGGATGTTTTATAGACTCCATACATTCTACTTGCTCTACTTAGTTACTGATAACTAAGGTGACTAACTGGCATGACTGAGTGAGGCAGTTCAGGTGACCAAGATGACTCAGATTTCTCTTTTCAGTGGTACAAGAAAAGGCTGGAGACTGGAACCCACTTTCCATGGAGAGACACACTTGGCTGTACATAGAATAAAACCAGCATTTTATGTCACAGACTTAGTTGACAGTAACACAGATCCTGCAGCCACCAAACTTCACACACTGACCGTCCAAGCACAGGAACACATTTTAAGGATCCACTGCCAAGGTAGGATAAGTTCTTTGCTTACCCCAAGTTAAGCTTCCCAAAATCCTGTACCTTTATGCATATACACTATTCACCTCAATGCTAACATCTATGAATATAACTGCATACAGAAAAAAACATTGAATACAATTTAGAAAGACAGCAGATGCTTGGCTTGACTTTTAGGACTGATGCAGTAAGCTTTAAAAACAATCCTATAGAAGGAAAATGAGAAATTCCATAGATGCTGTATTATCATAGCAACAACCAAAAAAATTACTCATTTTAACAGCAATTTGCAGCTTTCCTATACTATCTTAAAGGAAGGAAAAAGACTGGTGCTAGAGTTTAAAAAAAAACAAACATCTTAACAAACAAGTACAAAGACAAATACAGCCAGAGAAGAAACCCGTGCAAGGTGCATTCTGAGTTTCTTTAAAATCTGTCTGGATTTAACACTGATTTTAACATGGCTGATTGTCCTGCAATGGAGTTCATACAATTTAGATTTATTATGTCTGGTTTTCCTACTAACACAAGTATTTTGCTTATACATTTAAGAAGAGAAAGTTAAACTAAAGTCTAATTTTAATAACTGTAAGTACAGAGATTGCATGTGGAACTCCTACTCCTGGAAACAACTGACTTTTTTTTAACCCTGTTTTCTCCCCTTCCTGATTGTGATGTGCATGAGAAACTTTACACAAACAGCAGAGAAAGAAAAATTATTTTACAAGGCAAAGAGTAAAATGAATTTCTCAAAGTGCTGTCAAAGACTTATTGTAAACCTGTGAAAAATTAAGTGATAAAAATCAACTTCTGCAAACAATGTTTCACTTACAATGTTTGACACACTCCATTATAGTAGAGAATAAGGAAAAAAGTCAGTCTTAATTTTAAGACAACAGCATATATTTTAAGAGAACATTGTATATAACTTGAGCCTTCACATTTCAATTTTGCACCTCCCAAGTGACACAGACCTTTAGGTTTCAGGCTCATAATAAATAGCTTAAACCAGCAGCAAGGTCCAATGCAGAAAACGTCCTGGAAACAACCCCGACCTGATGGGAGCTTTACAGGAAAACAAAGAAAAAACTGCCTATAAGGCTCCATTTGAAGCTCTTCTGACCAGTAAGTAGTAGGCTGGCAATGAGCCCCAGTGACTGTGTTTTCACTCCTCTCCCTCTTTGCAGGAGAGTTTCCTTGTGTACTTGTGCACTGTCTGTAAGTGCACGTCAGCAGCATTACAAGTGCCCAGTGTACTCTTCCTTGTTGAAGTTTCCCATGAAAGAATGACGAGTTTCACGCTGTTCAGAGCTCCTCCCTTTGCCAGCAGTGCTGCTGAAAGACAACCAAAGAAAGGCAGAAGAACAAAGGCTGTGCAAGGAAGCGGAGAATAAGCATTAGAAAAAAAGTGAGGGAAGAAAAGGAAAAGGCATATTCTGCTCTTGGTTGTGTCTGGAGACTCTGTATTTGTGTTAACAGATGGGAGTGCAGAAGTTGTCCCCTATAAAGGGCAAATGGTGAGGAGATAAAAACTTAAGATCCTCACTCAGACCTGCTCTTTAAACAATCTTTAAAAAAATAACCAGGCACTATCTGCACTTTCCCTACAGAGAACGAAAGACTTCCCTCCAACTGCAAAAGAGCCTTCTTATAACTAAAAAATTGTAATTATTAATTTAAAATAATTAAATCAATTTAATTCTAGCTGGAATACAAGCTAAATTCTGAAGCCTGATGGGGAACAGGAGCTCAGATGTACTCCTGACCACTACCAGAATTTCCAGCAGTCAGCACAGCCCAGTGCTGTAACAGCGAATGTATTATTCTAAATCTAAACCTTTAGTTCAAGTTTGTACTATGACTTGTGAACGGAACTGGAGGGAGAAAACCCATACCAAACCAAATAGAACTAGACTCCAGCTACAGTCATTTGTCACTGTTTTATTTACTTAATTGAAGACTGATTATACCAGCTGAACTGTGCCCCACAGATTGTAGCCAGAGGCAGGTAAAAACCAAGTTGCATTAGTCATGGATAGATGCCAACCTGAATGTGAAGAAGTAAAACCTGTAACAGGTAACTCCTCAACAACAAAGGACTGTAGGAGCTGGATCCCTTAATGAGAAACACCAGCATTAATTAAGAAAGCATAGGTACACCTTTTAATAATTAATAATGAAAGAGATCTTCCAAGAGAACAGTGGATTATAACGTTGAATAATTCAGCATCACAACAAAAGGAATGACAAAAGTACAGTAACTTTATATGTGAGCATTTGCAACAAAATCCAACAAAATATATTTGATACACCGATGGCTTCTTGTGTTCAGGGAAGATTCAAGATGCTCTTTCCTACTGAAAGGACATAAAACAATTTCTGAAACCAGTCTTTACAATAAAATCATATGCAGTTGATAAAACTGCACTGAACCAAGTGATTTTAGTCTGGGCTTACACTCTGCCAGGCAAAAAACAGAAGTGTGGCCCAGTGAAGGCAGTAGCTCCAGTCAGTAAATCTGTATTCCCAACAGGCCAAATTAGCCACAACATCGTCAATTTAATTAACCAGGAACAAAAGATTTTTCTCTCATCCAGTCACTTCACATAGCTTCAGCAGCTGGGATAGTCCATGTCTCTCAAGTTCACAAACAGAAAGCTTTCACAGCTGTTGCGCATTCAGATTTAATTTGTGGTCACAAATACGGAGAATTTAAATTTGTTGCCTGGCTAGCAGCTGAGAGGGACATTTACACCAGTTAAAAAGCAACAAGTTTTCTTTATTGCATGAGAAAAAAAAAAAAGTGTATTATATTTAATTGCAGAAGTCTGGCAAAATATCAAAGAATATGGAAAAAAGATCAGAGTGATAGACCAGGAAAAGACAAAGACTGCTGCAACTCAGCCTCTTTCTGTCTCACTGCTGGCAAGGATTATTAGCCTGCTGTGGCTTCCCTTAGCAGATGGAGGCCAGCCAAATTACATTTAAAAAAAAAATGCTTTTGGAACTTCCTTCTTAAATTGTCTTGCTGACAAGTTCCTATTAAGAATTGTCATTACTTCATCAGAAAGCAGATGCAGTTTCCTCCACCTACTAAGAAGGGACCGTCACATTCTTCTCTGGCAACAAACCCTGATGAAGTAAAAACTACCAAGATACATTCCCTCAGACATGGCAGAAGAGGAACACGCATGTCCTTGTCTTTTTTGTGAAGCCCAGCAAAAAGATCTTGGGCACTAATCCTGCGATCCAAGTACACACAGAAGTAGCTGGCAGTAATTAGATTTGTTGTATTTGTTATTAAGCATCACACAGCAGAGTCCAGCCAGTGGTGACTGCAGGGACAGGATCTTGAAGGGTACTCCTGAACTGAACTGGGACACACTGCCAGCCAATTAAAAACAGTAATAAAAACTTGGTAGGGATGAGCAGGAAATTACTGATAGGGTGGGAGGATATTGTTCTGATTACCTGTAAGTAAAAATATTTAACCCTCAAACTAGAGAAACCTACAGATAAAAGCGTGGAATAAAAGGCACAGGGAAAACATGTCTATTCGGAATTTATTTTTTTAAATAAACACTCAGATGAAAAGCTGGTACAATTGCAGCAGGACCCCAAACACTTTAATGCCCTGAAGAATAAATCCCTGGATGCTTTCTTTAGATTGCCATCAGGAAAGGAGCAAGAAGGAACCTCCCGCTCCCTAAACAACAAAATGGCCGAGCAAATGCCAAACACCCTCAAGACACCCTGAGGCGAGGCCCTGAGGCGAGGCCGCAGCCGCTTTCGCTCTCCCCAAACCCACCCCGCAGGTAGAGCACGCAGCCAGGGGCCTCGCAGGCTGAATACCGGTGCCCAGAGCGCGGCCCGAACAGAGTCTGAGAGACAGCTCCCGGCAGGCCAGCCGCATGGCACCGCCATAGCGCTAGCGAGACGGAGGAGACCATAAAACAACAGGGAGACAAGGGCACGGAGCTAAAGCCTCTCCTTCCATAACAGCGCCCGGCAGGCCGAGGCAACTGGGGGCGGAGGGCGCAGCCCGGCGGTGCCGGGGGTAACGGGAGCCGTTGCCCTCCCATCCCTCCCTGCGCCTCCTGCTTTGCATAGTTTTACCTTTGCGCCCGGGAGCGGCCAA
>JAAWXA010000002.1:25697327-25758190 GCA_038090715.1 Florisuga fusca
CTCTAGAAGGAGATAAAGTGAAGACAGAGCCAAACTTTTCTCAGAGGGACACAGCAAAAGAGCAGTGCAATGGCCACAAGCTGGAACAAGGTTAATTNGGGGGTGTCCTTTAGTGGGGTTAGGGGGCTGCCCTGCTCTCCTCAGGGAGGGGCTATCGAGATAAGAAGTCTGTCTGCTTCAGGGTGGTGGGAGCATGTGTGGAGGGAGGGGAAGGCATTATGCTAAACTGAAATAACTGAATTGCTGGGGAGCTCCAGGTAGGACCTTTTGTTCGGGCAAGTTGGAGGTCCTGCTTCCAACAGAACACTGATGTCTCCAGTTGAGGATTTTTTTCCTGTTGGCTATTTTGAAATGACACAGAAATAGCAAGAAACAGGACTGTGTGTAATGGATTCCTCTCACAGCGCTTCTGGAGAGGATGTCCTCTCCTGGTGTTAACAACATTGCTTGGGGATCACTTTCAAAAGACTGAAATTGGGGTCAGCCAATGCTTGCAGGCAGCTGTGTCAGTGCTTTTCTGAAAAGTACTGCCTGATCTCGACTGAAGGTGAGACAGGAGAACAAACAGGTCTAGTGCTGCTCATCAGAACAAACAGTTCTCCTAGCTGGGGACCTGATGGCAATCACGAGGACGGAGCGGATGGATGTAGAAGTGCCTGTGCTGAAACCACTGTTGTTTGCAATTACATTCTTTGGTGTACCAGGTGACCCTTGTTTCCTCAGAACAAAGCAGAACAAAAGCTTTCGTATCGGAGAGGCTGTGCTATTGTGCGTGCTCCCTTGGAGGAGCTTGCAAAATGGAATTTTTCTGTGGAAAAGGCTCTAGAGCATATTTAGAGAAGCTGGCCTACCCATTGTGAAAGTCACTTGGTACCTCTGTGGTGCTATGGGCTGCCCATGCTAACCCTTGCCAAAATAGTGAGGAAAAGGTAGACATTGCCTCGTTTGACATCTGTGGTTGGAGGTAAGGTTAGTGTATGTAGACTGTCATAATGATGATAAGTTATAATCACAGAATAGACTAGGTTGGAAGGGACCTCAAATGAACATCTCTGCCAATTTTTTGTGGGACTGTTTCATCCCAGCAGAGGGTTTATAGGGGAATGGTCCCATCCCGATTTCTCTCTTCAGTAAACTGGAGGTTAATGCAAGATTTTTTGATGTTATTTATTAATAATTATTTTTTGAGAACAAGAGAAATCTGGCTCTTTCTAGCAATACAAGCACAAATCTTATATTGATGGTATGTGGGACAGCAGGTGTGATTTTTTTCTGAAGATACCATCAGTTATTCCCACAGCCATATATTAACCAGGTGTAAGGGGGCATATTTGGCCTGAGCAAGAGTGGGTTGATCTTTGAGACCTCTGTTCTGCTTGTGATACCTGTATGATGCACCTATGCCCTTAATCTGGCTTTGATGTCTCCTTGAGTAGAATAGTCCTATTACAAGAAAGATGTGGACATGCTGGAGTATGGTGTCCAGAGAAGGGCCACAAAGATGATCAGAGGAATGGAGCACCTCTCCTGTGATGACAGCCTGAGAGAGTTGGGGTTATTCAGTCTGGAGAGGAGAAGGCTCTGAGGAGACCTTATTGTAGCCTTCCTATCTGAAGGGAGCCTACAAGAAAGCTGGAGAGGGACTTTTTAGGATATCAGGTAGTGATAGGACTAGGAGGAATGGATTCTAAGTAGAGAAGGGTAGATTTAGATTAGATGTGAGAGAGAAGTTCTTCACCATGAGGGAGGTGAGACACTGGAACAGGTTTCCCAGAGAAGTGGGCAAGCCCCATCCCTGGAAAATCTTTAAGGCCAGGCTGGATGGGGCTCTGAGCAACCTGATCTAGTGGGAGGTGTCCCTGCCCATGGCAGAGGGTTGAAACTATATGGTCTTGAAGGTCCCTTCCAACCATGAAAATTCTGTGGTTCTATCATTCTCTTAATTTGCTTTGTGGGTATATTCTTTCATCTGACCAATGCAGAACACGTTTTTTGCTGAAGGGAAGGAATTCTTTGAATTGTAGAAACTGGATTATCTGATTGTTACTTTTTGTGGTCTGAGTTTTGGTGATAACCCTTGAGGTGTTCAGTTGGCCTGGTAGTTTATTTAGCAAAATGTGTGGGGTTCTCTCTTCCTTGGCCAGACAAAAACCTGACAATACAGGACTTGGATTGCAGCAACACAATGAATGGTATGCTTATTTTTGTCCCATATGCTTATTTTTGGAAAAAAATTCAGAAGACAACCAGAGCAAGAACTTCATCATCATATTTTTAAATAGTGTTAATTCACAGTAATAAATGGTTGGAAGGGAGCAGTGGGGGTAAGAAACAATATAAGGCCAGAAACCAAAAAATCACTAATGTCCTTGCTCATCTAACATTCTTTTAAGATGGTACTTTGCTGGTGACTTTAAATTCTTCTCTGGGCTAAGCTAATGTCCCTAGGCCTTGATTCTACTTTTAAATTTGTATGAGTAATTCTGTCATCTGTTCTGAGTATTGCTCACTTCAGTACAGTTTCTTACGGGTATTGGAAAAGTAGAGAAAAATAATTGAGACTGGTGTTGACTAAGCTGGTATATAATGATGTTTATTTCTGGAATAAAGTCTTACATGGAAAAACTATCTGCATACAAGGACCTTCAAAATACTAGTTTGGGTAAGTGACCAGCTTTGTCTTTATTGTTCAATCATATTTACATTTCCTATCAAATGGCAAAAACACACAAATGGTTTAAAATGCCTGTCCACAGGGCTCAGCCAAATGTAAGGATGTGTATGAAACAGACTTCTAAACTTCCAAGTATGAGAACCCTAGGTGCTGTCTCTAGTTGCTCACAGACAAGGATTTTGAGTACTTGTGTTGAAGTGCAAACAGTTGCTATCTTGTTTCAAATCAGATTGTCAGAAAGGAAAGGGAAGTTCCTAAGTCCTGCCTAGTGGTAACAGGTTGAAGTGATAGATGGGCTACAAGAGTAAATAATTAAATAATAATAAAACCCCATCAAACAATTCATTTGGACAGTGTCTGCTATTTTTGTCACCCAAGCACCTACTTAATTATTGCTGCATCAGCAGGCATGAACTGTTTGTTGCCAGAATGTAAACATCTTGCCTTTGTTTTCATAAGCAGACTTTAATATTTTCTTACACCTAGAGTGGCCATTTGATTCAAAGTAAAACAGAATGGTAACTTTACGATAAAAAGTGTGCATATCTTAGTAGTGCACTTATCCCACATGAACATCCATGTTGCCTCTTAATAGTAGTAACTACTTACATAAAAATAATTTACTTGGCTTTCTTATTTTCTAGACTGGCCTGGGTTTTGCATCACTTTCCAATGTCTTGTATTTGAAAGTTTTCAGTTTTTTGTGGTGTGTTTGGGTTTTGTTTTGGTTTTTTTTTTTTTTTGTGGTCTGTTTTTTTGGCTTTCTGTTTATTTTTAAAATTTTTTTTAAATTTTTTAATTTTTTTTTTTAATTTTTTTTTTCTTTTTCTGTTCCTGCCTGTTCTTCTCTGGGTGCAGTACTTAAGTGTACAGAAATCATCACACTTGGACAGCACATCTTTGGAATGGCAGGTTTTTTAATAGTTTGTCTTAGCTACAGTATTCCCAATGACAAAGGGTGAGTATGTTGCATCCTTCATGCAGATGTGTTAGCTCATTCTTTCTGCTCAGGGGAAACCTGGCTGGTGTTGAGACAAAGGGAACATTTGTATTTTCTTAGGAAAAGGGAATGTGACTGTTTCCTATGTTTTCTGGTAATTCCTGATGGCTGTAGTGGCTACAGGGATCCAGATACTAGCAGACAGGAACTAGAGAAATGCAGCTCTTGCCTCATGTGCTAGTATTTTTCACAGTGGTAAATGAACTTGTGATCTGCATGTTGCAATCTGTTTTGGTTTTATAAGTTAGTTTCCATCTGTAAGAAGTGACTGGTAAATATCCTGCTGTTTGTTGTGGCTTCACAGTCTATGGTCAGCATTTTGGATTGCAGCCTCAAGAGCTTGCCCCAGCACCAGCATGTGCTGGGCTTGGTTAGCACATCATCCTAACTGGATGTTTAGAAGATGGACCAGGTTGCCTTGGAGCCATTCCTATCATTCTTAAGGACATTTTGAAGGTAGCAGTATAAGCTGTGCTATTGAGCCTTGGTGTGTAAATAAAAGAGTGGTACAGAAAGCCCCACGTAGTATGTTGCAGGGAAGGTTAATATTGGCCATGTCAGTTTGATCTTTTTTGTTTACACTGGCTTTTTGGTAAGTTTTCTATGCTTGTGCTTGAGAACACAGAAGGGTGACTGCTGCAAAAATGAGTGCTTTGAGACTTTTGGTCAGTGGTTGGGAATGCCATCAGCTACACTGTGTGTCATACCCAAGGTGACAAAGTGACAGAGGTTTGTGGTAGCAGTTCAGAATAGAGATGTGGTGGGTCTGTAGACCAGGTGGGGTGGTTTTGTTTGTGTTTTTGTTTCATTTTGTTTTCACTTATACAGAGTGCATAGTGGCATTTCGAGCTAGGAAGGCAGACTTGTGTGTGGTTAGGGAAAGAAACAGAATGACAGGGCAGAGAAGAAGGAGGCTGTATGAGGCATGGCATATCATGATATTTTCAGCCATCCTAGTGATGCAGATGATTCCTAGCTTCAGCATAGGTGTAATCTGTCTGGTTTCAGTTCCAGTTCCATATCCATCCGGACGGGTATTCTGTAGATATTTTCTTTGCTGATAACAATGTAAATGCTATATAAACTCTGTACCTGGGAATGTCAAGGCTGTATTTCTTTAAATGCAGTTTTTCCTAACTCCTTTTTGGGATGAGACTACAAGAAAATAGTGAGAACACCGATGTCTGTCTATGACTTCCTCCTTGTAAGCTGTCTGTGCTAGTTGAAATGCTGAAAAGTTGCTAGTTAGTCAAAACAGCAGATTTGTTTGTGGCTTGCTGTTAAGAAAGAAGTAGTTGGCTTTGGCATTTGACTCATTTCTATGTGGTGTTGTTTAAAGACATAACTTGGTTTATTTTTGTGATGTAGACTGTAAGCTTGTGGATAAGTACACAAGGAGCAAGTGTGGAGAGAAACATATATTTCCAGTACAATAGCAAGGGGAATGAGCAGCTACCTGCACAGGACAACGTGTATTTAAAGAACAGAGCACTACAGGAGTTGAGGTTTTTGCTTGTTTTTTATTTTCTTTGTAGAAGCAATAATTTATGCAGCAGTAAGGGCAAAGAAAACTCCAACAAATACTGTAAAGACTAATGCTTTAATTGTGTTAATAAGTTAACTGGAGAGCGTGATGACTTTGCTTCTGTGACAAAATCTTCTTTTTCTAGAAATCATTGTTTTTTGAAACATCTCTGAAATTCAGAAGTGTGTATGTATATGTAAAAAAAAAAAAAAATGGAAGTTTAAGTCTGATCCATTCCACTGATCTTGTGCAACTCTTAAAATCTTTCCTATAGAGGAAAACTGGACATTGGAGTAACAAGTTATCTATTGGCAATATTCTGGATTTTTTTTTTTTGTCTTCATACAAAAAGTACTCAATTTCATAGTGAAAACTACTGATCTTCATTTAGAATTTATTCTACCTATAGGTTTGCTCCAGTAAACCACTTGAAATTTATGAGTTTATATATTGTATTTTGCTAAACCCATGTTTGCTTTTTAGAAAGCTTGCTAGAACTGGTGTTGATGGAGAAGATAGTGTAAAGTAAATGAGGATATTAAATTTAAAATACTGTCACCTCCACACAGGCACATAGTTCCCATGGCTGTGTTGCTTTTCTGGTTTGTGGACAGCATCTTTCTGTGAGATGGATAGCTTGACATTGTAATAAATTCTTTTGCTCTTAGCACCTGTTGACTTTCTGTGTAAACAAGTTGTAAGTGAATTGGGACTTTTTAAAACACTTCTGAGAACAAGACCTGAGTTCTTGAAGCTTTGTGAGTAGTTCAGAGGAGTCATTCATTGCTCTTGTATTAAGAGACCTTCTCAACTGCTTGTTTTGTTGGTACAGGATTTTTACACTGGTTGTAGTCTCTTACTTAATGAGGTAGATGGTACAGAAGCGTCCTTGGTAAGTTCTAAATCTGTCCCTTATCTGCCACTTAAAGCTTTGATTTTTTTGTTGTGAGATTGGCAAAGTTTCCATGTTGAAAGACCTGGTGGAGTGTGTGAATTTTGGTTGGAAGGGAGCTCACCTGTCTGAGCTCATGCTCAGTGCAGGATTGTGAATAACACTTGTTTGCCAGCTGTGGCTTTGTCTACCGAGTCTTGGAAACCTCTGAGAAGAAAAATTATGACCTGAGTTCTGTTCCAAACCACCTTGCAGATGTTCTTTTTAATGTCCAGTCTGAACCTTCCACGCCATTACTTTTGGTTTTTGTCTCGTTCTGTTGTCGGTCAGTATTGAGAAGTTTGATTCCATTGTTTTCTTAATGCTCCTTCAGCTTCAGTTGCTATTAGATTGTCCCTAAGCTGCTTCTGTCAGCCTAAACAAACTTCATCACCTGCTTCCCAAACATAATTTTCAGCACTTGAGGCCTTTTTGGTGACTCATCGCAGGTTTTCAAATTCCTTTTTATCCTGGGGAGGGCTTGAAATAGGACACAGTATTAGAGGTGCAGGCTCACAAGCATTGAGTTTCCTTTGATTGCACTCCTCTTGGCTTCCCCTCCTTGCACTGAGAGCAGGCTCTTGGCTCACTTTCTGCTTAGCAACCAGCCTTGTCCTCAGGTCTCTCTCGGATTGTTGTTCAACTGGACTATTCCCAGGTCTCACTGATGCACCCCACAAGCAGAATTTTGCACTTCATAGGGTTTCTTTTGGCTTATTTGTCAATCTTGTCACGGTCCATATGAGTTTAATATCTATTTGGATAGTCAATCACTCTTTCTTGTTTAGTAACATCCAAAATTTTCTGAGGATTCATTCTGTTTTCTGTTACGCAGGTTGTTGATGAAGGTACAGTATAGTATTGGCCCAGTATCAACCTTTGTGGCATTAACCTGCTACCAGCTGGATGCTTAGCCACCACAGAATGGTTTGGGTTGGAAGGAAGCTTAAACATGTAGTTTCAATTTCCAACATAGACAGGAATACCTCCCACTAGACCAGGTTGCTCCAAGCCCCATCCACTCTGGCATTCAGCACTTCTCAACCATCCACAGCTTCCTTGGGCATCCTGTTCTGGTGTCTTGCCACCACCCATTAAGCCCATCAGTCCAGCATGGTGTCATACAGTCCATGTCCATTTCTCCAACCCAGACCTTTTCAGATTACTAATGAGACAGGTGGGAAACAGGATCAGCCCTTATCACCAAAAAATGTACTGTGATTTCATATATTTATGGTAGATTTATCAAGCGAATATTTGAAATGTTAGTAGCCAAGTCTAGAACTCATGGAGGTAAAATGGACTTTCACATGGACTTCAATCTTCCAAGGATGATGCTGTTTCCTTTGGGACAGTTCTGTGCTGTGAAATGTGATTTCAATAAAATAAAATATGATGTTATAAGAAGACCTATATCGAGTTATTTTTCCAGTTTGTAGTAGTGTGTATTTACTCCAGTTTTTCACATCATACTGCTAGAAAACCATATTATTATATATATACACACACACACATATATATATATAAATATATATTTGTATTGGTCAACGTTCAGATATAGTCTAATCCAAACCTGAAAATTAAGAAGTAATTTCATCTTAATAATTTCAGCTTTCAGTCTACATGCAGAGAACTCAGGAACTTAATACTAAAGCTGTTTCTGGAATGGTTTATAAACCTGAAGGTTCTGTTTTAGTTTTGAATCATGAAGTTAGTTTTCCACTATTTTAAGTATCCAGTACTTAATTTTGATCCCAATCATCTATCTGCCTGACTGGATACAGCATTTTTACACGGCTTGACAGCCAGAGCCCAGTAGCATGGATTTTGATCGCACTGAATTTCCAGATGTTTTGAGGAATTAGTCAATGAACAACTTTGTCATGTGAAAAAAGAGAACATACAGGCTTGGTATTATGGAAGTAAAACTTCCAAGTGAGTCTGGTGGCTCTAAAAGTAGAATGTGATCAAAAGAGAAACTGAACCATTTTATGTTGTTTTATTTTTCAAACCCAGTCACCTGATTCCTGAAATATCTGGGATTCAAGAATGGGTTTAAAAGCCAGAGTGGCTTTTTTGTCTCTTGAAAACCATAGCAGTTCTAGACTCTATGTGTGACTTACTGTGAGGAAAGCTTTTTGGGCCAGGGCATTGTGGTAGTAACTTTTAGTGTCATACATACTGGTTTCATTTATATGTCATTGTAATAATGGATTCTGAGATGTGTAACAGCAGTAAGAAATAACTGGTATCCTGCAGCTCATGCACTGTGTTTCTCTAGTAGGTGTTTTAGGCACAGGTTTTGTTCAGGTCTTTTCTTTTGATTTTGATGCTTTTAAACTAATTTCATCTAATTGTTTTAGATCTCTTATGAAATGAGCAGAGAGCTGAACATGTCTTGGTATCCTGGTATCCCGGAGACAGGTTGGTGAAAATAAAGATTTGCAATCATAGCTCAGGCAGAAGAAGGAAGTATTGGTGAAGACCATTAGGACCAGTTTCTTCTGCTTTTCACTGTGGAATAAACTGAAATTTGACATTGCCTTTGAGATTTTTTTTTTATGAGATAACAGTTTGAAAGACTGTGTAGTGGCAATGTGAGTACAGTGCTTAGAAGTTGATGCAGATTATGGGACATGAGCTAGAGCTTCTGATGGGAAATTGTGTTACATGACTTCTTTTCAGTTCTGATGCCTACATAGAAAAATAAATCTTCGCAGTGGTGTGAGACAGTGAAATAAAATGAATGAGCATTGATCAGAACAGGTGGGTCTTGCACTTTACTGCATGATTAGCAAGGCTAATTTTTAGTATCATAACATTAGGGAGTTCATAGCCTTGTGCAGCATGCATTCAGAAAATCTGTCTCTGGCAGAGCCAAGGCTTTGTTTTATTTTTTTTCCCCCTTCTCCCTGTAATTAAGATTCATGACATCTTGGCTTGGTGTTTTGGTTTTAACTGAGCATGGGAATTAAGAATTGAAATACAAAGACAAATGTGAATTAATCCTAAACTCTACTAGTATTGAACAATTTCTTTGAATTTTATACCATTCTTTTGTCTCTTTGTGTGTTGAGAGGAAGGCATGGCAAGTATCTTCTTGTGGGTTCTCTTAAATTTCTCATGTGGATTACTGTTTTTTTGGTAAAAATGTTTTTTGAGGTGTGTTCCTGTGTGAACACGCACAAACAAACCACCCACTGCATTTTGATCTTGATGAGCATCACTTTTTTTTTTTACTAGCTTTCTTGATGTTATTTTGGATTTTCAGGTTTCAAAAGCAGCATTGCATTGGTCAGTCTTCTAAAAAGGTACTTAAGTTGAAAAAAAATAGATTTGGTATTAAAAGCCAACAAAAATGCCCTGCTGCAGGGTAAGTATTCTGAAATTATGAATTGGAAATGCCCTTGTTTTTTTTTTTTCCTACCCCTCTGGATAAGTGGTAAAACATGATAAGTGTTGTTTGAATATAAAAGTGGGGAGTGAGTATTTCTTGTACTTGTTGTCAAATAAATCCAAGCAGTTGGAGTGGGCCAAGCACTGTAGGGTTTGGTTTTGTTGTTGTGGCATTTGTTTGTTTTAAATAATGATACAACTTCCAGATATTTTTTGTGAGGTCAGAGTTTTGGAGAGCTAAAACTTGGATGTTAAAGTGGTGTTCACAGAACATAATGGACACATAGGTCTCACTGTTTCAAATGAGAGTATTGGGCATCTTGTGCGTGGGACGTCTGGGTTGGCTTTGTCTGCAGCTTCCCTCCTGCTGTACCTCGTTACAGATTTCTCTGCACTTTTCATGTTGATTTTTTTTTTTTTCATGTTGATTTTTTTTTTTTTTTTCTGTGTTTTTGGCGTGGAAACAGGAAAGGCTGGAGCTTCCTGTCCATGTAAACAATAAATCCATGCAAGCTCACTGGGGCAGATTTTGCCTGCTTTCCCTGAATACCATCTTTAAAAGGAAGGAAACTGCATAACAGTTTTAGCTATTGAAACAGGATTGACTTCATAGTAAAGCTGTTTTATTGCAGAAATAACGCAGCAGAGACAGGCACCTTTATTGTTTGACCATACAAAGTCCTTGAGATAGAGATCTTAAACGTATTATTTTTTCCACCTTGTTAACTGCTGTGTTATGTCATCAATTACAAAGAAGCTTTTCTATGAATTAATACAGCTGTATTCCTGGTTACAGTAAATTTTGGCAAAGTGCACTTTTTTATGTGTTCAGAGCTGTATTTTCTTTAAAGTACAGTCTTTCAGAAGACATCTGGAATTTTAATTCTTCTTCCACTCTGAATTAAAGCCTATGATTTTAGCTTATTTGTGAATTCTGTTATACACTACAGTGTCTCTGGTAGTTACAGATAATGTAATCTGGCTTGACTTGTGAGTGGCCTAAGTTGTAGAAGCTTCAACAGTGTTGAAGAACATGCATGCCTTAAAACATCTGGAGCTGAAGTTACCTCTTCAATGAAGTGGAGGGTTTGTTTATTTAGGGTTGTCCTACTTCTCTTTGCAGGAAAAATATCACCTTTCTAATAACAACTTGAATGTAAAGAATGCAGCTGTGTGTAGGTCTCTTTTAATATGCAAACTAACTTGTTTTCTCTTCTCTCCAGCTGGTGAGCCTGCTGCTGATTGGAATAGCGGCATGGGGAATCGGCTTTGGCCTCATCTGTAGTTTCAGAGTTGTTGGAGTGGTAATTGCTGTAGGAATCTTCCTCTTCATTATTGCCTTAGTCGGATTGATTGGTGCAGTGAAACATCATCAAGTGTTGCTATTCTTTGTATCCTTCAAATGGGTTCCATGTGTCACAGCTTGGTTCCAGCCATGTGAAGAACCTGTCAGCTGAGGAAGATGTGGGAGGTGCTTCAGAAACAGAGCAGGAATTCACAAGATTATTTTCATCAAGTCTGAATTAGGCTTCCTTCCCATTTAACTTTATTCCAGCTTCCTTTTTTCTCCCTTGTTTGTCCTCTAAGACAGAAGTGTTAATGTCTCCTCTTTTTAAAAATTATTATATTTTAATTTTTGGAGAAGTGGGTCACTGCATCACAGGTGCCTCTTGCTGTGTGCTAAGTCTACACCAAGCCTTAGTATGTGAACTATTAATTTCTAACAGTAGAGAAAGGTGATACTTCCAGGCAGCAAGCTGGTTGTGGCTGGGAGGGGGTTGCATTGTGGGTAATGCTTCTCAAGAAGCATTTCTTTTGCATACCAAGTCTTTAAGTGTGAAGACACGCTAGAAATGAGCACAGGCCTTCCTTGTGTGCTTTGCTACCTCTTCATCTTCAGTGACACGCTGTAAGCAGTCTGTGGTGCTGCCTTGCCTAACAAAATCGATCTGTTTGGATGAGAAAAGAGACTTATCAGATAAAATTCTTGTTTTTCTTGTTGCCATCTATGAATAAGTAGACACCTCTGTACACAGCAGCCAGATTGTGAAGGTGGTGTCAACTCTCAATATGTGAACTTTATTATCAAGGTTTGTTCTTTTTTTTATATAGTGGTTTCAGATGCATTAGTATAAAAGTGTAAAATTTAGGCTAAGGTTATATTTTCTAATTAATTAGAATACTATGGCATAAAAAAAAAAAAATAATTCTGAAATATGATATCCAGAAAAGTATTTCCTTCACAACAATTTTAAGACCAGCATCATAATAACATGAGTCCCTAAAGCTGGAGAAATTATCTGTAGATTTTTCTCTCTGAAGGCTCCTTGTATGAACCTTTTCACTCATATTGTCTTGCCAGGCAATAAATACCTAACCTGTAAAGACCAGCTATGTACAGTAGTAGCCAAATAGAGTTAATATATTGTGGCTGAGTTCTCGGAGCATTGTTTGGGTGATCCTTTCCACATCCACTCAATTTACTTCTGTAATTCTTTTGTTTTAAAGGATTTACTGTTATTCAATGAAATAAGGAATGCCATTAAGCATGTGTTACAAAAGGAAAATTAATGTGAAAGTGTATCCTTAACTACTGTTTCCAGTACATGATTATTCTTTTTCTAGTCTTTATTGTCCAGTTTTCTGTTTCCTGTGCCTGTCTGGCTCTGAACAAGGAACAGCAGGTATGAAAAGGTTTTTTTGACTTACCAGTTAATCTATTGCATAGATTAATCTATAGCGTATTTGAAGAAAATTGTCATTATCCTTTTAATTAAGGCCTAGATCTTAGGCAGAACTTTGGGGTTGGTAGCTAGAAATACATTTGGGTTCTAAAACAAAACCTTTCAGGTTTTTTGTTTTTATGTTTGTTTTGTTTTTAAGATTCCTGTCTGGTTTTATGGTCACAAGTTTAGCAACATACCATCTTGACTATATCATCAGTTCAGCAATCCCAAATAATCTGGTGAATTCTACAGTAATTCTAATGTAAAGGTGATAAAGCCACTGAATTGTTCTTGTGTAACTGAAAAGGTCATAACCACATTATGAATAGAGGTGACTCTTAAGTGTGAATGTAACACCAGCTTCATGGGCTATGGAGACTAATTGTTACTGCATAAGAAGCAGGCAAGGGTAGTGACTAAATAATCAGCTATTACATGAAAGCACACTTCTTTGTTTGAAGTCTGAGCAGTCCTAGTTAGATTAGCTGTATGTCCTATTCTCAGTGCTCTTGATGGGTTTAGGAAAAAAGAAGAAATTAATTATAACCATAAATGCACTGCTGCTTGCAGGTGCTGCTGTTCATTAGCTGCATAGGCTGTTGGAACATTCAAGTCATTCTTCAATATGTTACCCTGTTAGACTTCAAGATCTGAACATTTTAGTTACAGAATCATTAACTTGGCTGAGTATATTGGTTTCCAGTGAAATGTGTAACAGTTATGTCTATTTGCTTATGCCTTCTAGAGTCAACTACTAGAGGTGGGATGGAATAACACTAAAAATGCAAGATCAGATATTGAGAGAAATCTGAATTGTTGTGGATTCAGAGTTTTTGATCCAAATGAAGCCTGTTCCTCTGTAAGTCCTTCACATGTGAAAAATAACTTTCTCTGTGTTCTTTAAAAAACGTGTGACTGTTTTTATAGTGCAGAAAGCAGTTTGTTAACAGATGTGTAAGATAGTTGTTAAAATGATATGAAACTCTTCCTGTTAAAGTATTGGAGATGTAATCACAAAACACCCTGCAAAGGTTGTACTCCATTACATTCAAGTATGTATGTGCTTTTTTTGGAGTCTCTTGAAGCTGCTTAGAGTTTTGCCCATAGCTGGCAGTCTTTTACAGAGCTAACTAGATGCTTGCAATCAATGAAGTGTCATGAGAAAGTGGAATTAGTTCTCTGTTTGTTACTACTACAGGATTGTTTCAGAACTCGCCAGTGTCAACCGTGTGCACCGATAATAGAAGAATATTCTGGAATGGTGCTGAGATTTGTTGGAGGCATTGGACTCTTCTTCAGTTTCACAGAGGTGAGTAGGAGGTTAGAAAATGGATTGCTTTTTCCTTACTTTCAAAGGTTTGTTTTGTGAAACACTTAGTTTTAGGGGGTTTGTTATAGGAACTCTCAGTACTATCTCCACAGTCAAATTTTTCCAGACTATCAGCTTACCAGACTATCTGCCAAAATGACAACTTGGCTTTATTCAGCACTGGGAGTTCTTGCAACTTGATTTTGTTTAGACTACAAACCACAGCTAGGTACCACATAAAGATGTGGTGCTGTAAAGTTTCAGTTTTACAGAAAGTTTGCTATTCAGATTTACCTTTTTCCAATAGGAGTAAAGGTGCCGTTGCTTAACCTTTTCTCCCCTGTTCTTCCTGCATCACTGGTCTTTGGGTTTTTTTGTTTTGGGATTATTTTTTTTTCTTCCTACCTTCTGTAGTGCAAAGATACAGTTTAATGGTGGGTGAACTGTATTTTGATCTCTTTGCTTCAGTACCTAGGTGATAAATATACTTGCCTTATTGATCGGTGCATAAAAATCCTCAGAGCAGGTCTTTAATAACCTCACAGTAGATCATGTGAAAATACTCCTCCTCCTGCTTACTGCAATTTCCAGAAGGTTTGTAGGTAATAGAGCATCAAGAGAGATACAGCAACTTAAACAGAATCACTCTGACATCTGCCCTCCATTTCTCTACTGAGAATTTGAAGCTGCTGGGGTGGGGGAATGTGGTTGTGAGGAACGAGAAAATTTGAAAATGTACTAAAAAAAATAGCCTTATAGTTAAGTGGTAAATACAAAATGGAACAATTCGGAGGATTTGCTTATTGTTACAGTAAAAACAGGTTTATAATACTTAACACTTGGGGAGGGAGAAGAATATTTAACAGTAGACATGCCTGTGGGAAGTATTTTGCATTGAAAATATAGTTTTGTCTTTTTTGTTTTGTTCTTCTCTCTGTTGCCTGGCAAAGTGTGAGTTCTTTCTGCAAAGATGCATTCTTTTTTCTAATTAAGAAAGCTGGTCTGTGTTTGTGCAGTTTTAGCAATAGTGAAACATCCTGAACTTGTGTACTGTTAATTTGTTGTCAGGATTTGATGTTTAAAATAAATTTTGTAAAACTGATGGAAGAAGGAGTGGTGGTCCTCTGCTTAATGATATCTTCGGGTTTTGTTTTCAGATTCTGGGAGTCTGGCTGACGTATAGATACAGGAACCAAAAGGATCCCCGTGCAAACCCTAGTGCATTTCTTTGAGTTTATGAAGGACTGAATCTTCTCTCTGCACCCTCCACTTCAAAATACTGATTCTCCATAGCTAGATATTTCTCCATAATAAGAATTCTACACATACCCAATGGAAAACTTCATTTCCGTAAGAAATTCATAGTTTTCATATTTAACTTTCCACTGTATTTCTTCTAAGAATCTCTATCTTGAAGTAGACTGGTGCATTTACTGGCTGGGCAGAGTCAAAACACAGCTCTGGGCAGGTTAAATAACTCTGTTAAGACTTTGGTAATTGATATGGTGAACTCTATACAGTGAACTTTATAGCACTACTGGCTTCTCTGGTGTCCAAAAAAACCCAAAAGTATTTTCTGATGTATTCATTGATTACAAAAGTTAATGTGATTTCTCATTAAAATGATTAAAAAAATATGGTGGATGGTTGGACTGTGTGATTTAATTAGGCTGTAGGATGAACTCGTAGTCAACTTTTTTGTCTTAATAATGGTCTCCCACTTTCCTGTTAAGATAGAAATATTACTTTCTGTACTCTGCACGTAAGTGTGTGTTAATGAGTGCTGTAGTTTTCACCCCCACCCCATTCCCTGTTTGTTTTGGCTCTCTGGTAGCTCTAGAAGTTTTTTGAGAATAAAAATAATTCTTTACTTTCTAATGTATATCTTCACTATGATTACAATGAACGAAGAAAACCAGGAGAATGTAATCTGCATCTGATTAACTTGAAATTTGTTTTTCTTTGACAAATGAATGAAGTTTGGTATTTGCACAACATCAGAATCAATACTGGTCTGTCATGTTTCATGTAAGAAATTTGGTGTCTGGGAAGTTGTTGTACAGCTATTCAGCTATTTTTCAGATGGTGTAAAATTATTGTTGTAATAACTCAGCGGTGTGTATATTCCTCTTGTTGTCCAGCTAACAGTTTTGATTCTGTGAGAGATTGAATGGTGTGTAAAAAAAGAAAGAAGAAAAAAGAAAGTAAAAAAAAAAAAAAAGCGTGGTGGTTTCCAGTAGTTTGTGTTTCAAACAAGAAGAAAATAATAAAAGTTAGACTAGTACATTATATTATCCATGTAGTTAAGTGTTGTCTGAGCTGACAGAAAACATGTTCCCTTTTCCAGTCTGTAATAGAAATGTTGCTTCAGCTGGAACATCAGACATCTCTGTACCTGAGGTGCATAATGTTCCATTTTGATCACACTGAATCAGACACACAGACCTGCATTTCACCTTTTCTTCATTCATGTGCTGCTTCTAAAGTTGGTAGGCAGCTGCTGTAGCCTGAAAGACGGCTCAGCAGGAAGAGTATTAAGGCCATCTGCTCAGAAAATATATGCCAAGAAAGCATCTGTGTGGGGTGGAAAGGAAGATGAAACAGAGAGAAGTGGGTTCTTACACACTTTCCCTTTACTAGGGAGATGCCTTCTTGCTCTTACAGAGGTAAAAAAAAAAGTTGAAATACATCAGTGCCCATCAGAACACTTTTGAGATTCTTGTGTGCCCAGTGCTCCAGGGGAAATCGTCACGAGGTTTCAGAGGGGAAGAGTTGAACCTGAAGTCTGAGGGATGTCAAGGTCTTGCTGAAGAGAGCTGCCCTTCAGGTGGGGCCAATTCTTCAGCATCTTCTGTTAAGCGCCATCTCCTGGTGTGTCCTCAGTGAATTGCTACTTGGTATGTTGAGAAAGATTGCTGTCTGTTTAAAGCACACACTTGTACAGTCAGTGTAAGAGCTCACTCCCGTACTGAAAGACCTTAAGAGCCTTCAGACGATTACTGAAGTTTCATGTAAATGTACGTGGCATTTTTTTTTTTTTTTTTTTTTTTTTAAACTCCCAGGTCCTGTTCTGTTTATCAACTTGCCAGCCATCCTCAATGTTTCAAGAGGACCATGATCATCTTGTGGCTGTTTTTTATCAATAGTTAATTTTTCCTAGTCTACACAGGTTCTTGAGTTTTGTACATTGCTGTAATAAATTCAAGGAGGAGTCTTATGGATAGGGTGTATGAAGTTTAAAATAATACCACATTGCTGCTTCAATTTTGACTTTTTTCCCTAATTGTTTTTAGTGCTTTTTAATGGCTCTAGTTTTATAGATGTGATGTTGAAAATTTATCAGACTATAATGTCTTAAACATGTGAATTTGTTTTGGTAGTCAAAAGATAGATCAGTGGATCCTAGGGCTTGATTTAAGGTGTTTGTTTTTAAATCATATTAATATTTTGTCTCTTTAAGATTGTGATTTAAAAAAACAAACCAAACAAGAAAAAACATACCTAACACAGTCCTTGAGATTCACATCAGAGGAGTGGATTCATATTCAAAACCTAATTCTTAGGGGGGTGTTAATAAAACACATTGAGTCTGACCTTGGTTCTCAGGGGAAGAGAATAGCCTCCCTTAAAAGGTATGTGACTTGCATGTCCTTGTGTGAGAAATGCACTATTCTCATGGGTTCTATTTGAAATAGAGCATTTTAAAAAGCCATTTACACCAGTTCACAGTGGGTTTTGTGTTGGAAGTTTACTTTGCTAATTACTTTGTCTCTCCTCTTGAGACATAACTTCTATAAATTTGTTTGGTTGCTAGAGAGGCATTTTAGTTTTTATGTGCAAATTAAATTGAGTTGTAAACAGATTTTCTACAAGTTACTTACAGCAGCAGAGTAAGAAAAGAGCACGGTTTAACTTGGAGCATTTGCAATGCTTGCATTAGATGTCTTTTGACTTTAGATACGTTGAAATTCTTTAAAAGTTTGTTATAATGGAAAATGTAGAAACTGGTCTTGACATCCTTCAAGACACCTACACAGTTTTATGACATAAAAGTAACTGGCTCTAACGTAAAAAAATCTAATTCTTCATCTGTAAGAAAGTAAATCCAGATCTTAACTGAAATATTGATACCACTTTACAGTGTCTGCCCCCTTTCACATAAAAATAGCTATTTATTATAAAAAGGAAAAGCTTCCATAACTTCATAGCTGTAAAATGTGTCATACAGCTGATCAGAGAATTGGAGCCTGCTGCTGTTGTTAGCTTGCATAATTATTTTTATGCCTATTTAAAGATTGCCTGAATGCTAATGAGGCTCTAGAAACCCTGTCCATTCTGCATGCTTCAAGTTACTGAGCAAATACACTTCAGAAATTATTTCTTGGGTTTTTCACATAAAAGATTTTTTTCTTAGGTACCTCAGCTTGGATTTATGCCTGTGTAAACATAAACCCTATTTTAGGGAGATGAAAACAGGATTAAGTTGACTATTTATCTATTAAGTTTCTTGAAAAATTGACTAAGGTCAAAAGCCTAGCCATGAGTGAAAAAAAAAAAATTAAAAAATTATTGATACTTGAAAGCTGAGCTAGCTTGTGTGTTTGCTTTGCATGTATAGCACATACATTACTAGGCTTACAAAATGTGCTGTAGATCCATCTGCTGGATGTTATCCAGGGCATCAGTATATCTGCCTAAGAAAATGATGGTACTCCAGTGGAGTTATAAAAACAGACTTTTAAAATGTAGTGGGATAGGCAGCTTTAGTTTTATGTTGGATACACAGGGCTAGCAAGTGTGCTTCAGGTCAAGTAGATGAAGACGATTCTGACAGTCATGTGCTCCAGTCTCTCTGCTGTCCCTCTGCTCAGTGTTAACCACCTTTTTCACTTCTTGTGGATGAGAGCTGTTTCTAAAGAATATTTCTGCACCTATGGCATCCTTTTTCCCCCTCTTTCTTTTGTCTGGGAAGGAAGAAGGGAAAGACCTTTTCACAGCAAGGAACTTGCTCATCATGGTTAGAGGATGCTGGAATAGAAAGGACATTCAGCTGCTAAAGGAGTACTAACTTGCATGACTGGGACCATTTTCAGGTACCACTTGAAATTTTCTGGTTGGCAGGGTTTCAAATAGCTTGCCAAAGACGTGATCAGATGCCTTGCTTCTGATTGTGCGGAGAAATTCTCTTGAGCTGAAACTTGCTTCTTCTGCTTGTTTTACTTTCTGAGGTGGTAGTAGTGGTAGTAGTAGTTACATTAGCAGCTGATACTGACAAAAAGCTGAGAAGATAATGGAGATATAGTCCTGGGCAAAGTGTTTCTCAGTAGTGCTGCTGAGTTTTTAGATAGTAGAGGTTGAAAAATCTCATTTTGGTCTAAGTCTTAAGGTGGTGTGTATTTCAATGGTGTTCAGACACGGCTTTAATTCTGACTTCTCTTGGCTTGTAAATAAGCAATCACAAGCCGTTATATAATCATTATACCACCCATACAATCAGTACAGTATCACTTCTATTAATCATCTCAAGACCTTACTGAAGTTTGATACAAGCAAGAATCTTTTTAGAGAAGTAGGTTTTGTCTTTTTAATGAAAAAAAATGTTCAAGTAGATAAGGTAATCCTCAGATAACTTCAGGATTACACAAAAAGCCTCACACATGCAAACAGTCCCATTCTCTAGTCTCAAGTACTCTTCTGTTGAAGGCTTGCACTTCTGGTTATCTAACTATAACGAAAGGCCTGATAATGACAGCTTGATATAGGTTGGTGCTATGGGAAAATAAATGGAGATAAAGCAGGCTGAACAATGCAGAGCTCAGCTAGCTGCTGAAATGTGATAAAAGCTGCTTTCCTGTACTGGGTTTGGCTGGGTAGGGCTAATTTCTAAATAGTAGCTTGGATGGTGCTATGCTTTAGATACGTGAACAAAATGCAAGGTTATTTTAGTTATTGCTGATGCTTACACAGTATAAAGACTTCCTCACGCTGCCTTGCTCGCTAGTGCAGGAGAAGTTGGGAGGAGACAGAACAAGGAGATCTGATCCCACCTGACCAACGGGATATTCCACACGATGTGATGTCACGTTCAGCAATAAAATGGGAAGAAGGCTTGACATTTGGAGTGGTGGCATTTGTCTTCCCAAGTAACCATTATGTGATGGAGCCCAGCTTTCCTGGGGATGCTTGAACACTTACCTGCCAATGGGAAGCAGTGACCGAATCCCTTTTCTGCTTTGCTTGCATGTGCTGGTTTTGCTTCACCTATTAAACTTTTTTATCTCAACCCACAGGTTTTCTCACTATTACCCTTCAAGTTCTCTCCCCCATCCCTTTGGAGGGAAGTGAGCAAGCAGCTGTGTGGGATGGAGCTGCTGGCTGGTGTTCATCCACAATATTCCTTGTTCTTCCCAAGTGCTTAGATGTAAAACTGCAAGCTATGGCCTCAAGTGACACAGTGATTTTACTCTTTCTATAAATATTCTAATAATGATAGATGATAATAAGGCAAAAATACAATACACAGCAATATTTTGTATGTAAACACTTGACATGGATTTATTTTTTTAAAAAATCATTTTTACAGTTGAATCATACAGTATTCTTCTGTACGCCTTAAATTAAAAGCTTCCAGCATTTAAAAAATGCTACCCAGTACAAAAGTGCTAATGTAAAACCGTAGTGTTTATACGTATAAACGAGCACTACATATCACTAAATGTCACTCTAAATAGTCTCTTCACTTATTTCAATGGGTAGAGAAGAGATAGAAGATCAGACTTCACTGTATTCCAGGGCTTCCTTCTTCCCCTTACAGTTCAGTCTTCAGGAGCTTCAGTGCTTTCTGCATATTTGAATACACTAGAAATGAAATATTAATACATGTTATTTTTGCTGCAACTTCCTCCTCCACTACAACTACTGCAGAGAAAATGTCCTTATTATCAAAGCTTTTGCTCGTGTCTGTTGCTACACAGAGTCTGATGCACTGGGCTCTTCCAAGAATTTTGTAAACATCATCTGTTTAACTTTGACCATTTGTTTGAAGGTTCATTCATTAATGGAAATGCATAGGTGGGAGCTGTGCAGCAGTCGGAGAAGGCTCTATCATGCAACTATTCCCTGCTCCCAGGAGGATTCCTGACCTGGTCCAGCAGGGCTTGTGTGCAAGAGTTCTCACCATCACTTACACTGAATTCTGCTGAATTATGCAAGTTCCTACTGACATGTGCTTTCTTATAAAACAGATGGATGTTTAAGGCTCCAGGGCTTTGCCATCATTCTCTTCACCTCCCTGAGTCTGTCTAGCACCCCGTTTCATTTTAGTCCTGGTGAACTGCCTCTCAGCAAATACTGATTGTGAGAGCCTGTAATGCCTGCTGTTACTCCTTGATTCATGAAAAAATGTAACTGCTGCCAGAATATTCTGGAATATTTTAGAATGCACTACTTACACAATGAAATGTCAGAGGGCTCATATGCATAGAGACGGTTTGAGTATCTTCCAGTAATATCTGCTCTCACAGTCAGGGAAGGATCTGTAAGAAAGTGTGAAAGAAGCTGTAGAAGATGGGACTAACCTTCAAGCAGAAGGAAATAACCCTTGCTGCACTTCTGCTTGCTTCCTAAGTGTTTCTGTAAGACAAGTTTCTGCTTTTACCAGAACCCAACAGATTGCTCCACACAGTCACTGACATTCCATTTATAAGTGTTGTGTTTGCTGGTTTATTAAGAAGAGGATAGGTTTAATTTTGATCAGTGCTGATCACCCATAAACTCTGTGCCACTACATAGTGCCTGAATTAGCCATACAAAAAGCAGCTGAGGCTGCTTTCAGGTTACATATCTTAAAAAAAGAAATAATAAAGAAAGAGATAATATGGTATCTGCTTTGGTCAATATGACCTGAATTTATCATGGTATGTGTTAATGATAGATGTGTGCAGTAGATACAGTTATCTGTTCTGGGAGAAAGCATACCTGGATGTATCCATGGTCACCACAAATGCTTATGAGGGGGTTGTGCAGGTTGGTGGAGCACAGAGCTGAACACTGAGCTTTGAAAATCAGCCCCTGAGGCATCCAGGGTCACTGCTGTTCCTGTCATGGCTGAGATTGTCTTACAAACAGAAATCTGATAGGTCTGCAGTATTTCTAGAGATTGAAGGGTGAGCAGAGCTGACTGAGTGCCCACCCATTCCAGTGACTGTGGGATTATGTCATTTCAATGACACAATGGAAGAAATCACATCATTCATGGAATCAGTGACCTGTGGAGCTCATGCCCTGTCTGGGGTTGCTAGAAATCTGATATTTCTCATGGAATAAATTCCTGTTAATAAGTCCAAGAATTTGAGATGCACAGCACCTCAGGGGCTTTAGTCTGAGATCAGCTTTGATGCTTGAGGTACTCACCAATGAACAAAATCCGAGGAACGTACTGGCCATCAGGTGAAAGATTCTTGTCTGTGGTTTCATACTTAAAGAAAACAGACAAAGTCAAGATTGCAGGAGGGCATGTTACATAATTTTTTTTTTCTTTGTACTTTGTATTATGAAGTATATCCTAAATCATACATTTTGAAGTTTAAGAAGTACACTGTTTGGGATGCAGTCTTTTAAAAAAGCTGGAGTTGCAAACTGGTAGCAACGGTGTTATTAAACTTTAAATTCCCTCATATTTTGAGGTTATGATAGCTATTGATGAAAGAGACTCACTACTAAATCAGTTATTCTTTAGCACTAGCCATTTTTCGTAGTTAACCCTGGCTATTAAGCTGACTAATTATAGCTAGAGAGACCATAAATAAAAATAGAATTTTATTGCTTTTACCGAATGAAGTGTAACAGAAACTTACCACAAGGTTCAGGAGAATGAATTTTTCAGCCAATTTCTGTATCTCTTTGTGTTCAGCAAAGACTTTCTTGAGGGCTAAGTGTGGAAACAAATGGGAATGGAAGTTAAAAATAAGCCCCTGAAATTTACTGTCCTTGAAAAAGAAATCCAAAGAATCTGATAGAATCAAAATGAGAACTCCGAATTTACAGTTACAGCAAATGAAGATTTTAAGTTTGTTCCACTAAAAGCTGATCAACTCATTTATATTCTGTGATAAAGCATTAGTATTATGGTACAAAATACTCCTCCTTCCTTCATAGAATGCAGCACTCTCTTGAATTTGTCTGTGTAAGTTGGAATTTGGGCATTTGGCCCTTTATTCCTCACGCAGTGTCTGGCTCCAGTCTTTATGGAACTGATGCTATAGTGTGTAGGGCTTTGGCCTAAAACTTTTGTAAGTATTTTACTGCTATAAAACAGATCCTTCTAGAATTACTGGAGCTATGGATGGATGCAAGGGTCTTCCATTTGGATTGACCTGCAGGAAGAAGGCCCTCAGGTAAATTTAGAAGTACTGGGAAAAAAACAGTGCCAATCACCAGAAATTCTGCAAGAGATCAGTTTCAGCCTAGTTTGATTTAGTGCCTGGGCAGATTCAGTCATCAATAATATTGGGAGATCAATACATCCTTTCCAATAAATTAGTGTTTTTCACTAGTCCTGATCTTGCTATTGGTTTTGGCTGATGGTGATATGAACCAAAATCAGGTTTGCTACAGGCCAGAATCGGCTGACCTGTGCTCATTTCTGTATCCACCCTGTACCATGTAACACAGAATTACCATTTTTAATTTATTTTATATTCCAAAAAATACCTGCGTGTGACTGCAACTTGAAGAACACTCCGCTTGCTTGTGTATGTTAGCTTTCCACTAAAACTTACGCAGCCAGCAGAATGATGGCTCTTTTAAAATAATTTTTTAAATTTTAATTTTTTCTGAATTTGTATATATATATGTATATATTTAAATTTTTTATTCCGTACTTATTTTCAGCGCAAAGGGGATCTACCTTGGCTGTGGGGGCACTCCTCCAAGTGATGGATAATCATCAGGGGTCTGTTGCTGGTAAAGAAAAATCCGCGTTAGTGGGCGGGGCAGTGCCAGGGGCCGCCGGGGCGGGACGGGCGGTGTCTGGCGCGGAAAGGTGCGCGGGGCGGGGCGCGGTACCTGTGCTTGGCGCGGAAGAGCGCTTCCTCGTAGGTCTGGGTCCAGATGAGCTGATCTCCCCAGCCTGGGGGGCAAGGGCGGGAGGAACGTTATAAGAGGGGACGGCGGGCGGGGATCTGTCCCCGGCTCCCTGTCCCCTGTCCCCTGCCCTCTGCTCCCTGCTCCCTGTCCCCTGCCCTCTGCTCCCTGCTCCCTGCCCTTTGCCCCTTGCTCCCTGCTCCCTGCTCCCTGCCCTTTGCCCCTTGCTCCCTGCCGGGAAGGGCTTTGAACCGCTGTGCTGCCAGAGGGCTTTACATGAGGAATAAAAAGGGAGGAGGGGGTGCTAGGGCAGACTAGAGAAATGTATTTATGGACCGTATTGAAGGAAATTAATTAGAAAAATTAAACATTAATAATTTCAAGGATTAATTTTTCATCGTGGGAAGCAAAACTTTTAACAGGTCACACTTTTTTGAAATTTGGTTTGGTGTGGGTGTTTTTTTGTTTGTTTGGTTTTGGTGTTTTTTTGTTTGTTTGTTTGCTTCCTGAAAGGAGGGTGTAGCCAGGTGGGGGTTGGTCTCTTTTCCCAGGCACCTCTCAGCAAGACAAGAGGACATGGTCTTAAGTCGTGCCGGGGGAGGTTTAGGTTGGATATTAGAAGGAATTTCTTTACCAAGAGGGTGATCAGGCATTGGAATGGGCTGCCCCGGGAAGTAGTGGATTCTCCATCCCTGGAGATATTTAAAAAGAGACTGGATGTGGCACTCAGTGCCATGGGCTGGTAACCGCAGCAGTAGTGGATCAAGGGTTGGGCTTGATGATCTCTGAGGTCCCTTCCAACCCAGCCCATTCTATGATTCTATGGTTCTATGATGATTTTTTTACCTCTGGAGAGTGTCTGAGGCAGTTTTGGTTTAGCAGTAGTCTCCTTTGTGTCCTTCTTGCCCACATCCTTTGCCAGAGCACAGGAGATGGCAATGAGCAGCAGGAACACGGACACATAACTCTTCTCCATGGCTGTTCCTGGAACAAGAGGAGAGAACCTGCCTGTTGTTGTCCTTCCTCGCAGGCTGGAGCAGGTATTGGGGCAGGCAACAGATAAGGAAGGGGAGAGCAGCAGGTCAAGTCAAAAGCATGCAGCAGGGTGAGTCAGGGCTGAAATAAACTGCTCCAGGATGGGGCCTAGGCCTGGGGGAACCTTGAGGAACCGTGAGGTTTGATTAGTAAATTGCCATGAAGAACCTGGCTGCTTTCTACTGCCCTGTTCGTGCCTCTGGGCTGTGGTCCTTTTAAGATGTTCACCCATGTGTTAGTTTCTCTCTGTTCTTTTTACATATACTGAATTTGCTCAGTACAACGACTGAGTTTTGGCAATTCCACAAGTATTCTCAAATTCACAGTTACACATCGAGCTCCCATTGTTACAGTAACCAAGCACTTCAGCAGCTCACCCCCTGAAATAGATTTCTCTCAGCTCTTCCTCCATTTTCCACCAAAAGCAATTCAAATGGGGAGTCAAAATGTTAAGCTAGGCTATACATTGCCATAGGCACAGCTTAATGCTGTTGTTGACAATTTTGATCCTGGTCTTTCCACTTCAGTGTATAATATAAAGATAAAACCAGCAGAATCTGTAATAAAAAATAGTGGGCAGGAGTTGCTGTGTGGAACAGTGAGAACTGAAATGCAGTTTGCTGGTTTAAGCCACCCAAAGCAGAAGGCTTTTCCTGAGCATGGAGATGAGACATGTCTGATGGGAAGCTCCTCAGTGTTTCAGCTGGGATGCTTCTTTGAAGGAGTAAAACACTTCAGCAGCATGACCCTATGTTTTCTCAGTAAATTTCTTCCTAGAACCTAGAACACCAGGGTAAGGGGGTACAGTAAGAATATCTAAGATATTCCAAAACCAGCAACAGGAAAATCAAAAGATTAAGGCAAAAATTAAGAGGCTGTTAGTTTATAAAATTCAGACAATGAAAATGAAAGTCCAGGGAAATAATAGGCTTTTTTCTGGGTAGGAACTGTAGGAGGAGTCATTCACTGAGTTTCCACGAGTGATACAGTGCTCTTTCCTACTGGGATGTCCAATAGACCTCAAAAATCCAGAATCTTTGTTTCTAGGGCATAAAATACAACTTTTGCAGAAGACTGTCTTTCCATAAAGTTTAATTAAAACCAGTGGATTTTCAAGGTTGCAGCAAGAGGTGTTTTGGTGAGAAGTGTATGGAGGAAATAATGCTTTTTTATTGGAAAATAACCCCCAAACAAACCAACCAAAAAACCCCAACAACTCCCTCTAAAAAAAGAAAAAAAAAAAAAAAACCCACACAAAAACACACACACACAAAAAAAAACCCCCAAACCAAACCAAAAACAGAACAAAAAACCACAACAATACAAAAGAGAAAGAAGGTATGGTACAACCAGGAAATCAAAGACCAGGTACATTTTATGCTGTTGCTGATGCAGAATGCAGAAAGAGAGGACAGAGAAACATTAAACCTTCTCTTTAAAAACTTCACCTCTGGAAGACTATGTGCCCTTTTTCTAAGTTTTCCACCTTCCCCCCCGAAAATGACCTCTCCTCTCCTGGCTCTTCCAACCTGAAAAGCCAACATTTCTCTACATATTTTTCTTCATAGCAAGCTGTGTAGAGCTGTGCCTGTGTTGCTGCTTTTCTTTCCATTGATCGGCTGCTCCAGGTAACACGGGCTCACAGCTCTCCCAGGTAATTTCTAAAGCAGTGAGCGTGCTGTGCCTTACCTTGTTTACTTTCCCAGATGCCTGCCAGGGTGCGAAGGTGTTCCCAGTTACAGTGTGAATGCTGCTGTTCCTACTGCCTATTTATGCACCTTCACACACCCCAACTCCACCCACAAGCTTTCAATTTGAATACTACCTCCAAAGAGCTAAACTTTCCAGTTTTTTCCCCACCGAAACATTCAAGGTAGATTTTGTAGTTCAATAACTTTACAGTTTCATGTCAGATGCTGTATCTAAATCTCAGAGATACTTCCAAAGACCTTTAGGACACTTCTTGAAAGGTGGTTTTAAAAGGTTGGCAAAGATCCAAGTCCAGGTAAGCTTAAGTCGAGAGTCCTGATTTGCCTGAAGAGTGATTTGTCTTTTTTTGATTGGCTGGAAAATCAATATGAGTTGCTGTTCTTTTAGTCCTCTGAAAAAGTTAAATTGGTGACTCAGAACTTCAGATTTTAATTAGATAATTAACTATGCACAGTATACAGACGTGTGTATGGATGCATGTACAACAACACTCTAATCTAAGCTGAAAGAAAGTTTGCAAAAATCTCCACAAAAATGTCCTTGGAAGCTATAACAATAAACTGTGTTCATAAGCAGAGGTCTAAATAAAGTTTTAATTCAAATTCCATGTTTAATCAGATGTGTTGACATTTCTTTTTAACCACAACATAAAAATCAACCATTTTAGGTTTCAGATGCATGTATAATACAGTGCAACACTTGGAAAAATGAGACCTTTTTAGGTGGCTGGAAGGCCATCCCTACTGTTGTACTGACTGTGGATGGTCCTTCCTCAGAGGGCAATGCAATAAATTCTGTCTTCACCAATATATGCTGAAACTACAGTATTTTCTGCCTGATGCATGCCTCATATACTTCAGAGAGATTAGAATCACATGTTCATGGGCAGTGAACACAACCTAACTCAGCTGATGAAATGAAGTAGATGAAATCCATCAGATATGGATTTTCTTGTTTGAAATTCACAGTGCTTTCTGATGACTGATAATGGCACCCATTTTTTATGAGTATACTTAAGGCGGAACGTAGGGCTTTGGATTTTTCTATTTTTTAAAAATCTTTCTTAAATAGCAATTATGAAAAGATGCAGAAGCAAGATGGTGAATTCAAGCAAATAAAAAATAAATTGCTGTTCCTTACAAACATACAGTAGTACCATGCTTTGCTTAGATGCCTAACTTATTAGAAGGGTGAAACCAAAGCTCTCTGAGAGGTCAGTCACTTTGACTCCTGTTTCTGTGTGGTTCTTGATAAATAAATGTTTTCCTGATAAATAAATGCAATCAGAGAGGTTGCATATAAATGTCTGCTCCTCCTCCAGCACTTCTCCCTCAAAGCTCAGAGATGTATTTCATTTGCTTCTATATTGTGTATCCAAATCACATCCACTCAGATTTTCTTCTAGAACGTACACCAAAATAAATTTCCAAGTTCCATATTTGGGCCATCAGGTTACATTCTTACTCCTTCAGTGTAGTCAGAGGAGCCAGTGGGTACATTAGGTAACTATTTCTCAAATCTTGGTCTCTACTCAGGCAAGTCACAATTGTAATTGAACATGCTCTTTGTACCTTTTCTTTCTCACATTTTCAGCAGGAGCCTTGCCTTTACCTATTTCCACATAGCTTTGTGCTGCTTTGCAAGAATTATTTCCTCCAGGAAACTAAAAAATCCAAATACAGCTACTTCTAAGGACTTCCCCATCAGCTCAAACCTAGTGAGGTAGTTGAACACATCTCTAGACCATCCTTTATGCCTTGGTGAAAAAGAGAGAGGAGCTCATCCTTTCCCACAGCTCCCTGCCTGGGTCCTGAGAGAGTACCCAGCCATGAAGTAGCCTCTGTCTCTTTCTCAGGGGCTATTTTCTCTGCCTCAGTGACTAAGCCCTGCAGAAATTTCCCCAGGACAGTTTGGAACAAATAGGGATGCTCT
This sequence comes from Florisuga fusca, assembly GCA_038090715.1. Classification (NCBI taxonomy): domain Eukaryota; kingdom Metazoa; phylum Chordata; class Aves; order Apodiformes; family Trochilidae; genus Florisuga; species Florisuga fusca. The sequence goes on from JAAWXA010000002.1 coordinate 25,725,649, forward strand.
AGAAGTTCTTTTCTCTTTTGCTACAAGAGCCCCTTGACCATCAATATTATTTTTATTTTCAGGACAATATCTGAATCAGCAGCATCTCTGCAATGAAGCGTATTTGTTCTGCCAATTTTGTTACTGGGCTTTTTCTTCAGGCTGTGAAGACTCTGGAGGTGTTGGCACGTTCTGGCCAGCATGATGTGCTCCACAACACCCTCAATCTTCTCCCAAATTCTTGATATTGTCTTGGCTTGTGTATTTGTCACAGAATGTGCAGTTCCAGTCAATCAGACAGACTGCACAACTCTAAGGGATTGCAGCTTTGAGGTTCAGCTTCCTGTCTGCAGCAGACCTCAGTCATTGAATGTAAAATACTCCACCATGTCTCCACCATGTACACAACACAGTGCTGTTTCTTTTCTCCCTCTTCTTCAGTCTGAACTGAATGAGGGTCTTTGCTTGGACAATTCTTGTTGCTTTGTCAAAGTTAAATCTGGGATTTAGCAGGCTCTTTTCCTGAGTTGCATTCCCCAGATCCTGAGTATGGCTGTTTGCTTTTTTTTAATCTGGGGACCAAGCACAAAACTAAAACTGACTCTCCAGATTTAGTTTGGTAGTAGACTTACCTGTTTTCACCTTCTTATAATTTTTTTTTCCAGGAGCTTTCTCTCACCTCCTGCACAGACAGTCTCCCTTCCCACCCCCCTCTCTCCTCCTCTGCCCCCCCCTCCTCCACAGAGTGCAGTATTCTAAATTTCTAATGTCTAATGTCACAGCTGACCTTCTCTACTAAAATTCAAGAAGTTGTCTGGGCTTGTATAATCTGTCAAAAGAGGAAGATAAGGGACTATCAAATAACATCCTGCAACTACTTCAATGGATGCTATAAAGAGAGAGGATCCAAACTATTCCATCAGCTTGAGGATCATGAGCTGTGGCTTTGGGGATTCCTAGTGGATGTCAGGAGTATCATCTTCATGAGGAAGATGGTGTAGCATTGGCACAAGTTACCCAGACATGTGGACATACAACTGCTGTCAGGAATTCTAAGAGTTAGTTCAACAAAGTTTGAATCTTAATGTCATCTGATGGTCATACAGGGGGACAGGGCTGGAAACAGGACCTTCACCCTGTGCCTGATCTTCAATGTTTAACAGTTTATAACATGAGCATTGAAGTAACACAGCAAACTGTTCCAGCTGATTCATACTATATGGTACTTCTAAATGCAGATCACTGAATGTGCTTCTGAAAGCTTCTCACTACAATTCTTCTTGGAAATATTGATGTACCATGTTTCTTTTCTTATATAGTATCTTAGTGATTTATTATAGGCCACTGGTTGCATTCTCAGTGAATAAAGCCCTTCTGCTATAGAATGCCTCAAACTTCACATTTTCCTTATTTTTTTTTCTTTTAGGTTGCCTAAATTCTATGCTACACTGATACCTTGGCTCCTAAAATAATCTCTTATTTACCAAATACCTTCAAAAGGTCCTAACCAAGGCCACCTTTAAAAATCTCTGTAGAACTGCAAATCTCAAAATAGTCCCGGGACATAATTCTTGCTCTTTTTGCACTCTCTGATTGTGTGAGTATAAAGTTTTTCTAAGTTTTCAATGTTTCCCCTGCCTAAACCCTACTTACTGTAAAACCAGCCCATTTCACAAGTGTGAGGGTCTTTCCCTCTATTCTTTGAAAAATAGCATCTTACTGCTAATAATCTCGACCCTAAGTACACTACCCTAAGTTTCTTGCTAAAGAGAGTGTGCAGAAAGCTGTGCAAGAAGCACAGGAGCATGATCAATGATACTTCCCAAAGATCATCTGTTGTGAAGGACCTGAGCTGGTTTTTTTGGTGGGGGAACATATGGAGTACCTCGGATGAGAGAAGATACATCTCCACGAGAAAACTGTTAAAGTGTGGACTAAGTAAGAGAAGAGTGAGAGGGACTGAAAACTGGCTGAACTGCCAGGCTCAAAGGGTTGTGATTATCAACATCGAAGAGGGAGTCTGGTCTAGTCTCTAGTGATGTACTCCAGGGGTCAATACAGGGACAAATATTATTTAACATCTTCATTAATGGATGTCAGGAGTGCATCCTCAACAAGTCTGCAGGTGATATAAATCTGGGATGAGTGGCTGATAGACCAGATGGCTGTGATACCATGCAGGTGGACCTTGACAAGTTGGAGGAATGAGCCAACAGGAACTCTGTGAACTTCAGCCAAGGGTGATGCAAAGCTCTGCACCCATGGAGGCACCAGTACATGCTGGCATTCAGCCAGATGGAAAGCAGCTTCTCAGAAAGTGACATAAGATTCCTGATGAATATTAAGTTTGACATGAGCCAGGATCATGCCCTGGTAAAGGTGACCAATTGCCCCCTGGGGCTGTGTTAGGCAAAGCATCAACAGCAGGGCAAAGTATGAGAGGCAACGTCTAGAGTGCTGGGTTGAGATCTGAGCTCTCCAGTATAGGAAAGACATGAAGATACTGAAGCAAGTTCAGAAAAGGGCTTTCAAGAAGGTGAAGGTATGGGGGATCTCAAGGAAAGCCTAAGACAGCTGGAACTGTTCAGCCTGGAGAAAAGATGGCTCAGAGAGATCTCATCAATGTGTTTAAATAACCAGTAAGAGGGAAGTAAAGAAAACAGAGCTAGACTCTTCTCTGTGACACCAAGCAACAGGAAGAAAGGTAATGGGCCCAAATTGAAATTTGGGAAATTCCATGAAAATATAAGATAAAACCTGTAGATGACCTTCCTTTGAGTCTTGGACTAGACAGTCTCTGGAGATGCCTTCCAAATCCAACCGTTACCTTATTTTGTGGTTCTATGTATGTAGCCTATACAAAAGGGAGGCTAAGTAGTACAAAGGTGAACTTATAATTTAACCCAGACATAACTTACTCTCAGCTACATAAAAGCTGCATTAATGGAAAGATACTATGCTTAGGGTATTATCACTGGAACAGCCATGAATGGTTATTAACTTTTACCCATGGGGTGCTCGTGTTTCACCACCTTGTGGGTCATGCACTGTACAAATATAGTTGTAATATCCCCATCAGAATAGTTAGCTGGCTAGTTAAACCAATTAAGAGTGACTTAAGGCAACGTGTACTTACAGCCTTGGTTAAACATATGGCCTGGAAGTGACAAGCACACTCCCGCAGGTGGTGACACTAAATAAGCATTATCAGTCACAGGGAGCTGATAGGAGGATGGGTGTTCCTACTCTCCTGCCAGCCTGGTTCTAGTGGATGGCCTGGCAATAACGTGGCTCTATCTTGGCATTCAAATGCACAATGCTCCTTTGAAAGTATATTTTTTGTAGCTGGCATAAGCAACGCTATCCCAAATCTTGTGAAATACTCTGTTTATAGTTATCCAAAGGCTGGGATAATTTTCTGTTATGCTTATCATAGAGACTCAGATGCTGGGACAGAGCAGCCAGCTCTCATTTCCCTTCCCTCCTCTTCAGGTTGTTCTGGCAGCTGAGAATGGCTAAAATAGAAGCCAGCTTAGGCGATGTGGTCTTTTTACATCCAGCTGTTCCCTCTGTCCAGCTGCATCACTCAGAGATTCTCTGGGGGATGGGGAATTCCCCACATAGTTAAGTCACTGGTGGTCCAATCTCTACATGCCCATAAAATTGAGGGGGAAAGATAGTGGTAGGAGTGTGACCTGAAAGCAAAGCACTGAAAATTTGTGAGGAATCATATATGTGTAAAACTACATACTAGAGTTGCAATGTCAATGGTCTCTTAGGAGCCACTTATACTTTTTGTCTGAAAAGATGAAATAAGGTGTAATTTCTTTTTTTCTCTTGAAAGACCTGTAGCTATCCTACTTTGACCAGCTAAGTTTTCAGAACTGAGTGTGTTGAGTCATCACAAATGCCAGTGGGTTGGTGTTTCAGTTCCTGTGCTCCGATTTCATGTCATGCAGCTGCTGGAGCTGCAGAGCAAACAGGCAGCTGGTGAAGAGCTCTGACTGCATTCTGCAGGTGTTGCTGGGCAGAAATAACCTGGGGCCAAATAACCTGGTAGCACCCACCTGCTTTCTGGAATGGGTGGAGGGGCTATAAATCAGCAGCACAGGAAGACTGGGGGAAGTGGCTGTCTTTGCTTGATCAGTGTGGAGCTTTGGTGTCTGCTACTTCAGTGTCTTGGCAGCAATGCTGAGATCCAGGCTGTTAATTCACAGTGATGCTCCTTCTACTGATTGTAAGTTTTAAATGTCAAATATCACACTAAAAGAGAAAGGCAAAGTGAAGGGAATGAATAGTAGTGAGTCAGATGATATCAGTTACCTGGCAAGAAGCAAATAATCTATGCTATACTCTTCAGTAAAATGCCAACAGACTATAGGCGTGGGAGATCTTAAGTATTCCTATTATTTTCATTAAAGTTTTATATGATGGGTGTTACTTTCTTCTGTCTCACATGATAATTAAATTGTAACCTGTAAGCTGCTGGTGGGCTGGCATCTGTCCTAGGTACATATTTTGAAATCCTACAAAGAATAAGCAGAGATGTCAGTTAAAGCTAAAAGTTATTTGCAGCTTTAGATGAGCCTCATGTGGTTGTTGCAGATGTTGTACTTGTGTATGTGCAAAGCTGTTCTCTATGGTTAGAAGTCAGGAGCTTTGGCATGTTGTCCTATAAAATCTTCTCTGTTTTAGAAGAAAATGACAGTCCATCAAGACAGTGGGTCCTACTAAAGATGCCTTCATCATTTTGTAAGAGGTGTTCATTATACTCAAGTTTACTCTATTTGTCTACCAATAAGGTTGTTGCACCTGTATTTCCTTGTAAACTTCCTGGTTGCTGTGTGCAATATATCAGCATCTAGTTTGCTTGACTTAATCTCTCATGTAGGTGTTATACAGAACCAGTCCTGCTCTTTCTGTCCTGGCTCCGCCCAAAAAATAAATAACATTCTTATAACTGGTAAATTAGAGTTACCCTAAAAGTCTAAGAATTGATGTAAGCAGTAGCAAGCTTCATCTTGAACTCATGAGACTATTCTTTTGGTGACAGACATTACTATGCCAATGAAACTTAAGCATGAGTGCACCATAATAATAGGAATTTTTCCAGCTGTCTCTCTGAGGCAATCAGATTAGTTTTGAATACCCTGTTTGTTCTCTTATATAGAGGAAATGTAGGAGTGTAAAACTCCTTATTCAACTAGCTCTGCCTTTTAACTATTTAAGTTACAGGCTGTAAGAACTCCTGGAGCTGCTGCTGTGAAAATGTGTTGTACTACACACATTGGGACATGCTCCAGTGAAGTCAGTGGGACCATTTTGTATGTTTGACTAGCAGAACTTGAATTACTCAGACTTCTTAGTTCCTTCTGATTTTGGAAAGGAGGATAAAAAACCCACTTAATTTAACAAATCTTTTCTGGATAACTGTGCCTTGGAAGAGGCTTGTGTTAAATGATTAAGGATGTTCATTGAAAGCTTAAGCCTCCAACTTCTTTGTATAACTCCCTTCTTAATGCAATTTAAAAAAAAAACAACACACAAAAAACTCTGTTCTTGACCACTCATCAAAATATCCTTTTTGTAAAGGAATGATAATGTGATGGTCTGTTAGGGGGCCTGAGCCTGAAAATATCTGTTTTCACAGGTCAGCCCTTGTCAAATAAATCTCAAAATGAACACCCTGTGCTTTTTCTGGCTTTATCAGCTGGTATAATAAATGAAGTCACTTCTCATTGCAAACTGTGGTTAGTATAGAAATCTTGCATGTTAAAATGCTTTTGTTTGAATGCAAGATACATCGTGACAGTAGCTGACTTCTGCATTCTGTAAAATGTTCTAGTCAGTTGCATGACAATGCTGCTCTCCAATTTTTTTTCCTCCTTCACTGAATTCTGCCTGGTGGGTCAGTCTTGCCCAGGATAACTTGCAGAGCTGGCAAGCAGGAATCTCTCATAGCAGCAACCCTGGGTGTTGGCTCTCTGCTGTGTGGCACCATAGTGATTGGGGAGTGGCTTTGTTTAATTAATAATCAAAATACTTGCTGCCTGTAGTTTTATTAGTGAAAGGGTGAGAGAGAGTGCACCTGTGGGTTATTGAAATAATGAGGTTTAAGCATTGTGGCAGATAAATGGCAAAGGCTCTTTGTCTGTCCCTGAAAGATGATATTTATCTCTCTCTTTGTGAGTTCTTCGAAGGATGGTATTTCATTCTGAACATCTAGTGGAGAGGGCACCCTAGCAGTAGCAAATCTGAGATGGCTAAAAGTTGATACTGGCTTTATTGTGCTGGTTAAACAATACCTTGCAGCTAAGTTGCATGAGGAATGTCAACGCAATTTTACTAACAGAAAGTGAACTGGATATAAAACTAAACGCCAATAAAAGCTCTGTGCTATGATTTTGGTTTATTGTTATAAATTTCTCCATTTTTAGGACTGAATTATTCTCCATGTCATCCTAAGTCAAAGTTAAAAATATTAGTGAAAAAACTGGCAACAATTCTTTCCCCATATGCTGCAGATGCCAGTGTTTCTGAGTCCCTGATCAAAGAATAGGCTATCTGTTGTGTCAAATTGCCATTTTAGAAAAAAAGTGTTTGGGAATGAGAAGTAAGCCTTTTTCACAATTTCTCATGCAAAAGAAAAAAATTAGAACAAGTAATTTTTTTTACTTTACTTCCCGAAGTAAAATTGTTTTACAGGGAATTGTGCTGCCTCTAACTTGTGGTGATCCAGTAAGAAGTGGTAGTGTGAAGAATGCTTTAATTGAAAGCACAAATTGGTTACAAAGCAGTTTAGAAAGGATTTCACCAGGTGGGCAGTCTAGTGGGAGACTGGTGAGATTAAATAAGTTGTCATAAGATGGTGCAGAAAAATGTGCCATGAAAGATGAAAGAAGTAGGACTTCTTCACAGGAGTCTTCTGCTCTTGGTAGAAAATGGGATAGTGGAATTTTGCCCTGTGGAGTAAAACTGAGACTTTAAGTGCTCCTTCAAGTCATGTGGGGCTTCTGAAAATATTAGAGAAAAATATTCACATTTTTAAAGTTGTCCTCAAATTGTAGAGTGAATCACAAAACATCACTGAAATCTGAGGGATTTTGGACTCAGACCTTGGGTACTCAATCAGGTTTTGTGTCTGCCTACTGTTTCTGAACTCCCATTGGTTACCCTTATATATTTGCTGATAAGAAACACTTTGTTAAACATGGGTTAGATGTTTAGCACTACACAACAACTACTTAGTTTTTTTCCTTCTGGGGGAGTTAATTTTTGATATGATCCCGGCTAATTCTGCAGATCTTCTTGGGCATCTTGATACAACATTGACATTTTGGGTCCATTTTTTCTTTCAAGGACCTCTACCTTTTATGTCTCCAAAAGGGAAATCAAATAACCAACAATTGTGTACATATAAAATGATTCATACAGATCAATTAAATTATGAAATTTGTTCTATTATAGTAATAAAAAGAAGTAATATGAATGGAAATGTGAGGGGACAGAGTGCTTGCCAGGTTGGTGGAGTGACCTGTTCCAGAGCTGCTGGAGACAAGTGATGTAAATGCATACAGCATTGAAGGAATCAGCAGGTTACAGCATAGTTACAGGAATGTCTGGAAAAGCTTCTGTTTTTGAGTGGGAAATCTTATCTTATGTAATGTGATATGATACCACTAGATAGTTAAATCCCTAAAGGAATAAAAATGGCCTATGCAGCACTGTGTTTATTTGCGAGATAGCAGAGATTGTGCAGCCATTTTGACAGTGGGAGTGCATTGGACTGGTAATGATGGGTGATCAGCTAGCTGCTTAGCCAGATGCCTTCATTCCTTCACCATCCCTTTTTCTCAAACATTGAACAATCCTTTCTTCTTGGATGAACTTTGCTATATTGTTGAATACACTTTCTTTCCCCAGGACTGTACAGAGCTTCACTTCTGCCAGACATGGTTTTAAGGTTAAGCTGGCTGAGGTATGCCCATGTCTTGTGTAAGTGCTCAGCTTTGTGTGGTTCCTATCCAGTTCCTGGGGACTGGCTTTGAGCTGAGGCATCAGCTTAGAATGAGGTCAGAGACCAATCCTTGAATGGCCAGGAGGTGTGATGCACATGTGTATGATTATAACTCTTGGTCTATAAATAATGTGATAAGGGAATTTTTTGTTACCTGACTGAAATGTTTTAATTCATTCCTTAATTTTTAATTTTTTCCAGTTATGGAGATGTCAAGATTTACTTGTCTTTGAAACACTTTCCCCGTGGCACAGAATGTGGAAATATAAATCACACATTCGATGGAGCGTGCATGTGTTCAGGCATCCTGAACTGGATGTGTTGGCAGAAGTGCCCTGGAACTACCTTCCTCTTAGTTCCTGCTTTTAGCTCACTTGCAAAGCTAATTGGATATAATTTCTCCGTGTAAGCTGTAGTTTGTATTTCTGCTTGGTTTAATGACTAATCTCCTTCCAGTCTATATATGTTTAATCAGGAGATAACCTAGGTCAGATAATGTCTGATTCAAATGTTCTACTTGTAGTGTGTTTCACTAAGAGATAGCAGATCTGCTGAGAGTTCCAGCCATGCAAATGCCTTTCAAAACACTTTTACCGAGGGAGAGAATGCGTGTCAGATTGTGAATGGCTGCCTTGATGTTTCCAAGAACAGTTTCAGGGATACAATATACCCATGCTATATTTATCTATGAAGGTTTCTGCTTCTCAAGCTGCTGCTAATTTAAGTTTCAAAGAATTTCCTTTGGTATTAAGCAATTATTTATAGCTTGCTTAGTTTTAAATAATTTGTCCTAAATCTCAGACCCCTCTGAAATCTTGTTTACTTTAATTCCTGTTCTCTTTCCTGGTCCTAAAAAACTCAAATCCCCATATGTTGATAAAATCTGCTCTGCAATTTTCAACTTGCTGTGTCAAATCTACATTTTTTTAAAGATCTGTCTGCATATGACTATGCACATGCAGACTCCATGAAGGAGAAGGAGTCTTGCTGAAGCAGTGATAGCGTAGGTCTTTTTTTCAGTTACAAGCTTCTTTCATGGCCATTTCAGACATTTGCTATCCATTAATACCACCGACTGCAATTGAAAAACTGAAAAGCCTCGTGGACTTTTCTGCTTGTTTTGTAAAGAGTGATGCTGTGACCATCCACCCAAGGGTCTTTTCATCGTGGTCAGCAGCAAACATTTAACACTAACACCGTGGCCACCAGTGGAGAAGAAGTGCCAAAACAGAGCCAATGTCTATTCCCTGATATGTCAACCTATTCCAAACCAGTAAGTCATGCCTGGGAAGGACGACTGTCAGGTTGAATGAATCTGCCTGTTGACAAAGGCTGTGCGGTCTTCAGTGGATGGTACTGGCTCTAGTTACAGTGCCTGATGTGACTTCCATTGGTTGGTGCTAGGTGAGATCACTGCCTCTCTGATAAGGGAGAGGTCAGGGGAACAGTTCTTCCAGCCCAGGCTGAGGAGTGCCTCTGTGCTGGCTCCAATTGTATTCCTGCTGCCAAGGAGCCCAGAAATGAGAGAGTAAACAACTAACCTGATGCACTAGGGGATATATAGGGGCTTTCACTTGTTGCCTCTTCAACAAAGCCCCTAGCTATACACACATGAGGGAAAAGCTGTCACCCTGACTATTTGTTTCCCTCTTGCCTGATTATTATAGATTAATATGCTGCTTCCCCCACCAGCCCCCTGTAACATTCTGGGATTGAAGAAGCATAGGAAACAGTGTATTCCATCCAATGAAATGACAGGGAATGATTCTTGAATGCTTGATCATTCTTGTCACATTGTTTGCCTACCCTTTTTTGAACTGGAACTTCTCAGTCAAGACCTTTGATCCCTAAACTGGTCATGATGAGTTCATTGCACAGGGTGACGCCAGGCTGTGTGTTCAGTAAAATTATTGTATCTGTGGAAAAGAACTAAGGAACACAGGCTGCTCTGTGCAAACCAAGCTGGGAGTATAGATGTGTTCTGGAAGTTAAGCTTGTGTGTCTCTGCCTCAGCCCTGCTCCTGCAGAGGGAGAGGCATCACTGAACAGGCTGCTGCAGCTGAACGCAGCTTTGCTTTGCTGGCCTTGCCCACCTGGATAGATGCCCGGGGACAAGGGGGGAAGTGGATAGGAGCTTTGGTTTGCCTGTTGTGAGTAGGATCCTTGACAAAACACGGGGGTTGTCATGCAGCAAAAAGGGAAGACACTTCCCTGCACTTTCTCTGCTGAAAAGGGAGGGTGTGACAGTGACCCAAAGCCCTTTCTGGCTGCTTTCTTGGTGGGTGCATCTCTGCTCAGAAGGAGGAAGTGAAGAGTCAGGGTGGTGATACACAGTGCTGAGAGTGTGAACTTCCTGTTGTGTAGGAAAGGATGCTGTTATCTCCCACAAAGCTTTCCATATGCCCTGTAGGAACAAACGCAACTTGACATAAGTAACCTTGGGTGACTGCTTAGCAGAGTCCACAGTGAATAACAGCATTGTGAAGGGTTTGGCGTGCTTCTGTTCTCACTGGTGTTTCAGAAGGAAGGATCTTGAGGTAAATGAAGAAAAATAGAATCAGTAATATAAGAAATGAGCCAATTACAAATAAGTAATGATGAAGGGATGTAATGGAAGTAATGGATGAGGGGAAGGCTGTGGATGTGGTCTACCTGGACTCCAGCAAGGCCTTTGATACCGTCTCCCACAGCATTCTCCTGAAAAAGCTGTCAGCCCACAGCTTGGACAGGAGCACTCTGTGCTGGGTTAGGAACTGGCTGGAGGGCTGGGCCCAGAGAGTGGTGCTGAATGGTGCTGATCCAGTTGGTGGCCGGTCACCAGTGGTGTCCCCCAGGGATCAGTGTTGGGCCCAGTTCTGTTTAATATCTTTAGTGATGATTTAGATGAGGGGATTGAGTCCATCATCAGCAAATTTGCAGATGACACTAAGCTGGGGGGGAGTGTGGATCAGCACCATTCAGCACCACTCTCTGGGCCCAGCCCTCCAGCCAGTTCCTAACCCAGCACAGNAGCTTGTGATCAGCCCACCTGTGCCCAGTCAGGGCTGGCCCCAGCTGCAAATGAGCAGCATTAGGGGGCCAATAAAAGGTGGGGCTTAAGGCACATGCTCAGGTCATTCCTGAGCGAGCAGGAGGAGAGGCTGGTCTGGTTCAGAACACCAGTACTGACCGAGATCAACCACTGCTATACAGAGCTCTGCGCTCTTCAAGAAGTTCGTCCAGATACACTGGCCTGTATCAGGAACAGTGTGGCCAGCAGGTCCAAGGAAGTGATTCTTCCCCTGTACTCAGCCCTGGTGAGGCCACACCTCGAGTACTGTGTCCAGTTCTGGGCCCCTCAGGTCAGTAAGGATATGGAGGTCCTGGAGCAGGTCCAAAGGAGGGCAACCAGGCTGGTGAAGGGACTCGAACACAGATCCTATGAGGAGAGGCTGAGGGAGCTGGGGCTGTTCAGCCTGGAGGAGTCTCAGGGGAGACCTCATCACTCTCTACAACTCCCTGAAAGGAGGTTGTAGCCAGGTGGGGGTTGGTCTCTTTTCCCAGGCAACTATCAGCAAGACAAGAGGGCATGGTCTCAAGTTGTGCCAGGGGAAGTTTAGGTTAGATATTAGAAAGAATTTCTTTACTGAGAGGGTGATTAGGTTCTCCGTCCCTGGAGATATTTAAAAAGAGACTGGATGTGGCACTCAGTGCCATGGTCTGGTAACCACAGCGGTAGTGGGTCAAGGGTTGGACTTGATGATCTCTGAGGTCCCTTCCAGCCCAGACAATTCTATGATTCTAAGTGTTGAGCATCAGCCAAACTAGATGCAGAGACCAAAAGTTAGCTCTCATGGATACATGCCCATTTCTGGGTTATTTATGCTGTTAACTTTTTAGTGCAGGAAAAAGAAGTGCTAATTTAGTGAAAAGCAAAACAAAGCAAGCCACCTTGTACCTATCATTTTACCTAGAAATAAATGTGCTAGTTATAGAATTTTTTGATTGTGAAAATTCCTTTGGTTTACAAATAGTTCTTAGATCAGACAACATGTTCCATATATGTACTTAAATTGCATTAAAGCACTTAATGTGTAGGTAAATCATATAGAGTGATAAGTCCTCATATGCTTGTGTACACTCATCTCCAGGTACAAATAGGGAATTAAGAATAGCTGTTCTAATTCAGGCACTTTATCCTAACACTTATTCTGATTTTAAGGAAAGTCTTCTAATGCAAGAGAAAAAAAACTTGTAAGAAAACTTCAAGACTTGGTTTTAAATCATTTCCATGATTTATCATCTGCACCCTGAAGACCAAGACTCTGTTCTGAAGCTGTCACTGTAGTCCAAGCCGAAGACAGCTCCATATGTGATAGGCCATAATGGTGCCCTGTCACCATCCCTTTATTTGTATGCATAGCCTTTAGTCCTTTGTTGGGTTTGAGGCCCTTTGCTTGTCCACCCAACTGGAACAGATATTAATTAATATAGCATTAGTATTCCAAATTCAGTTTTCAAAGACAGGGAATGGTAATGTATTATTGGACAATATGTTGCTGAGAAACTATTGCTTTTATTAGACCATATTATCTTATGGTGGGGAAGGGGGGACTATTACATTTTTGTAAAGCTTTTATGTCCAAGTAGCTCCAGCTGAGAACAGCTACCATCAGTCCTAAAGAGTAACTTGAAATCTCCCACGTCCATATCAGCCTACAAAGCAATCTACACAAATATAAATGAAGTACTGTTAGAAGTATATTTTTTTAAGGTCAAGTTTCAGAAGTGACTTTTGCCAATACATTCATAATTCATGTGTACAAATAATGTCTTTTATTTTTCCCCGCACTGTTTTATATTACTGTAATAATTCTTTTTATCAAAGATTTTACTTGGCTTTCAACTTTGCTGTTTCAAAATGTGCTTATCAGCCTGATGTCTTTTTGGCAACTTGTCCCTGTAGTCACTATGTAGTTTGAACATTTCCATGATTTATCAGCATACTGCCACAAATTGAGTCTACATGACTGAAATATACACACTGAGTAATGCCAAAGTATTTACGGGCAGTGGAAATATTTACTATTGCCTTGGAACCACAGTTTCTACTTTAAATTAATTTTCACTTTACCTGGAGACATCGTAGCTACCATAAGACCTCTAGCACTGTAGCTAAGACTGTGGAGTCAGATTTCTGGGATTTACTTTTTCCGAAAGACATTGCTACTTCTGGTTTGTTTGTGGATCTTGTTATGAAACTGTATAGCATAAGGAGAGTTTTCTTTAGTTTTCTTGGTGAGTCATCCTTTCTCTAACAGAATGACACGTATCCATTGATGGGTTTCAGTACCGGAAAAAAAGGCTTTACATTTTGAGTATGAATTTTGAGGCTTATGCTTTGCTTATAAAATCATGGATGCTCTATTTCATTTACCTTATCATGATGCCTTTTCCTCCTTAATTGCAAGAATTCAAACATACAAAAGAAGCAGCACTAATTAGCTTATGCTTATTTTCTTTCATGTCCTCTGGATATATGCACCTTCAGTCCCTTGCCTGCCACGGGCCTATGTTTTAGTTCCTTCTGTACAAAAATATGGAAGCTAAACATCCTTAACTCCTGTGAATCTCTTCAGGGTAAACAGCCAAAAGACTGACCAAATGTCAGTCTCTTGGATGCTGCTCCCATATTGTAGGCAACCTTCAGGCAACACACAAGCCTGTGAGTAACAACATTGCCTAAATCTTCCACTGTCTGGTTTGTTCTGCTCCAGAGATCCCCATAGCTGTACCTGGGGCTGTACAAGTTTAGCTCACCATCTCTGTAGTCAACACATTTGGTCAGGAAAGGGAACCTTGATTTATCCCCAGTAGTCATACTTGGTGTTAAAAAAGGGGATATCAGGTAAGCACTTATGATAGGTTGATGTTTGCACTGTTGCCTTCTAGAAATATGGTGTGAATTCAGTCATTTAAAAATCTCCACCAGACTTCAACAAAGTTGTTTCTTGGCTCTTGTAAGCAAAAACCAAAATCTTTCTTTAAAGGAGTTGTTCCACGTCCTGTATCTTTAGTCCAAGACTGAAGAACAGCCCATAATACATTTTCACTGGAGCGTGGTTCCCTATTTATTAATTTGTTTGGTTAGTAAATAAGAAAGGGTGTTCTTCCGAGGAAGGAAATACTGAGTTTCCAGGCCCAAAGTAACAGCTCCTCTGAATCTTTGAATTCCCTTTGGGAATTTAGTATAGGATTTAGGAAGTTTTTTCTCTTTTCTTCAGGGTCAGGAGTTTATAATTAATGAGAGTGAAGGCCACTGAGGCCACGAGGAAATACTTCTTTCAATTAGCGTGGGCATAAATATGTGAAAATATTTGGTAACTGTAGCATACACTGGATGTGGAGTCATCTTCTAAGCAAAGCAGAGTGGGCCTGGGAGCCATGGACTCTTGTTCTGCTCTAACAGGGCTCTGATCCAAATGGCCAAGAGCTGTGCTGAATCACAGCCCCACCTGCTTGTAGGCTGGAAGCAAAGAATACCTTAGCAGGTCAAGGCTCCTTTTCTCCCCACCTGTACAGTACACCTTGCCTTAAGGTGTAGCTTCTTCTCCAGACAGGCACTGTCATCTTCCCTGTGAACATAAGCAATGAAGCCAGTGGTTTGCATATATCCATGAACTCAGCTCTCCTCAGCTGGCTCAGTGCTAAATAGCAGGGTGGGTTCCTGTGTGCCAACCTTTAACAAACAGTTACCTGGGGACATGCAGCCAGGGTGTGCAAAGCAGTAACAAGTGATCCTCAGTATGCACAGAAGGACAGCAGAAGACAAAGTAGATCCTTTCAAAGTATTTTTAGGCTCTTTCCTGAAGGAATATTCAAGTCTAAGCACCAAAAAAATCCCCTGAGGATTTTGTCTCATCACCAGTAAAACTTTGAAAAATTATTGCAAATTTTATTTTTTCTCTCAAGTCCCACTTAAACATGCACAAAGGGTGATTTGATGAGCATTTATTTAAGAACAGTTAGATATGGAATTATAGGAAATTTTGAAATGCAGTACTTGATATGGCAGTATGAATTAAAGGATGGCTCCGCTGTATTTGGGTTCTTGCTTACTATGCAAAGATAGGGGAAGATGTTGTTATTTGTGTGTCTTATTCTAAAGGGATCAGCAAATATCTGATACCTCTTAAAAGAAACTGGTCTGCTGAAATGCATCTGCTTTTAGTCACTAGTGGGTCATTTAATTTACAGAACCCAGTAGTAACCCAGGATGGTAAGTAACGAATATCACAAACATCTTGAAGAGTAAAAAGGTATGAATATATAGATTGCAAATTCAGGAGATTTTCTGGTGGAAGAATAAATGTTTTTCCCCTTCTGACACATTTTTTGACTTTTTGGAGACTGTTTCTTCCTGAATCATACTGTGCATCTGTGGATCCAATTGAACTAAGAAAGAAAGAAAAGGAAGCAGACCAGTGTCTTGGCCAGCCCTATGGAGGACACCTCAGCATTTGGAATTTTCTCTGTGTCAGCCTTTGACAAGAACACGTGTAATACATGAAACAATCCTGAGTATATCAGCCTCATTCTGCACTAGCAAGTTACTTTTGCATTTTAAGTGTTGAGGTGTCCCACAGTCTCTCACCTCCATGGTACACAAAGGTATGGTGGCTTTTCTTTTGTTCTGGTCAAGCGCAAATATTTGCCCACAGGAAAGTGCTCTGGCTCTGCAGACCAATACATCAGCCATCTGCCTACAAAAGCCAACGCCTTTCTGCCCTGAGACGGATACATGGGGGAGAATCCTGTTCTGTTGGTTCTCATACTCCTGTGCCTCACCTTACTGACGTTAAGTCCACGTTTGTTTGACTACCTGTTTCACTGACTACTACTGTTTGTCTGATTACAGAAGATAAACCCAGACAGTAAAGCAGGCATGGATATGGGAACAAGTGATAAATGTGTCATGTCCATAGCAAAGGCAGAACCCAGAGAAGTCTTTGATACAGAACATGGGCTTCCACAGGTGACACTGTATTCTGCTCATGGTGATATTAGCATCCATACATGTAGTATAGAAATTCTGTAAAAGCACATAGTCTACACAGAAAGGCTGTCTCAGCTATTGGTCCTTAGGCTGTGACTGATTTTATTCTATGTAAAATGAATGCTGCTCTTGCATTCATATTTTCAGTCTTTTATTCTCTTCCTTCAGCTCTAACCCAAGCAGCAGAGGTCAAATAAACCTGTCTGCTTTAGTTCACGTTAACCAGGTACCAAGAAAATCTGTTTCCTGCTCTTAAGAGAGGGAAGTACCACGTGTAAATGATACCCACTGATATTATGAATAAAGTTGTGTGGCACTCAAGCAGACAAGAAGGGAAGAAAAGAGCGAGTAGTGTGTCATTGCATTCATCTCAGAGGGAAAAAGGAAGAAGAATCATGTTGTGTCTGTTATTGAACGGGGGACAGGCATATTATCTTACCCTGAGCAATGAGACTTTAGTCTGAGATCTGAGATTCTGTTCCATCAGGAAATGTATTACTGGGCAAGATAATCTTAGAAGATAAGAAGGCAGAAAGAAAGTAGTAGCTATAAAATTAATGATGAATGTTGAACTAAGATGTGCATGGAAAATACATATGCAACATACAGATGGTTGTTAGCTGAATATCTAGCTCCACCAAAAGGGCTGGATCTGAATCTTTAAGAATCACAAAGATTTAGTCCCATTTCTCAAGGCTATGGCTAATTAAAAATTCCAGCCTGGTACTTATGGGAATTTGAGAAGGGAAAGAAGAGGGTGAAATCACTTTTTAGTCACTTTGCAAAGTAGTTCTCATTGGACAGGGAAGAATTCTGTGACATCTGGAAAGTGGCTTCTATCTTCTTGGATGAGTGGTTTGTCAAACCTGTCAAAAGCTTCTGCAGTGGAAAATACTATTCTAGATTACAGATGCAACCAGTATCAGTAATACCTTTTGGAAATTAGCACAGAGTTTTTTAAAATATTAAAATAACATACATTGCAGTGTGGATAGAAAGGCTAATTTTTGTTTGAGAGTGGAAATTGGTGATCATTATATTTTTCTGAAAATTTTGTTGCTTGTTATATAATATTTTATTTAATTAGCATGTTTGATTTCTGATCTGCTGGCTCATTGTCAAATACCCAAAATAAGGAAAACAACAGTAGATATTTAGGCCCAAGGCTTGTATTACTTGTTTCTTCTGCAACACCAATAAGTGATAATTCTACAATTTATTTTCTCTTTCAGCACTGAGGTCAGTCAGACTATGGCGTTTAGAATTCTTGAACTTAGGGAAGTTCTGGACCGTGGAGCTGAATCTCAAGCCTTTTGGCATTCCAGCTTTGTGGATTCTCGACAGCCATCTCTTTGCTTATGAAAGGTAACTCAAATATAACCCCTAACTATGCAAATATTTGTGTAACATAATTGTCAACATACAACTTTCAGATCAAGCTCATCTACTCACAGTTAAATTGAGTGTAGGGTATATACAGGAGTTTAGTGTTACTGTAAGGACAAAGATGTATTTGATTTGAGTATCCAGTCTTTTAACTTGATACCCTACCAGCTGTGCCACATATGCTAGGAGGAAAGCATGACAGTAATGTCCATTTTAATATAAAACTGCACCAGTGGAAGCATATATGTATAAGAGTCTGATATCATTTGTCATCAGCAGTGAAGAATTTCCTCTGCTTCTGCCACTGGGCACCACTGAAATGAGCCTGGCTCTGTCTTCTTTTCACCCTGCTGCTTTACACCTCATCTTTTTCATATTATTTTGAATCTACCATGCTTAAGGATTTCCCATTTTGTGCTGTGCTTCTCCCCAAGTGCATCTACTCTTGACCCTACTTTGAAAGTGCTGCCATGGCTATCCTGTGTCCCGTCTGGCAGCAAGCTTGCATCCGTTTCTCCTGAACATCTCTGGCATCCTCAAAAGAGGGTATGCCCACAGACTGGGAAATATTGCCAAATCTGGAATAGATGCAAACGCACAGGCATAGAGGTAAACACAGCTAAAAGGAATGTGATTACCAGTTAATTTTTTTTGTAGCATTTTCCCAAAGGTTAAAAAATCATTGAAGTGACTATGAAGACAATAGGTTTTTAATGACTAAACAAGATTTATTTTTTTTCGCTTAGTGTACAGCTCATTTATCTTCAGTCTGTTGGAAGATATTTGTATCCAAATTTTACATAGTTATAAAGAAACAGGCACACTATAACTTGTTCAGAACAGGTAAATAATAGGTATTGTAAATCACCAAAGCTGTCCTGCAAAGACCCTTCTTTACTTGTTTATCTGTGTATTTAGGCAGCATTGTAAGAAATGGCAGGAAGCACAAACAAGTGACATTGATGCTTTGCATGTAATATAATGTGCTTTTAGTGCACATAATCTGCTTACTGTCTTGCTTTAATGAAAAAACCCATTGCTGGGATAACAAATTATTTCAACTGACTTCAGCTTTTTGCTCAGAACAGGCATCTGCTTTTGCATGTGGTGCTCCTGTGGAAACTTTGTGAAGACTTTGTATGTACAGATCCCCTCACTAAGCTGCCACTGTGATGCCTGGGTTAGAATGATACAGAAAAAGCAGGAATGATCTGGGATGGGCTTGACATTACTCTAGTGCTATTTAAATGAAAAAAAGCTAAGATAAGCCTGCTCATTTTTCTCATGCCATACTTTACAAGCATCACTCAGCCCCAGGTGTGGGGTTCTGGAACTGTCTCCTTCCATCTGTCTTGTTTCATTGTCTTTGTGATAGCAAAACCTCTAGTTGCTGTTTGATGACTATCACTTCACTGGAACCACATGCTTAGT
Source organism: Florisuga fusca (assembly GCA_038090715.1). Lineage (NCBI taxonomy): Eukaryota > Metazoa > Chordata > Aves > Apodiformes > Trochilidae > Florisuga > Florisuga fusca. The sequence continues at coordinate 25,744,497 of JAAWXA010000002.1, forward strand.
TTGAAATGTCTGTTGTTTTCTGCTAACAGAAGCTATAGGAAGAAAGCTAAGCCCACATCACTGACTTGTTCTATATATGCTATTCCAAAATCCATAGGAAGAACCTTCCTGTCTGATTTGCCAGCAAAGTTTAATTTCTTTTAATGAGAAGTAAGTGCACAAAGCAGAGCTAGACTAGTGACTTATAAGCTTCTTGCAATAAAAATGAAATTTAGGAGCTGAGATGCAGCTATGAACTTACATAAGAAATTGCAAATATACATCAAAAAGATTGGCTGTAAGTCTTGGTCAGAAGCCATAGATGACTTAACAAAATCATAGTTGGATGGGTAAAAAACAGCTAAAAGTTGCTGTGCGTGAAACCATTACGTTGTTATTCAGATTACTAATTTCAACGTGTTTAATAGATTTCTCCTCTTGTTTTCCAAATGGATGGAACAGTCTTTCTATATGTTTGTTCTTCAAATTGTGCATATAAATTTATTATGAAATCTGATATACAAAAGCTGTCTGGTGGAAGTTCAAAATGCTAGCAGAGACAAAGAGGTTAACTAAAATATTTTAAAGTGTTAGGTTTCCTAGTGCAGCTTCACCTCGTGGAGGCTATGATCATGTCACTGTTGCTGCTCACAGTTCTGTCTGAATGAGGCGTAGTGCTTTCTTCATATTCTCTATTACTGAAAGAAGAAATAAGAACTGTAAAAAAGCACTGAAATTGTATTTGTACAATAAAAAACACTGACCTAATATATATACTAGCAATTATATAGTATGTATACATACTGGCAATTTACTAGTATGATTAGTAAATTGCTCACATGAATTTGCAGTCACATATTGTTTTTTAGAGAATTAGAAAATTCTCACACTGATACTAAAGCAGAAGGAAAAAAGTTTCAGGAATCAAAGTGTTTCACTTAAAGGATTTGACAACACTCTTTTCAGCTCCCTCACTTCTCAACAGCAAGCCTGGTAAGCAAATGTGAAGTGCATATTTGTGGTGAGATACTGCATCGGTGTCAGATAGGTGGTATAGTGAAAGGACTAGCTCAACCTGAAAAATCACATTCCTTTCTGAAATATGGGTGTTAGGTGGTACCCAGGCAGCTTACTAGCATTTCTTTTCTGTTTTCCTCCCACCATTGTTTACATAGCACAGTTGGATACCTTTGAGCATGGTGACTTTCACTGTTCTCCAACAAACTGCTCAGATCTTGATCCTGAAAGTTCTCACCGGTGCTCTTTCAACTTGTCTTACTTGGGTAGTCCCAGTAAATTCAATGGGACAATAGGTTTGCTGAAGTGTTTTGCTAGAAAAGGTTAGACTATTATAATTTCTTGTAAATGTTCACAGAGTCCTTATTCATTACTATGAGATCTAAATGGGTTCACAAGCACAAATGATTGTGAAGGAGTGTATCTGGCTGCTGAGAAGGTGAAATGCAAAGTGGGGCAATGAAGGGGACACTTACAGAATGGTATGTCTTGTGGTTCATAAGTGTAAAGCCTGTTGGAGTATCTTCCCGTGATATCAGCTCTTACTGTGAGAGATGGGTCTGAAAAAAGTAATGACATTACACACGGCTTTCCGTTTCCACAACAGATGAGGACTGTGTAAGTGGCCCTACTTTGACAACCCTGATTCTGAAGTGTTCTGATTTTATCAACAAAACAATTATGGGGCCTTTGCACTCTGTTCCAGCCAACTGCTCTTGGAGAAAACAAAAGCTAATGATCATTTTTATATTATGCAACTATTTTAAAGTGATATATTTACAAGGGCATTTCATTCCTGTTTAAAGTAAAATATCCTGTTTTACAAGTTTATAGCAGGGGAGGCCAGTTTGACTGGATGCACATGTAGCAAGGGTCATGCATCCATAATGCAATATTAGCATGACCCACTTAAAGCCATCAGAATGAAAATTCTTGTGATTCCTAATGTTTCCATCATAGGAGCAAGTTGTTGTGGACATCTCTTCTCCCAGTTCTCTGTCCAATCTTTTTGTTAACAAACTGGCTCCTGTTACTGCACTGCTCTCTGTTGGAGTATGGGCTTTGTCTGACCCAACTTTGAATGCCACCACAGGGCTGGTCACTCCATGTCCAGTCAGTGAAAAGCAAAAGACATTCTGGGGCATGATCAATTCAATGTATTCCTGAAGTCAGCTTTATGATGGGATAAATAATTCCTTAGATGCCACTGACCATTTATTTGCTCTGTGGTAATGTCCACAGTGTAGACGTTTACATTCAGTCTGATATTTGACTGATCTCAGTAAATTGTGTCTTACAGCAGCACTAGCAAGAAGCATGGAGAGCAAAAGCCCAGATGCCAACTGACATTTGAGCACCTTGTTCCCAAGCACAAATTAAATACCCTCCAGAACATATCTGTAACCTGAGGCAATGTATGAAGGTCAAAACCTGCAATAGAGGGAGAACTGAACTCAGGTCTGCCAAGTTACAGACTAATGCTGAGGTAATGATAAATTTCAAGCTATTTTCCTCTCTGCAAAACAAATCATTTTGATGTCCCCAGAAGAGGACACTGGCAGAGATTCATATATGACACTTTTGAAGATGCATAAATATACATACCTACAAACATTATTCGAGGCACATATTGTCCATCAGGTGACAGGTTTTTATCTGTGGTTTCATGCTGGCAGAGAAATTAAAGCTAAATATTAAAATATTTCTGTAAATTTTTGATGAAGTCATTCCACACGTGAACAGTTTTGTAGCAGAGGACAAAATCAGAAAAGCTGCTACTTGTATGCACAAGTGCCTGTACTCATATGTCACTGAAATTCCAGAGATATTCAGCAAAAATAACATGAAAAAGCAAGACAGGGAAAACACAAGCCCCCCAAAATACAAGTCAAACCTCCCCAAGCCCTTCATACCATGAGATTCAGCATAACGAAGTTATTTTGGGCCATTTCCTGTATCTCTTCATTTTCTGCAAAAGCCTTCTTCAGTGCTAGAAAAGACATGGTTACGTTGAAGTCCATCTCAAATACTGACATTCCTTTGGTGTTTAGGCACCTTGTTGGCTGGAGACTGGTCACATTGTTCCCATCCCTTCTAATTCATAGTCCTGAGGAGACTCTTTAGGGTTCTATTTCTGCTTTTTTGTTTATCTGACCTGTGTCAGTACAACCTCCCAGCTATGAAAATGGAAGCTCTCTTCTGTTATTTATAAAGCCAATCTCAATGGATACCATGTCCCATCTGGACAAAAGTGCATTATTCTCAGAAAATTCTTATTAGATCGATTTCAGCAGCCCTGTCTTTGTCTCCTTCTCTAGTTACCAGTTCAGGAAAGCCAAACAATATTATATCTGTTCAATCAGTCAGTAGCAAATCTGTCTCTCTTAATTTAAACTGGTGAGTGCTGCATTAGGGATAGAAGAAGAGTAGCACTGGGTATTTTTCATTTGCTTTGTTGAGCAGTTTCATAGTGGAGTTTTTGTCAATAAAAGTAATAAATTCTTAGTTTTACCAAGACATTTTCATTTACCACTTCTTTAAATAGTTTTCAGTTAGTGCAAGCTAAGTATATAAATACGTGCAGTTTCTTAGAAAAATATTCATAAAATTCTAACACTCAAAAGATCAATATTACCTTGGCAGTATTGACAGTCTTCCAAATGATGAATTACCATCAGTGGCTTGTTACTATATTCATAATAATAAAACATGTAGTTAGATTATTTGACAGGCATGAAAATGGGTGATTTTACTAGCACATTTGAAAAGGCCTTCAATCTTATTTTATCCCTCATTAAAACATACAGATATTCTGTAAAGAATTACAGGTATTTTTGAACAAGGGAAAAGAACTTCAGAAAAGAAAGAAACAGAGAAATATGAGTTTCTATATCTAAATAGGTTTTCTAAAGTAAGAAATACTAGAAGAAATAACCAATAGAACCATTGTTATTTTATTCCCAGTTAGTATATAAACAAACTGAAAAGATAATTACTATTGCTTAGATGTGGTGCTCTTTATGATTAAGAAAATACAAATAATCTATATCAAGTGTAATAAAATATTTTTAATAAAATTTGGTTTACTGCCAAATACTTCTCATTAAAAGTTTTCTGGTTTTTAGGCTTTCTTGAACAGATATAGAGTAAATTATTTTTTTCTGTCTACAGTTTGTTAAAGTATCAACATTTTCCTTTTTTTGCATGTCAAAGCACAAAACAACTCTGTGCATTTTCTCCTGCATTTTTAAAGACTACTGTAACTGTTCAGTAATTCAGTTACTAATGCTTGATCTGTTATCACTGTCAAGAGTTGTTCAGTTCATAGCTGTTTTCACAGAGGGTACATGAAATTAGTTTCTTTTTATTTTAAAGGTAATTTGCCTTTGGTTTAATAGTACCTTATGCTACACTATTGTGACCTAAAATGAAGTGTACTGGGGATTTAAGTGGGTGTCATGTTATAGGTTATAAGAACTATATTATGAATTCTTAAATATCTTCTCAGCTGAATCCCAGAGAAAATTTAGACTGGAACTTTCATTTCTATCAGAATAGTGAGAAACTGTGAGTACACTGTGCACATATGCCAGCTGATAAAGTGCTGGGGGAAACAACAGGGGCAGAGTAGCACTGTGCAAATGTAACTGGTTTCCAGCTGTTGATTAAGGAAGTAATCAGAGGTAAAATACATATAAATATAAATACAAGATGTATTTTTAAAATAGTGATATATATTTATCATTGCTTCTAAATGACAGCACTGCAGTTGTAACAAAAAAACCAACAGTGCTAAGTGCTTATAATGTCATAATAATAATAATAGGCTTTAGAGTCATTAGCCTCCTACAACCACTGTTGTTTATAGACACTAAATCTGTTTTATTTAGCTGGGTGGTGTGCAGATCACCTGTCATGGTGTTTCTTTGCTCTACTTCATTATAGTATATTCAGGCATGACTGATTAACAACTTTGTCTTTCAATATCTTACCTTTTTTTGGCTTGATAAAGACCTTCTTCATAAGTTTGTACCCAGGTGATTTCATCTCCCCACCCTAGAAATAAAACGAATGGGTTAACTTGTGGCCAGGAAAGTAACTAACATTAAATTACATTTTTTATATTCAATAGTTGTACACAAACAGGATTAATTTCTTTTTTTTTTAGTCAAAGTTTCCCAAACATTGTAGATGTACCAGTTCTGCATCTTCTGACAGATGCATGGGAAGACTGAAAAAAAAAACCCCAACAAACCACAAAAATCATCAGCTGGTGGAATATGCAGTTCAAGTCCTCTAGCAAACCTATTAGATCTCTTTCTGAATACTCAGAGGTCTCTAAATCAGCACCCAAATCCCTTATATCTTTATATTTTATGCTCCATATTTAATGTAGACCCTGGGCCTTGAAGAGAAAATTGGAGAAAAAAATAAAATAGGAGGGCTCAAATAGGAGTGACTTCAATATGAACATTGTCAGAAATGTCTTGGCTTTAAAACTTAACTTTCGAGCCATGAATTTCAATCCCTGGCATTGCAAGTACTTACAATTTAATAAAAGAGTGTTTGTTAAACAAAAACCTCCACCCAAACAAAATCATAATGAGCTTCATAGCTCGTCCATAGCCTGTTATACACTGATCTCAAAATGCAGATTGTCTGGTTGGTTTCATGCCTTCTGATCCCAAAGATGCCAGCCCCTGTGTAGTAGATCCCCACCTCCCAGGCAGTGTTGCTCCATTCATGATGGCCCTCATGGGAATTGTAGAACAACTTCTGGATCTGGGCCAGCTTAAGGCTCTATTTCTGCTGTGCTCTCTGGACAGTGCTTGGAACAGCCCTGGGTCTGCAGAGATTTGCTGTTAGCTTTCTCACTGGACAATTGCTTGTGATGCTACTAGGTCATCTCTTCTTTCAGGAGAGGGATTTTGATTGTATATCTGTCTGATTGCTGGTGGGATTCTGCTGTGTTCATGAGTGTGTTCCCAGCCTTGGCTGAAGTCAACTGCTGATGCAAGTAACTGCACAGAGGATTTAGCTAGAATCAATTTACAGCAGATTTAATTGTTCTGCTTTGGTCTGTGAAACTTACAGGGGAAGCACTGAAAGCATCCCAGAGGGCCTGAAATCAGAATTAGAAAACTGATGCTTCCACTTTTTTTTTTTTTTTTTTTTTTTTCCCCTTCAAAACTGACAGAGTTGAAGGGTTTTTTTTTAATCTTTTTATACATTTGGGCTTAGTGGGAAAAATAAACTCTGATGTGGGCGAGATAGTCAATAGATACCAAGTAGATTGTAACTTTTCTCCAGGGATACTACTTATGAGAAGTGATTTGCAGTTTCTCTTTGGTTAGTCCAGGTATTGCAGGATTTCGTTTAGTGCTCCCCGAGCACTTGGGCTCAGATGGGACCTCTGTGACAAGACAGGCTCTGCCACTGCTTTGTAGAAAGAGACCTCAGAGGTGACCTGTGGTGTCTGCAGGCTTTGCACAGCTTGCAGAAGAGTTTAGAGATGGAGCTGGAGACTTTTGTGTGAATAAACCCAAAAGGAGAGGGGACATGGAGAAAAGATAATTAATTCAGTAAGATATTTCTGGGCATCTATACATAAGGATTGATCAGGCATAAGTAAATTAAAATAGTCTTTAGTTAACATCCAGGTTGAAAATAATGCACTGCAAGGAAGTGACTTATTCACTGCAATGCATGACTGTGACTATCTGATGAAAAGCAAAAAGTCACACAGAAAACCCTACTAGTAGCTCAAACTGTTGTTCTGTGTATAAAAATGAGTCTGTAGAAAAATTATTCCATAACAACTGAAGTTATGAAACTGTGTTTCAGTAGTTAATAATTTATCATAACAAAAAATATTTTTACTGGTATTAGAAATAATATTTTTCACTGACAGTCCTACAAATGCATCCTGATTTGAGAGACTCAGTTTAGGTTGTTGGCATCTACTAGGCCACTGTGAGTTCTAAAAATTATGCAGGTTATATAAGGCCCTCAGCCATAGCCTTAAGAACAAACTGATGGAGTGAAATAAAGTGGAATAAGAAGATGTGCTACTTAGTGAGTCACTAAGCACTAGAGAAATGCACCTCTTTAAGTATATATATTCTTTCAGGTAAACTCTAAATAAAAATATGTGGTGACCTATATGGAAAGATGAGGAGGTAACTAAATAAAGTAATTAACTGTACCTCTTGACAGTGTCTGAGGTGCTCTTTTTTCCTTTTTGATTGCCATTGCAAGGTTGGAAGAGACTGCAATTAGCAGGAGGGACAAGGCCAGTGTTGAATGGAGCATTATTCCTTTGAGAAGATCCCTTTTGATGCAGCAAGAAAACTGGAAAACAAATCAACAGCTCTAGTCACATGGATTCATCACCTGGTGTAGCATAAATCAGTGTGTTAGTGGTACCCTAACTACCTATGCTAGAGAAGCAGTTTTGGTTATTCCTGTAAATGCCTTTGTGAGAAAAGTGAAAAATGGAGTTGCTTAATTTTGTCATGAAGCAGTGCTTTCAGCTGTCAAAATTAGGTTGCAGGGGACATTTCTCAGGATTTCTCAAGACAGTTAATTTCAGTTCAGTTTTGGTCGCTCATATTTTTTTTCTTATGAACTAGCACATTGTAATATGGGATCGTGAAAATTTCAGGACAGTGCTACTAGCTGTTCATTCTGGTAGTTTTTTAATTTTAGTGAGACATAACAGCATGGGATCTTTTTCATGGATAGAAGGTTTTTTGGCCAAAAGATGTTTCATGATATCCTCTTTAATAAAATAGGAAAATTGACAAGGATTTTCTTCCAGGTATAATATACTTTAAATTGGCAAATTCCTCCAGAATATTGAAATTCCCATTATTTTAACATTAATTTTGGGAACCAGGATGTTAAAAAATTCTGAGATAAATGTGAAAGAAATTTTCAGCTGTTTCTTGCAATGAAAACTCAAAAATTCCCTGTTCTTTGGGTATTTTATACTGATTTTCAGTTCAAGTCCTGCTTAATAAAGACAAACCATCTGTTCTCCTGGCTATTTCAGTATTCTGAAGATGTTTGCATCACTTCTTGACAAAGATCAATATAAGAAATTCAGTAACTTCTAGTCTTGATAAAGGAAAAAGCAAAGTGACAGTTGAGGAAAGGCATGGCAATTTTTTCTTTTAACTGATAATTTGTCTTTCTGCCCTCTACAATAATTTTTTTTAGGCACTAAAGCTTGGATATTTAGGTGGATACCTGGTGATCTGAACTAAGTTAAAAATTATAATTCATGTAGCCCAGGATACCACCCAGTCCATTTGTCAGTTCCTGCTGGAGATTTCACTTTTAAGAGGCTGAGCTTTAGGAGTTATCAGGATGACCTGTTGAGAAAGTGCTTTGACTTAAATGTAAAAAAATATTTTAAATTGCACATAGGAATTGTGCCTATACTGAAAAAGAAAATTTCAAACATGAATTCAGAAGTGATACCCAATATGGAATTACAGCCCTGAGCACTGGTAAAATAATGTGCTTTGTGCTTCTTAGGACTGAGAGGCATGCAAAGTGCAGCAGCTTTTATCCTTACTATAATGAATTCCTCAACATTATTAACATCAATGTTAGCAGTTCAGTTTCTGGTGAACAAATTCAAATTCCACTTCCAGTAGCTGGCAATCTCTATACAAGAAAATTATTCCATTCAAGCAACCAGGGAAAAATATATACATTAAAATGTGCAGAATTTTAGGAAAACAAGTAACTTCTTATAGTAAAAAATTTGTGAAAGGTTTCTAAAAGAATTAGTACATCCATTATAATATTTTTTCTCCTCAGTTTTGTCCACAGCAGTTCCCTTTCCCTCCACGTAGCATCACAACTCTAGAGTTGTTCTTTGTTTCACTTCTCCCCTTAGGTTCATTCGTGTTAGCTGTTGCTGATTGATCTTTAGAGCAAAGTCTCCTTTGGAGCTTATTATTATACACTTCAGTTTGATGGCTGGACATTATTGATGTTGAAAATATAAGGAAGCTTCCCAGTGTTTCTGAAGAAAGAGACTATAATTTTTAGGCAACCCTGGGGGATGAGGTTTTTTTTTTTTGTAATAAATATTCCATTAAAATTTTACCCATTTTTCTGCAGACCACAGTCAGCAAAAGCAGATCATTACACCTCACTCATGTACTCTTGACAAATGAGTATTTGTAGTAAATCTCTGTGAAAATTAATGACTGTCTTTAGTATCAGTTTACCTGTTAGATGTTAACAATAAAATCTAGCATTTATATTATATGTTAAAATTATATTTGAACATAGTTATGGCTCTGAAAGCACACCAGATAATGGCTCTATAAAGCAGAGATGGAATGCGTGAATCAATTATTTCTTTCATACTGATTTGAAAAAAGCAAAATTTAAATCTCTTCATGGCACAAGATTAATTATCTGAAGCTTAAGTAATTGTTTACTGTGCTGTTGAAAACCAGTAGGGTTTTGGAAGCATAATTTAAGGAGCTGTAGCTGGAAGCAGTTTAAATTCATTGTTATGAATTTTTGATGTTACATGATCCAATGTTCGTTAACAGATTAAAAAGAAAATGACAGCCATCGCCATATGCATTGCCTTAATTTCTGTCAGAACTAATATTTTGCTAGCTAATCTCTAAGAGTATATAATATGTCTTTTTAATATAACTAGGTCTGTAATGCATTTGACAACCAAACCTCACTGCTATATTAAAGGGAAGTCAAGAATGAGAAATATTTGCTCACCAGCAGCGATCAGTTCTCCTGATGTCCTTTTTTCTGGAACTGGTTACTTAAAAATCAGTCTGGTGTAAGCTCAGAACACCTGAGCTGCCCAGGTCTCTATGTAGCAACAGCAGCACATTCACCTGGGAAAAAATGAGAGGAACCTTTTAGCTGAAAACCAAATTCACGTGTTTCCACCATCCCCCTTCCTTTTCTGCCGTCCGTCCAACTTTCGCCCTTGTGCGTTCCCATGCTTATACACTGAATCCTTGGATTTCTCTTCATCTTGGCTTGTATCAGGTGTCTTGTGTGAGGACTGGAAATAAATAGTGGCTTATGTGTGTCTGCTACTTCCCTCTCAAACAGTCTGAGTCTGGCTCATGTCCAGTGAAAAAAGAAACCACCAATGAAAGCTGGAACTGTAGGTGCTTTTGTTCCCGGTGAATGGCTGGGTTCACTGGTGCTTGAAGATAGGTATGAACCTAATAGGAAGACACAAGGGTTACTTTGTGTAGAGGAATGTAATTAACAAATAAAAAAGAGCATTTTATTTGGAGGAGGAAATAAAATTCTTTTTTAAAAGAAGATAGTTTAAGTATCTGATTATTGCTTCTCTGAGTTGTAGTTTAAAAATAGTCTGATTCTTTGGACATGATGCTTATTATAATTTTGAGCTAACCTGACTAATATAGGAGAATTCCTGTATTCGGTGTCTTTGCACAAAAAAGGAATTAGCTGGGTCACCTTTTCCCTGCTCCTTGGATAGATCTTGGAAGGAAAAAGAAGGAGTCATCTTCTGATTCTTTCTCTACCATGTATTTGTTTATGTGGACTGTGTAGCTACATTTTTTTAATCCTCCTTTTCATGTAAGGTCTAAACTCTTAATTCTTGATACTTTGGTCTACTGGTGGTTATTGTCACTGACTGGCATAGAAGGAGCACAGTTCTTCTATTATGTATTATTGACTGTTTTTGTATCAAAAAGTGATGTTTCTAGTGCTGAGTTAGCTTTAACATTTGTAATGGAGAATTCAAACTTGAATTTCCAGTTTAAAAAGTATAGTAACTGTATTTAAATTTAAAACGGTATTTAAATTTAAATTTAAGTAATATGCTTAGCTCCCAGAGTGGCTAAAAAGGCAAGGACTGTAGTTTGGTTACAAAAGAAATGCAGGTGGATATTTAAATCAAAGTGCTTTATTGCATTTCTTCCTTTAAATTTTAAGGAAATAAAAATGTCTATATGAAGTCAAACTAAGGATGGTTAAAAGATTCTCCCGCCCTCCAAGCTTTGGGTCTTCACATGCACATTCCAGGCACTGAAGCTTCAATTCTTCTTACTCTTCAGCTAACTGCAGATCATTTCAGTAATTTGAAATAAACAAATTTTAGAGAAGTACAGAAGTGGATTGCTGCTCAATCCTGAGATACTGTGTTCTTAAACCCTGACACTGTGTCCTTTACTGCAGAATCTTCTTATTGTAAGGAGTAAAGGGGAATACAATAAAATAGATTAAAATCAGTGCTGAACTAGATGTAAGTGCCCTTATTTGACAGGACAGTGTTCAGCAATTTGTCTTCTGTGTTCTCTAACTGAAGACCAGAATTTCAGCCTTTGTCAGTCTTGTCATGGAGAGGTTGTCAGTCTTGGTAAAGCAGACCTTCTCAAGGTTTGAAACTAGAAAAAAAATTACTGCAATGCTTTATAAGTCCAAGGTGGATGCCTTCAGTTACACTTGTTCAGTCCCTGCTTGTTAGATAGGAATTTATCAGCTCTCTGTCCCTGCTTTCTTCTGTTCAGCATCCACACCTGAACCAAATGTGAAGCTAGACCTCACCCTAGCAGAGATGCCTTCCATCCCAGCTGCCAGCTTCACTGACTGGCAGTCAAATCAGTTTACCATCCAAATATTGAATCTCTGCACTGAGAACAGGTTTCTCCACTAATTCATTGAGCTAGAGTGCTCTTGTTCATTGAACTCTGCTCTATTAGTCTCCAGGGTAATGTGAGCAGAAGGTGTTTCCATTTTTGTCTTCCGTTTGAAAAGATTAATTTTGGAGATACAAATAGATATGTTTTAACTGTATATACAGTTTTATCCAGGTCAGAATTAGGAAAATATAAGAATTAGCTAACTACAGGGAAGAGCATGCCCCTGATTTTGTGAGAGTCATGCAGTTGCACATTCAAGTGTGTACCAGGCCATTTATGAAACTTTAAACTGACTTTTACATTTTGCTTTACATAGTTCTGTGCAAGCTGATCATTGTCCAACTTCATAAGAGAAATAAAATTTATTCATATAAAATTATACTGAGTCCTAGCCCAGACCAAGTACTTGCTTGAGTAACGTGCACAAGATCTTCAGTGCCAGAAGTAATTCCATGGTGAAATCTCTATAGACAGAAAAGCCACTCTTCAAACTTAAGTGGCTTGCTGCAGTCTGCAGCATGATTCAGTGAGAGTATGAGCATCACTACCAGTCTAAACAGTCTTTCCTATCTCCATGCTGAAGGGAGCCCTGGGTCTAGGTAATTCTACTTTACACATCTTTTCCAGTAGTTTTTGTTTGCTTGTATGATCCAGTTACAGCAGTGTAATTAGGCAACACTGGGCTCAGTTGACATAATAGCCATATCAGATTTCTTAACCTGTGGGAGGTTATTTATATGAGCTGTCAAGCTGAGGACAAATCTGAATTTGCTGAGTGAACAGTATGAAAATTCATGGTATGAGAACTAAATAAAAGAGTGTCACGGTTTAATCCTGAGGCACTTGCTTAATTAGTATAATGATTTTCTAGGATTTGATATTTTAATATTTTGTGTCCACATATTTTCTTCCAACATGCTTGAGCCTTTCAAATGAGAAATAAACCTGAACACTGTCCATCAAATAACGTACAAGACTTGTCAGGCAAATCCAGATGTATCTGTAGGACTAAATCTTGAACAAAAAGCTGTCTTGTAATGCCACAATTTGGAACTGCGAATTCATGAATATAAAGGTAGTTCTGAAATGAAACATCCATTCAAAAAAACATGTTGAAACAGAACATTGGTATTAAAATATGTTGACAGTAAGAAGCTGAAGTCTTGGGTCTGTGTTAAAGACAGTACTTCCAGCTGATGCTCACTAGCAACAAGACTGATCACCAGAGGCTTATTTGGAGGGTTAAAGACTCTGTGGCTCTCCTTCTGCAGAAGGGGAGATTGCTGATCTAGTTCTTTATTTGCCTTAGCTCATGCATGAGCAAGGGATAAGGTCACAGCTGCAAAGACTTTTATGCATGCCCAGTGTGTGTTTGCAGATCAATAGAAAATTAATTAGGACACTACACAAACATAAATATTACCCTAAACAGTATGAGAAAGCTTCACAGAGCAGATATTTCCAGGGATGAGAGGTATTTTTGGCTCCTAGCACAGGTAATTGATGTGGGGTGGGTCTGGACCTCAGGGCACGATCAAGCAGCAGATAATATCAGAGCTGAGAACCAAGGTTTGGGCTTAGAGTGCTGAGCACTGGCTTTCAGAGCCAAAGAGAAAAATTAATAAATGGAAAAACCCTGCAAGTGTCCATTGGCTTGAGGTTTTGACTGGCAGCCAACAATCATTATTAGAAAACTTCTGGTTCATTTCAACAAAGGTGTTTAGAGAAATCTAGATATGGCATGCTGCTTTGTTTTCTCTGTGTGCGTTTCAAAATAGTCACCAATGTGGAAATGTCGCTTCTGGTATTACAAGATGATTCACAACAGATGCACTTTTTGGGGTTTGTTTTTTCCTTCCTAAAAGCATAATTTCAGGTAACGCTCAAGTGAAAAACTGCTCCAGTGTTGCCTGATTCCCAGAGGTTTGTTTCCACTGGACTGTTGTACTTTGTAGCTTTGTATTCCTGTAAAGACATTGTTGTGGAACATAAGCATAACTGGGAAAACATTTATTGAAA